>OX463781.1:46212767-46533423 GCA_949825025.1 Siphlonurus alternatus
CTCTCTCTCTCTCTCTCTCTCTCTCTCTCTCTCTCTCTCTCTCTCTCTCTCTCTCTCTCTCTCTCTCTCTCTCTCTCTCTCATAGAACATTAAATTTATTTTTACTGTCCTCGAGTTGAAATAAATTTCATCTTTTATTCGCTATATTAAGCTCTCCTCTCGTCTAATTTCCTCTTATTTTCCACCATTTTAGTTGACAAAAGAACTTCTTTATATTCTCCCTCTTCTTTTGAGCATTATTAATACAATGTTAAAAAATATTGCCTTCATTTCATCCTCATATTATCACTTTGAGCGAAGAGAAAAATATAAGATGTATTTTAGCGGTAAAAAGATTATAGGTTCATGGCAGACGTGTAAATATTATGTAAAAAGAATGAGTTGAAAATGCGTAATTTTTCAACTATTATTATAAAAGGGGATCGTGTCTCAATATTTATATATATTATACAAATTCAAATACAGCATGCTGCAGTCTTCATTTGTATGCATGCAGTTATATTATAAATTTAATATATATTATATTTAATTAATAATAGTTATAATATAGTATACAAATAACGTTAATACATAATGCTCTAATCTATATTATAATATTAATTTATTATAATTATAAAATTTAAGTATATTAATATTTATTTTCATTATATATATATATATATAAATTTATCTGTTCTTAATACCTGAAAAAATTAATCAAAACACCTATTTTGAAATGTAACTTTTAATAGCATATATATACCAAGCTTATTTATTATGTTATTATATATGTCCACAGCATACAATGTATATTACAGATCCTTAAAAGACAAATGTAATTCAAATATATATAATAGTATACATATATATATATGATAAAATTATAAATTATAAGTAAAATCATAAAGTTGAAGCAACACGAAATCTCGAGAAGTGCCGCCATGATATATCTATAGTATATATATTATATTATATATCATATATAGAATTGTATACTTCAGTCGGGAAGACGGAAGTTATAAAAGTATATAATAAATATAATGGTTGCGGGCGTCATGATGCGAGTGAACAAAAGACTCATCTGCAAACGGCTATTAGCGGAGGGCGGGGCTCGCCATGCATGCAGCATTATAGTCACGCGGGAGTATATACCTCAGCACTGCAGCTCACCACACATGCGGTTTTAATTTCAGAATTTCTAATATAATTCAATTTTATTAATTCATCAGTGTATATAATTATAAATTAATATAAATGAAGCAAGTTGGAGAGCGAAGATTTTCTGGTGGCGGATATAAAGATGATGGAGACTCAATTTTTTTTTAAATGTTGATGATTCCGATGCTGAAAAAAACTCACAAAACAAATTTTCAGTTGCATAAAACTGCGTAAAATCCTTTTTAAAGAAAGTGCATGCTAATTTTATTTTCAGTAAAATGAGATTTAAAAAAAAGCTCATAGCCGCCCCTATATATATAGAGATTTGAGCAAAGCCCGAAATTAACCAATATTTCGGGCTTTGCTCATTTAAATCTGCTCACTTTGATCTATAGAAGTGTTCAATTCCGAAAAAGCAAAGCCCAACAAGACATTTTATTTCGGGCTCTAAGTAAATAAAATGAGCAACTCTAAAAAGTTGCATGGCATATAACTTCACGCTTTCATGAAAGGCAAAATCCGAAAGACACCTTCTTATAATTAATTAATTATTATACTTAACCATACAAGCGCGCTTTTACAACACATTTTTTTTTATCAATGTTGGGGATAATTTTTGTTAATGTTGAAAAGTTTTTGATTTGTTTATGATTCAAGTCATAAAAAAATAAAGAATTAAGATTTTGTTTCACAATTTGGTTTATCCAGCATGAGAACAATTATTATTTTTAAAGGCTATATTTATTTTGCTATTAATTTTGTGGAATATTTTGAAGAATGGATGGAAATTTTTAATGTCAGTGAAAAAAATTTCACCATTTATAATAATAAAAATCATTATAATTATATTAAAAAATAAAAAAAATTTAAAATATATGCCGTCTAAATATTTTACAAGTATTGGAAATCAATAAATTATAATAATTTCACACGATCGAGTTTCACATACATGCACATTTATTTTATTATTTAATTTTGATTCATTAGTTCATCGCCTCCTATTAATATATTTGCTGCAAGGATTGCTGTCATGATACCCAAAGCCATATATATAATATATACTATCATAATAACGCATATTATATATATTTAAAGATACTTAAGTTTATGATATTATATATATAGCCGGTATTACACGATAATATTTTTCTAATTATTGTATACAATTTTTCCTTACAAGAAAATTTCATCTCCATATAACAAACAAATGGAGTTAAAGTTTTCTTGTAAGGAAAAATTGTATACAATAATTAAAAAAATTGTAACGTGTAATACCGGCTTTAAGCTTTGCATGACAGCATGATGACTATATAGAATTATATATTTTATTTTGTTTTTAGCCATGGCACAAGAACATGTCTTATATAATATTAGAATTTTATAATTCTTATTTATGTAAGGTGATGCAAACACGAAACCTGCAGATATTATTAATATTATTGGTTTGAGATTGACGATGCTGCTATATACCACCATTAAATATAGCAGCGAGAAAATAATTCTAAATAAAATAAAATGCTGCATGATTTAAATTACGTTCATCCAATCAATCATATAAACATTCTATTATGTCTGTCTATAGTTCCAATATTATAACTATATACTATATAATATATATATATATATATATATATATATATATATATATATATATATATATATATATATATAAGTAACTGTAATAAGTATAATTCATTTATATATAGTGCACATGCAGTAATAATTAATTAAGGAGGTATCTTTTGATTTTTGCTTTCGCCAACCTGTATTATATATTTATATATATATTATATATAATAATAGAATTAATTGATCGTTTTATTTAACTCACTGCCCGAAATAAAACTCGTCGGGTTTTTTTTTTTTTCCAATTTGAACACTCCCAGAAAATGATCAAATTTAAATGCCATGAGCAAAGCCCGAAATAAAACTTTTTTTTGCATGCATTTTTCTAATATAAATTGGATCATTATATGTATATTGCATTTTGAGCAATTAAGAATTTAAAATAAGTATATATAATCCCTCTGATGTGTCTTGAGACAAATTCAGGGGGGTGTCCTCTGTCACGATATACAGAGACGCTTAAATTCAATTCAAATTTTATCCACCAAAAGCTGCCATGTTATTTCCTCGAAATTCGCATCATCAGCTCCAACATATAATATATGTTGGCATCCGGACGCGAATTTGCTTCGGACGCGAAATTTTTGTTACCAACGCGTTGGGATCATTCGAAAATTCCAAGAAGCAAAATTCGCGTTCGGAGCATCGCAATTTTGATCCCAACGCGTTGGGCACTTCAGCAAAATTCACAACGCGTTGGGATCAAAATTATTTGATCACAACGCGTTCGGACGGTTCGGAACAAACGAGAATGATCCCAACGCGTTGTGAACAATGTGAAAAACGTCCAACGCGTTCGGAACAAAATTAAGATGTTTTTTAATGATTTCCGTGACGCGAAATTGATGGCGAGAAAGTCAAACTCATTGAAATTTGAAATAGGATGAGTACCGCGGTTCACGGTGAACATTAATACATTAACAATCAACGTAATACTTTCGTAATATGCTAATTAATAAGCAATTATTAAATTTATTAATTAATTAGCACATTGCGAAAGTATTACATTAATTGTTAATTTATTATTATAATGTTCACCGTGAACCGCGATACTCATCCTATATTTCAAATTTCAATGAGTTTGACTTTCTCGCCATCAATTTCGCGTCATGGAAATCATTAAAAAACATCTTAATTTTGTTCCGAACGCGTTGGACGTTTTTCACATTGTTCACAACGCGTTGGGATCATTCTCGTTTGTTCCGAACGCATTGTGATCAAATAATTTTGATCCCAACGCGTTGTGAATTTTGCTGAAGTGCCCAACGCATTGGGATCAAAATTACGATGCTCCGAACGCGAATTTCGCTTCTTGGAATTTTCAAATGATCCCAACGCGTTGGGAACAAAAATTTCGCGTCCGAAGCGAATTCGCGTCCGGATGCCAACATATATAATATACATCATTTACATCAATGATTATTATATGTAGACTATAAAAGGTACATATATATATATATATATATATATATATATATATATATATATATATATATATATATATAAGGCCTAACTTTCAAACCAGCCGTTTTTGCCGCCAATGCGATGCCAATGTTGGATCCCTGATACATAACCTGTGCCATGGTATATATATAAAGCAGATTTTGATCAATGCATTTAATTAGGCGCTTGCATGTGTGACGTCAGACCGGTCGTCGGCATTCTTGTTGGTGGAGCTATACAGCCATGTATATATATAAGCGAAATACGAAATATTAAAAAAAAAAATTTAAAAATATATAATATATAAATAAAAGAATTATAAATCTGAGGTGATGCATGAGCAAAAGTTTGCAAATTTCATTTTAAACTTTTGTTCACCTCACATTTTTTATTTCATTTTAAATAATTTATGATGTTATTTTTTTTCTTATGACTGTATATATGCAGAGTTCTCTATATTATATACAATATTATATTATACTATATACTCCACCGTCATGGCGGCCTACATGACGCGCATGTTTTCCACTCATTCCCTGCATGTAAAGTATTATAGTGTAAAGTATAGACCTATTGCTCATGATGCAACCACCTTATTTTGGAGAGTCTAATAATTATTATTATACTCTATAATTCTATATTAACTGTATAATATATATAATCAAAGGTGCCGCTTTGAATATATAATACTGCATAGTCGAAACGAAACTTATTTTAATACTATATATATATATATATATAATATATTTGAATTTTTAATATTTTTATTATATACTATATATCATATTTTAACAAAATTTGCACAACTATATATACTAATTTATATTTGTTTATTAAGGATGAGCCATTGCATTTGCCATGAAAAATAATATAATTATATAGGGTAAAAACCTGTAAATATATTAATACATTTTGTAAAAAAGCAAATTGTGCCAATTAAAAAAAAAACAAAAAAAACAGAGGAACATAATCTGCATAATCTTTTTATTATATAATTATAATATTAACTATGCATATATAATTTTATTATACTATATTAATTATAACTACATGTTGAATATGGTGAGGTTGGTGATTCAATGTAATATTATAATAAATGACTTGACACTTGCACGCATAATTATAGTGCTCATCAGTGCCGCATCATGTCACGGACAAGTCTAAAGTCGTCTCCATTTATCTTTGATTTGACGTCATGAACTTTTTCTTTTGTCCTCTAATATAATTCTATGTATAATGGAAGGGTCGCGTGACGTCAAACCAAAGATTTTTTTTATCAAACCACAATTGCGTATATACTTACTTCTATATAGTTATATTATACTAATTACTCACTAAGTTTGAACCCCCGAACCTATATACTGAATTAAACCCTATATTATTATAACTTAAGCGTTTCACGGGCTCAGCGGAAAAGGAAGCGGCCGCGGCCTTACAACCATCCCGACATTTGCTTGCGACTGACTAGGGAAACGTGGAAACCTCAGCCAAGATGGAAGCTACATTACATCAACTTTTGTCAATGGATCTGAAGTACAATGCTGGTCTAAAAGTCAGGGGAATCACATGGTGGAAAAGAGCAAACAATGATTTACCCCTGGGTGGGAAACATGTTTTTTTGTTGAAAATGATCACTTATCCAACTATATAATACTATTACCCAACACTTAGGCGCGGATCCAGAACAGAATTTCGGGGGGGGGGGGATTTCCATTAGGCCAGTGGAGATTTGGAATGGGAGAAATGCCTATACTGCCCATGTTAAATCCAAAACTTGGGGGGGGGGGGGAGGGGGGATTGCCTTGACCACGCTCGGCGTTACTATATATAGACTTTCGTATATATCTGACGCGCGAGATCTGGTCAAACGCACTGCGCCACACCTCGCAAACCAAAGATAAATAACTTTAGAAGTTACTCAGTAATGTGAGGCGAGACCCTCCGATTGTTGCCACTTCCTCCCCGAGCGGCTCGGTACAAAGGTCGGCCATTAGTCTGCAAGGACCCTCGGACCGCGGGGGGTAAGCAAACATGTCTTCGTCAACTTTCGCCGCGGCTCAGAAAAATAACGAGCAGGAAAATAAGAAATCTGGAAGCAATACGTTTAGTATTAACGCAGCGTTTATCCATGCATGACATATAAGAAAAATAATACATTTTTAACTTTTGCACATCATTCATAAAATTAAATATTCTATAGTTGTAGTTATATCTAATGAGCTAATAACTATAATAATACAATTTAAATAATTTTTAATTTGATTTTTTTATTAACTATAAACAGTTCCGCCGCGGTCCCAAAATAACTTCTGACTAATAGGATCTATAAGAAACCGGGCACTTGACGCAGTGGTATACGCCTCTGATTCGTAATCGGATGGTCGTGAGTTCGATCCCAGCCTTGCACCGCCAAACTTTTCACAAGTAGCGGTTGCTAAAGAACACCCACTCGTGCATCCGGGAGGTGATTGATGGCATCCTCCATCAATTGCCGACCATCCTGACTGAGGTTTCCATGGTTTCCTTAGTTACAAC
Source organism: Siphlonurus alternatus (assembly GCA_949825025.1). NCBI lineage: Eukaryota > Metazoa > Arthropoda > Insecta > Ephemeroptera > Siphlonuridae > Siphlonurus > Siphlonurus alternatus. The sequence goes on from OX463781.1 coordinate 46,219,509, forward strand.
CAGGTGAATGCTGGGATGGATTGCTTAGGCCATGGCCGCCCCGGATTGGAAGGGACCCACAAAAGTAGGGTCTACGAAGAGTCGGGAGGTTAAATTCAGTCACTTATTAATTGTGGCCAATTAGGGTTCAGTTGAGAAGCTATAAAAATATAACTGAAAATAAATTGGTTTTATACATATATTAAAAGTGAATTATTTATACTGCATGTATATATTATATAATATAGCAATTAGAGGTCTGCACGGGCCCGGGCCTGGCCCGCGGGCCGGGCTCGAGCCGGGCAGCGGGCGGTGCGCAACGGACCTGGGCCGGGCCAGACCCGCGGGCCGGACGGTCCTTTCTTCAAAACTTTCATATTACGCCGCGTGTTATATACGATGCCTTTTTTACTTAGAGAAGCTACAGAGATGCGAAAATAAAAAAAAATATAAAATACCTCTTTTTTCAGTTTTATGACGGTCGTACATAATATAGAACTAAAGTGAAAAGGCACACATATAGACATCACAGACTAAAAAAAAAAAAAAAAAAAATGAAACAATACAAAACCGAACAAAACTGCCGATGGCCTAAACTAAATGAGCGGGCCACGAGCGGGCCGAGGGTTAATTTCAGACGGGCCGGGCCGGGCCGCGCTGTGGAAATACTTTCACTGGCCCGGGCCGGGCGCAGCAGCCAATAGGTCGGGCCGGGCCTCAAAAATCCGGCCCGTGCAGACCTCTAATAGCAATGTTTATTTCATTAGCTTATTAAGTTTATATAAATATTAAGGTATAATATATAATCGGGGACATTCACAAAGCACTTTAACCCACACTTTAGCCCCGATTTTTAACCCTGGTGCTAAACATGGTACTAAACCAGGGGCTAACCATGTTAGAGCTTAACACCATGTTTAGCACCAGGGTTAAAAATCTAGGCTAAATTGGGGGTTAAAGTGCTTTGTGAATGTCCCCCAATATATATTAAAACGAAGCTTAATATACATATATATATATAATAGAAATTGTTCAGTTCTATTAATATTAAAGTATAAAACAGGTAACTGCAGCTGTAATACCACTTTTGTGTTTAATTTAACATATGCGTGCTATATTCCCCCCTCCCCCTAATTGTTCTTTTAATGTTTTTGTAAATAATTTTAAAAAATATCCTATAATGGACAATTTGCATGACATTTTTTTATTGCAGAAATGGATAGAGGGTGCAAGGTTATGCTATACTCTGAATTTTTTCAGATTTTTTAGAGACCGGGAACTATTTTTAAAAAATTAGCGAAAGTCGATTTTATGACGTCACGAGGAGTCTGTCCTTAAGAAAAGGATAGGCGCTAAACGCCCGTGACGTCATAAAACTGACTTTCAATATTTTTTTTTAAAAATAGTTCCCGCTCTCAAAAAAATTTGAAAAAATTCAGAGTAGCATAATTTGGTACCCTCCATCCATTTCTGTAGTAAAAAAATGTCATGCAAATTGTCCATGACAATTCATGTTATTAATATGCATTTTTTTAGCCTATTATGTGCGTATGTTGCATTTCGAATCATGCATTTTGTTTATAAAATATAAAAAATATAAACATTATAAATGTGAAATCAAGTAATCGATGATATTAATCTTCAAGTAAACGAAACTCGTGTGATTAAGGATTAAGTCATTTCTATATTAGCTGATGAGAGAGCCAATATAATACAGGAAAATAAATCAATGGAATTCGATTGTCATGAGTGACAGGTTGTAAACAATGCTGGGCGATGATGCGGAAGTAAACATTTTGGGGCAAGTCTGCTCGCTCGCCAACCCTTCTGTCTCGCGAGAGTCTAGACCATTGGGCGCGCGCGTCTGTCTGGGAGTGTATCTTTCTCTATCGCGCGACCGACGCGTCACTCATAGCGTTCCGGAATAGGAATTCTATAACTCTATACGTCGCTGCTTGCATCGGTTTCGCATTTTCTCTCTCGCGTTTGATGACGCGTATCTCCTTCGCGTCTAGACAACGTGCGATTGTGAGTGACAGGTTGTAAACAATTCTGGACGATGATGCGGAAGTAAACATGTTGGGGCAAGTCTGCTCGCTCGCCAACCTTTCTGTCTCGCAAGAGTCTAGACCATTGGGCGCGCGCGTGATGACACACGTGTGTCTCAGAATGTATCTTTCTCCCGCGCGACTGACGCGTCGCTGCTCGCATCGTTTTCGCATTTTCTCTCTCCCGTTTGATGACGCGTGTATATATCTCCTTTCTTCGCGTCTATATAGACAACGTGCGAAAATCTACTGACGTGCTCTTAGGACGCCCGCCCATTTTGAACATTACATTAAGGAGGGTTGGTATATATTACGATTGATATTTAACATTATTTCTTGAACGTGTCTCACGTAAATTATATATAAATTGTAATTATCTTTTTCGTGTATCGTAACTTTTACGTAAACGGAGAAAAATGTATTATTTATTGGTGTTGGGTGGTATTGATATTTAAGTCCCCAATGTTTGTGTATCATCATTTAAGTGGTTCATCAATCATAATTGAATAAAAAGGATAAATTCACATAATATAAAAGATGGACAGAAAATTTATCTGTGATTGCATGCTGCTTGCAGTACGATATAATGATGGAAGGTTTCTTATTCATTTCACGTGTCTGGAAAACTTTTGATACTTGTTATAAACTTTTAAGCAATAATTGTTGTTAACGTTAATGTATTTACTGCGTCAAAATAAAACTTAGGTAATAAAAAATATATGGGGGGGATGAGAAGAGTGGGGAAATGATGACGTCAGCTTGAATGAAGCTATTTGATTGGTTGAGAGGAGAGCTTATGTGGCGTGGCTTGCATGAGGCGGGGTCGATAGAGACGAGAAGTTCCGAACACAGACACGAAGGCTGGATATGGAAGGCTCGGATTTTGTGTTCGGCTCTTCGCAGCAGAAAGTCGGGAGTTGTCGCTGAGGACGGAAGGGAAGGACCTCTTTCTGCTGCCGCTTGTGCCAGCTCTGCAGTTCAGCAAGCGATTGAACCACCTTAAACTTCAGTCCAGTTCAATATGAACTGTGCCTAGCTGTATTACCAACCGATCTTCTAAATTAAAGTAAGTGATAACATTTTAAATCAAATTTTTGAACCATGTATTATACTTCTTTACAGTGTGGCTGATACAAAGTCTGGTTTTGTGTTAGGGAACGTAAAAGAGGGGAGGGGATGAATCGTTGTTGTATACGAAAGCAAGAGAGAGAGAGAACCCTAGAGGGTCTACGGTAAATCTAGGAAATAATGGCAGCACTATCGCGTTTTTCTCTTTCTCGCTGAACATTTAACAGAGAAAAAATTTTTTAATACTTTTTTTTTATTGTACATTGCAGTTATTTTCTCCCCTATTTATATGGAATGCCATTGTAGTGCGTACTTACTAGAGGGGTAAAAAATAAAACTAGTATTACATCGATATGTAATGCAGGTCTTCTCTGTACTTGGAACTGGGGTACATTTGGATTCAAGGCTGGATTACTTGCTTGACTCTTGAGAGATGTAGACAGCAGCAGCCGGTACACAGACGAGAAGAGAGAGGGGGAGGGGGGAGATAATATAATTCCTTGTGCGGCCGGCTTACTTGCGAGCATAGAAAATATGGCAACACTGCTATCTGTATATGCTTGCTTTGCTTATATACAGTTGCCCTGAGTAAGCAGCTCTCTTGCTTGGGGAACGAAGCGTGCACAGCCTTAGGTGTAACGTGAGTTCATAATGAGAAGATAGCGTTGCAGCCTATAGTAGAAAAATAATATTATAGTTGGTACGCAAAAAAAATATTAATTGTGACAATTTTATTTCTTATGGAGTATATTATATTGTAATTTCTCACGGCAGTCCACCATCCCTTCATACATTTGCTATTGTTTTCATTTTTATTGACTCAATTCATACAACGGTAGTTATATGTGAATGTTAGACAATTCACACACTCTTATCAGTATAGCAGTTTGAACAACAGTAATAAATAATATATGTTATACTCTATTATAAAGTGTATATACAGGTAATATTTTTTGGCATATTTAATGTTTCATTGTATGGTATCTTGTCTCGAGCTCGTGTAAAAAAAAAAAAAAAAAATGTATAAATATATTTTTTATAAGCTTATTTTGTCAGTTGTTTCTGAAGTTTCAGATTTTTAGCCATGCATTTAGTTTTCACCCTTAAAAAATTAAATCAGTATGAAATCCAGCTGCATGACTGTCACTTGGTAAATCGATCAATTATGTTCGTAATACTTGATGAAATTAGTATACTAATGTTGGTTGATACACAGCAGCATTACCTTATGTGGCGTCATCTACATCCGGTGTCCTCCCATTCATAAAAAAAAAACAAAAAACACATGCGTGACATTGCAGTGAGAATAAATTAGACATGAAGTCAGTTAGACTCTTGTTGTTTGGTCTCATGCACATATGTCATCAGTAGTGCGAGTACGTCTGTACGTCGTAAATCAGTGCAAACACGATGAAATTTGGACTCTCCCTACATGCTACTGCCAGATCAGATTATAAAACTGACGTCATAAGGCGAATAGAGGTAGAGGGATGTATAAGAATATATTTTCAGTCTACCTTTTTTTTATAAAATGAATTTAAAATTATTCCATATTTTCAAACTATATATACTTTCAAATGATGCGTTACAGATCATAAATCAAGATAATAATAATAAAAAAAAGGTACTCTGGTATATTATTATATAAGGTCAAAATTATAATCCCCTTTCTTATAATACAATTTTATCATTTAAGAATATCTATATGAGGTACGTCCTTCAAAAATTTATATAACACCATTTCGCATGTCTTGTTTATTACCTGGGTATACCTACATATGACGTCACATTTGACGCTCCAGGGGGCAACCCTGTACTTGAGAACACCGTGTAGAAAGTTAAAGGTATTGTTGAACGCCCGCATATTTTCTTTACTTTTACTGCACTTTTCTTTCTCTATATATGTATTTGAAATATTCCTCAAGGGAACCCTCCTCGCTATGTAGTCTCGCTACACGCTCCAAACAAACCGACTTTACTGTTGCTTTCTTCTTGCTTACGAGTAGGAAAAATAAAACATAAAAATTGTATTGTTTTATCTTAAGAGCTGAAAAAGTAAATAAAGAAATAAGTAAATTAAATTTAAAGATGAAGTTCTGAAAGTTTTTTTTTAATTGTATCATTTTTTTTTTCCTTAAACAAGAAAATTGTTGTCAATATTTTGGTTAAAAGCAATATAAAATGAAATTTAAAATTGCCCCCCCCCCTCTTACAATAAAAAAACATGAATTAAAAAAAAAAATTAAAGTGACAATTTAATTTAGTTTAATTTTTGTGACGTTTCCACATGTCATCAAGAATGAAATGCACGAGGCAAAGGTATTTGATTGAGGTATTGAGGTGTAGTAAAAGTATTAAAGGTTTGGGATAGGTCAGGAGCTATATATCAATAGATATTTCTTGCGTGCATACTTTTACTTGATTTATTATTAAAGGTATTGATATGCCCCCGTAATATAATGTTTTTATCTTGCATTATGTCTATATTATACGCTATTGTTGACTTATGTTTTTTAATTTCATTTTTGTACCATATTATAATTTATAATTATTATAATAATTACACTAGAAGCAAAGCAAAATATTTGCAATAAAAAATTACTTTCAGTGCAGAAAATATAGCAGCTGCAAACGGTCTCATTCATAAAATAACGTTGAATGTTTTTCGGACACATTAATTATTATTAAATCATATAAAAAATTAATTGTATTATGTCTCATCTTTTGCTTCACTGTGTGATTTAACAACAGGACTCTTTCATGTCTTCTCTGCTTGATTACAAATAGCCTCCAAGCGCTCTAAATATATTAATATATTTTTTTTTATTAATTACTTCATTAAATAATTTGATTATAATTTTTTTTATATATAACTTTCATATGATAGCTTCGTTATCGCTTGAACAAAAAATTAGTAAAAAAAAAAACATTTTATATTCTTTCATGCAGCACAAGATGAAGTCATTGCCCCGTCTAATCATGGTGTAATTATAATAACGTCATTGATTATATGGAATAGAAACAAGATGATGATATTATAGTAGTCATACAAAACAATATGTAAGGGATTATAGAGGGAAGAAGTATCGGCATTTACATGTGGAGCACAGTTGCAGTACAATGAAGCAGGCACGAGATAATACTGCAGCATGGCGCAGCTGCCACCCGCCTGCTATAGGGGTGGTTTTGTACCAGGGGGTGAGAGAAAGAACCCTCCCCTCCAACATGTGAGACGGCCAGGTATACAAATGTCATCCTTGTAGATTGCAGTCTTTTTTATGTAGCGACTTATTATTGAATGAGAAAAAATAAAAGGGATCATTGTGGGAATCGAAGAATCCCCATCGTATATCTGTCAGCTTTTCGTAAGAAATTTTATAATTCTTTGTATCATTGATGCTGGAAGGTCGTTAAAAATGCACTGCTTAGGTACATGCAGTTAATAATTGTTCAGATTAACAATTAATTATGTATTTAATATTACTAATTGAAGAATGCATCATGAACGATAAGGTCAATTATAGAATGATAATTAATTATATATATTATAGTTATACCTTATTATGCTTATTTAAAAGTTTTATACCTGCTTGCATTGCAGTTAATTGTTTTTGGTTACCTGTGTTAAAAATGTATTTACAAATTTGAGTTGTAAAAATGTTATATAATTTCTATAACAAACAAATCTTCAGTGCATGTGAAACGTTAAATAATATATAGATAAAATAATATACAAGTTAGATCATGATTGAATACAATTACGAGTATAATGGCAATTAATGTAATATTTTTAGAAACAACATGCATGGATGAAAGCATGTTTTTCAAAAGAGTAAAATTTATACGCTCTATCAATTTTTAATTTGTATATTTTCAACATTTTGCTCTTTTTAATTTATTGCTTATATTCCTTGTTAGTTTTGTTATAATTTTTAATTTCATGCATTAATATTATTTTCATAATACAGCATACACTCTGTTAATTTAAATTTAATTTAAATATATTATATGATATAAATGAAATATAATTTATAATATAGCACATGAATAACAATAATTTTAGCATTTTTAGTGAACATGATCAAACTGTATACTATATAAAAATTGAGTTAAGAAAGTATAGGTGATTAAATAAAAAGGAAACATCAAGAAATTTATTTAATTATTTTGAATTCGGCCTTATAGACAAACTGTGTATAATACGAAGATTATAATATATATAATATAATATAAATATTATATATAACAGTTAATTGACATGGTTGAAAATTTAATTCATAGTAGAGTATAATAATTATTGGATTATTGCGTGCACATGGCGCGAACTCTGCATGCTCTGAGGGGGCGTGGCACCCACGTGGCAGGTGGCTCTTGTCTTCCAAGCAGACACGCGCCCAAACAAACTTGGAGCACTTCTCTCGTGGCCCCCGCGGCGTGCTCTGAAGTAAGTGACACGACCCGCACTGATGAGCTTTCTCAGCCCTGTGCGTGGAGAACAAGTCAGTGCGCTCAAAGAGGAGCATATTATACTTTACTGGTGGTGTTTTTACTCCAGGGTTAATGTCTTTCTTGGTCGCGCGTTATACAGCATTTAATATTATAATTGAGAGAAGCCATAGGATCAAAACAGCATACATCCAAGGCAAGGTGGGATTTAAATTTTGAGCCTCAACTACATCAACAATATTTTTTTCAGACCTTTTTTGAACGTATAAATTTGGAAAGTTAACTTCGTTAACTATATACTTGTTTTTCTAAATCCAGGTTCGAAAGTATATAGTCTGAAAAAATTATTGTTGATGTATTTATAGCTGAGGATCAAAATTTCAATCCCAGCTTGCCTTGGATGTATGCTGTTTTGATCCGAACGGCCTCCTTTTCGGATTTTTATCTTTGTCAGGGTTCGATTTCATCCTTCTGTATTAATATGCTGCTATAATCACTTAATTAATTTATATCTAATTCCTTCAAGAAAATTTGTAGTAAATCAACCTGCATTCTGCATGCATATATATTATTTATAAGAGATATCATCGTATTCTATCTCTTTTATTATTTGCATTTCAATTTTTTAGTAATATTTTTAATTTGATAGTTAAAATAATAAAACATTAATTATTGATAATTATATTATAATAGCATAAATTTATTGCACGTAAAATATGTTGCTAATAAATTCTATTTTGAACTCTATATAAAATATAAAAAAGATGAGTTAACTATTAAGAAATTGATTTAACATATAATTGTAGAATACACAATTATATATATTAAAATAATATATATTAATTGTAGAATACACAATTACAAAATAATATATATTAATAAGTTGCAAATATTTTTAAAATTCCTAACAATGACTTTTTTTTGTATAAAATCTGTATAATACAAGTAATGCTTTGCAGTTTGCACAAAGCAAGCTTGCAGCCTGACATGATTTGTCTGTGTCGCCATGCAGGCTACCTATAGAGAGTAGAGCATATCCGTCCCACACATCAGTGCATGCGTATATTGAAGCTAATCATAATATATTATATAATGTAATTTGGTACTCCACAACATTAAGTTCTCTCGGCATAAAACTCACATTTTACGCTGCAGTTTTAATAATAAATTGTCAACATTCATTATTCATGTCATTAATAATTAATAGCTACATTAATTTATTACATTTTAAATATAATCCGGATACTAATAAGTTTATATATACTTGAGTCCACGTAGTCTTTTGTTAGGCGGTCTCGAATATCAAACACATGGAGCACCGTTCGCCAGGACACGTGTCGTCCGTCACGTGCCGCCGTGTATATTGGATATCGATTTATAATTTTCTAGCTAGTCTCGCGGAGACAACACACAGTCTTGAGAGGCAACAACGGGAGCTTGTTTGGAGGAACACTTTGGCACCATTGTCTCGATTTAGAATATGTAGATCCAAATTTTTTAAGACTTAAAAAAAATTAAACTAAATTGGTAAATTTCTCATCATGATTAGTTTGTTCTAATACAGTGCAATATGGTGCATATAGGAGAGTGCAATGCGGAAGGGGGAAAAAAATAGAGGGGTTATAGAGAGAGGAACTTTTACATAATTAATTTGTCCTATTTCGGGGGATTTTATAGAATACAGCACCGTGTCTGCACTTCATTAATATCACTGACTGAATGGAACTCAGTTTACTCGTTGACCCCCTATTGATGCTGGGAAAAAAAAAAAAAAGAAGCGAGGGAAATTTTGGAGAAAAAAAATTAAGTTGGCTAGTAATCCTTAGTCATATAGGATTAATTTAATATTTTTTCTGATCTATACATTACATAATCTAAAAGTAAATTTAGCACAAATTTCTTCCTAAAAACTAAGTCAGCGACAAAAAAAAATAATAATAAATTAATTAAATAATAATAAAAAAGTTCATTCATGGTAATCATTTAAAATAATCTCTCTCTCACTCTCTTCTTTTTCTTTTTTCTGTGTACCACACAAATGGTCACAAATGGTACATTTTTTTCCATGGATAATTTCGACTTTCAAGCTATGAAATCTCACCCAGAGTGAGTGACGAAAGCTTCAAGATGATGATCACTCTTCCCATTCCTTTTCGAAGCATGGTATATTTTTTTACTCCGATTTAAATTCCTCATCCTTACCCCCCCGGAGCGACCGCGGAACGAAAGTGAAGAACTCGCGGACAAAAACATATAAGTACTGACTCCGCGTCTGTAATATTAAGGAAGGAATAAGCGCGCGGCGCTGTAAATCAAGTTTGTGGACCTTCTCCTCCCACGCCAGTCCACTTGACGCGGGTCCGCCACGTGGTCCCTCCCCTCTCTGATACGTTATCATGTCAGCATCCCTCCGGAGCACCACAAGCCTCAGGGGCAGCACCCCCTTCCTCCCTCCTCGTGTCTTGCAGCAGCAACGCACGCGAATTGCGCGCCTCTCCCCTCTTCACAAATAGCTAAACGCGGAGGTTTGGGCGAGTTCATATCGACACTACATAGTAGGGGAGGAAGGTATACTATGTTTTTAATGCTGTATTTGTACCATGCGGGTTGCCTACTGCGCAAGGAGAGAGAGAAAAAAGAGAAACTAAAAGTAAAGAGAGAGAGACAGAGAAAAAGTTCTCACGTCTGAAAATCTCAGATCTCAGATGCGCCGAAGTAGAAATAAATTTTCTTCGCTATCAGCACGAAACGTTTCCTGAGAAACGATGTATGATCCGTTCTCATGTTGTTCCTCGTGACGTCACAAATATGTAATTCAAACATTAAAAATAATTGGACCTTCTCTCTCTTTACTTGGGAGTTTGCCAAATTAAACATAAAATGATTAAGTATATCGTCACAGCAGTATATTTAAAAAGTGTCATACCCGATATGATTAATATTTTCTCGATGTGCTATAATATAATAAATTTATTGGCATTTTAATTTCGGCTGATAATTTTCGTAAAACAATACTGAACAAAATGATGTGATGATTTTATGATGTGATTTAATAAGAATAATAATTTATAAATATTATATATACAGTATATATTTCGTTTAGCTCGTTTGTCTTGTGAGTTGGAGACTGGATGCACTTAATTTATAGTTGAAGTGCTTGTCAGTGATAATTATTTATAAATTTAACAAAAAGTGGTGACATTTATTTCAACGACTAATTGTGGTTCACTTTGCACCGTTACGTGATGGTGTACTGCGTTGTGCAAGCTGATAAAATTCCCGACGACCGTGCAAATTCACTTGTCTTGAGTCTGAGCATGCACAGAGCATTGCAAGACATGCAGTTGGCGCTTGTATGCAGGTGCATGCAGTACAGTTCGGGCAAAAGTCGTGTCACGAACCTCCCTCGACTATATAAACGTGAAATCAAAAGAGATCTGTTAATCAATTTTATACCGGTGGACAGGCGCGGATCCAGATGGGGGGGGGGGGGGGGGGGTGCGCTGCAGCTTCTTACGAAATTTTGAATTTAACATGATAAGCAATATATCCCATTTTGAATTTAACATGACATGGGCAATATTTTCCAACTCCCAATTTTTTTCTTATAACATTAGCCTTATGGAGATAGCCCCTCCCGAAATTTATATATATAAAGGGGCATTCACAAAGCCCTAAGGCCATGACATTTAGTGCTCAATAATTTAAAGCCCTATTTTAGGCATGCTTTTTAGACCCAAAATTTCTGGTCTTAAATTATCGAGCCCTAAATGTGGCCTGAAGACTTTGTGAATGCCCCTCATATAATTCTAGATCCGCGCCTGCCGGTGGACTTTTTTTTTTTATTTAATGTCCCTTTTTACGTCCACACTGATGCCATGCAATTAATGGACACACGCCTATTTCATTTCATGTGGGATACGATAAAACAAAATTCAATGCAATTCGTTTATTCAAATTAAATCACTGGCTGTACAAGTTACAATATAATAAAAAAAAATAATAAATAAATAAAATAATAATAAACACACTAAAACACATAATTAGCAAAAAGTATAAAAAAACAACAAGAGATTACATCCCAGCAGCCAGTGGAAATAATTTAGGTTTCTTGCTTCCCTAATTTGAAAAGGACATATTGTATAATTTCAAAGTTCCACTTCCTGCTACTTATTATACTGAGATTTACCTTAATGTAATTATAATTGCGTAAGCTAAAAAAATAAATTATAAATGCAAATCCAAACATGAACTTATAAAAAAGGTCAAATTAAGTTTCATATTTGATATATATAAATTATATTTTTTTAAAAATAAATTCGTAATATAATATATATAATATAGATTTCACATGATGGAGGCATTCGATGTGTTATAAACAAAGATTTCTTTGGTTATAAATATTTTACTAAAAAGCAGAAAAAGTCACTCTGAACAGTCTAAACTATATAATGAGATTGTGACACAACTCTGCCCGCCCACAAGGAGATAATTTCGAACACAAAAGATTTGAAAAGATCGTAAAATGCTCAGTGAGAATAAATTTCATCCGGAAAGTCGTAAAATAAACATTAGTATTTTAAAACAAGTCATATAACAGAATTTTCTGTGCTGACAGTGCAAGCTAATAATATTTATTATTATAGTCCAGTGTTTCATCGTATCAGCATATATTATAATAAGACGGAAGTGAACCTCATGCAAAGCAGAAGACTATAAGAGAAGGTCAAAAAAGACATTAAAGTAGAGTGAGCGATTGCATTTAATTTTTTTAATATTTTATTTTCTAAATATTATATTATATAGTTTAACCTGCAATTAAATTCCATCTCAAATATAGCTTCACCACAAAAAATTTTCCAAAGTTGGTGTTTCGGAGGGCATTCTTGTTATACATTGCAGTACCATCATTATGGTATAAAACAGTTTTTTACTGATTTTTTTTTTTCTGAACTATGGTATACCCGTATACCAATTGAAAAATAATACCTATATAATATTATAACACGTATTCTAATAATATGATGAAATCTTTAATTTAATAATTTTTAAATAAAATAATTTTTTTATAGTATAAAAAACGCCACGGCTCCGTAAATTTTTTTTTTATTTGAAAATCCATTAAAGAATAAGAATTCATCATAATTTACGTATAAGGTATATTTTAATTGGTATGTACCATTGCAGCATACTATATAGTTCAGACGAAGTTTGAGTAAAAAGCTGTTTTCTGCATGGCAGCATAATTAATAAGATTGTATGCCTCCAAAATACCAATTTTGGAAAGGGTATTTTGGAAATTTTTTGCGGTGAAGCTATTTGAGATGGAATTTTTTGTTTTTCATTTCTTAATAGAAGGCATGAGGTTAAGCTATTTTTAGAAAATAAAATATTAAAAAAGAAATGCAATCGCTCACTCTCGAATTAAAATTATTTCGCTTTCATTCACATTCGACAAAATAACTTCATACTTATAGTGTACTAAATTATTTCATAATTAATTATTATATTTTATTGACTTGGGAGATCATGAAGTCAATGTGCTGATAACGTTGCAAGATGCACCATATTAGCAGCATCAGTGGCGCCGCCGTGCAGTGGCAAGTCGCATCACGACAGCGATAAGACGCACGCCGCGGTCACGTGGTCCAGCTTGCAGCGGTGATTGACAGCCTGATGGGGTGTACGTGATAGAGCTGATGAAGGGTCGGTCTCCTTCATCTTTCCACCGCTCTAAACAATCAGTTAGAATTCAATAAAATTCAACAACATCATCAATTTAGTCAAAATACAACGAAACGTATTATTTTTAATGTAGCTTTTTGTGGTTTGGTTTTAGTATACATTCAGTCATATATAATATAAATTATTATTACAATTTGCAATAACATAATTATGTTACATAATATACAAAGCTGTTATAATATATAAATGTAATATTATATGCTTTATATTAATTTATATATAATTTATAATATACAACCCCTATAATTATATACGCGTATATAATTATTATACATATATTTGGAAGAGTGGGCTCCAAACCCAGCCCTCAATAACTCGCCTGCGCAGGAATCTTCTACGTTGTGTAAACAAATGATAAACTGATCATTAGCCGGCTAACCACGGCTTTGTTTCCCCGGCTTTGAGCTGCTTGGGGGGTTCAACGTCACGTGGTGCTGATAACGTGTGTCACTTGTCACTCGTGAGCACGCTTTGTTTGTGCATGCAAATTACTCCACTCGTGATGTGGTGTATTGTAAACCTGCACGCTTGTATATAAATTGGGACTGCATAAAATCGCTCTCGCGGTTGACTTGCAGCACGCTGCATGATATTGCTGATCCAAACATTCAGATTCTCTATATAATATTATAATACACGCGATTGAAGTTTATAATAAATATATTACACTTTTTTGATTGAACAATAAAAATGATTTAACAAAAACTTTCCTACATGCAACTCGTATATAATAATAATTAACTGATAAACTATATAAAATAAATAACTAAATAAATTTAAACAATAGTAATCTGTTTATATTATAGTAATAAAATTATGTTATATTATACATAATAATATATAGATATAGTATATATTATATATTAATGGGTGAAAGTGACAACTGAACATTATTGTGACATTGTATGATTATCACATTGCTTGTCTCCAACCAGCATTAATATATGTAATGCTGTAATCATTTATGGTAATTTATTGTGCGGCGTTCAACTTCAGTGCATGATGACCGTATATATATATATATATGCAAAGTTTTGTTATTTGTAATATTTTCAATCTATGTTCAGGTAGAGATAACGTCGGTCAGCTGTTTTTTTTAGCTCCATTTGATTAACATGTAAACCTTAGCAAATTCACAAAAATTCTGAAATTTTTTTGAGAGGCAGATATTAGTGCCTAAAAGCTATAGAAAATATTTCAAAACAATTTAACGAGCCGATTTTTTTCAATTAATTTTTTTAATTTTCAGCACAAGGCTTTCCCATGGAGAGACAAACTAAAAACTTAATTAAAAAAAATCGTCTCGTTAAATTGTTTTGAAATTTTTTCTATGGCTTTTAGGCACTATTATTTGCCTCTCAAAAAAAATTCAGAATTTCTGTGAATTTGCAAAGGTTTACATGTTAATCAAATTGAGCTAAAAAACTTAAAAAAACAGCTGACCGACGTTATCTCTACCTTAATTATTATAATATTTGTAAATATGATGTGCTTATAAGTTATATGGTGAAACAAAGAGTGAGCCCCGATTGGAGGCTTGGGCTATAATATCAAACATCATGATGCAGAAAATTTCTTCTAAATTTTGAATATATATAAGTATATCTGGCTGATATGAATTGCGTGCATGATGGTATATCGCATGCATGGTGCTTATTAATTCATAAATATTATCCGCATTGTCCACATGGCAGCTGCAAAAACCGAGACAACTAAAACCACGTGAGCTATAATATTCAATGGAGTACCGACCTGAATTTTTTTTATTGCAGAAATGGATAGAGGGTGCAAAGTTATGCTACCCTGATTTTTTTCAGATTTTTTTGAGACCTGGAACTATTTTTAAAAAATTATTGAAAGTCCTTTTTGTGACGTCACGCGGCGGCAAGTCCTATCTTTTTCTTAAGGAGCGGCGTCTCGTGACGTCACGAAAAGGACTTTCAATAATTTTTTAAAAATAGTTCTCGGGCTCTAAAAAATCTGAAAAAAATCAGGGTAGCATAACTTTGCACCCTCTATCCATTTGTGCAATAAAAAAAATTGAGGACAATACTCTATTATACCGATATAATATAATTATTATATATATTTTTATTTATTATTATAATAAATATAATTATATGTTCGTTATAAACCCCGGAACTTTGTAAATATTATTTTTCTGCTCCCGATTTCCATTATACTTATATATATGTAAGGTTGATCGAGTACGAAAAATGCACGTGCACTGCAATGGGCCGAGTTTAAGAACAGGCAGGACCTAATATATAATAATGAGCATATAATATAATACTATATAATATTAAAAATATAATCAATATATCAGTATATTATTATATACCAGATTTATTTTTGGTTGATTCTTAATGAACATGCAGTATATGAACACCAGCATTCATGCGATAATTATGAATATTGTGATGCATTCACCATCATATGTAACTACAACACCAGTTTAATTTTAGAACCAATTTCAAGGTTATATATTTGAAGTAAACTTATAATAAATGTAATACGGTGCTAAATTTTGCACTATTTTAGAAATGTTCATATATCTGCATTCAATATAACTGCAGGAGCTTGCTATAATAACAAGGAGCTTATTATGATCCCTACGAAGCAAAGCATAATATTCTACCGCCAACAGAGAGAGTTTATATTTTTCTCGTGATTGATCACGTGTTTGTGATGTTGATTTATCTCTCGAGCCGGACAACCTGTTCGCTGCACCGGTGGCTTCCTCGCGGTCGCACGGTGCGCGTCGCCAGCAAACATTCTGCTGTCGAGACCAGATTATTTAGTTAAATAAGCAAATTGTTCATATTTGCAGGATGTATATAATTTATATAAGGCCACTAGAACTTTTAGCTATAAAGTATATACACTTAAATAGTATACAGTCGTTGATATTAATACAAAGCCGAAATCATCTTTTTAAATAATTTGATGAAAAGGCCAGAGATTCTTTGTTCGAGTTCTGTCCCGAAATGACAGCGAAATCACACGTGGCAGAGGACACTGCAGTGTCGTTAAAATGCATTCAGTTGATCTGCGTTGCATGAAAGCTGCATACATACTGATATTTCATTCAGTTACTGCGGTTGTGTGACCTTTCACTATATATGCAGCTATATAATATTAAAATGAGAGCATCATGCATCAGCTATTATTAATATACATTATTATGCATAATATATTTACCTGGGCCTCTCGGGGGTGCATGGTTGAAATTACGATTTATTCAAGGCAATCTCCTTATATATGCCGTGATGTTATTATTATAGCTCAAGTCACAACTGAACTGCTTTTATATCCACGTGACAAGAATGTTTTGGTCCTTCGTTAATCAATGGTATGATAATAACACGTTTGTGCGACGATCCCCGCGCAGGATTATGTCATGATTGCGTGGGTCACTTGTGCTGTATAAATATGTGTACCGTACGCATACATTTATATATACATAAGTACATACACACAAAATAATAAACTTTTTTCATGTTAAATTCGAATTATAATATATTATAAAAAAAAAATTAATATTGACGCCCGTGCGAAATCATATCCCTCGATATTATAGAGGAGCCGAGTTATTATGACCGGTATTGTTGTGAGGAGTTGGATCATCAATATTGACGAGCATCCAGAAGCCGGCAGCAGGGGCGGACCACACGTGAATGACGCAGCATCATGGAGACGTCTCTCTTACCTGATGGCGCTGATGATTCACGACGCATGATTATAATTAATGGAGCAGACTCCGCCATGTTAATTAAGATTAAAAAATTTGTGATATAATTATTACAAATTTCATTCATCTTTATAGCGTTTCAAGTATCAATGAATATAATAAGAATTTATATTTTTATATTATTATTATTACAAAGAGAAATGTATGATGATTTTAATTGATGGTTTTATTTAATTTATTTTTGAAATTAATTATACGCAAGGACATAATATGTGTGATGCTGTTTAGTGTTTTGAGTAGTATAATTGTGTATACGCTATAAAAATATATAAATTTTGTGATTTAATTATCATTATAATATAGAAGTGCATTTATTTCGCAAAGTTTTTAAAGCGAAAATCTAACCGTGACTTAATTTAAAAAATGTATATAAAATATTTTATATAAGTAACGCTGTAAAGAAAAATCCTTCATGCTTGCAACATGCATTATAATTATAATATATTATAATTTAAAGATGAATATTAAGCTTTCTCGTATACATTAAAGTTTTGTTTTTTATCATGCAGTTCAAGAAATATTAAAGACGACATGCAGTCGTCTAAAAATTGTTAATGTTGTATTTCAATTTAATATTTTAAATTTTATTTCGTATTGCGAGACTTATATTAATATAAATATTCGAAACAGATATTAAGAAAGTTTGAAGCGATGGCAAATTTTGGTAAGACTGTAAAGAAACTGTCTTCGACAATGGGAGGAAAGTCGAAGTTAATTAAAAGTGCTGGCGTTAATTGCGCGTTGCCTAGCGACGCGGCGGCGTGTCACCTGTTGCTGCTGGCGCCTCGATGGAGCGCCACGTGGCGCCACCGTCGACACCCAGCGAGTCTCGTACAGCTGCTCAGGGAAATGTCGAATATTAGAAAAAAGTTGATGTCTTTTTGTTAATGCCATTTATTGGTTCATTCAATTCTGTCTTAATTATATTATTATGAAATTATAATTTTGAATTTTGAAACTTTACAGATTTAGTTATATTATATATTATGATATATACGATATTATATGTCAATATGGCTAAAATATATGTGTATATAACAGTACAGGATTTATGCGTTAAGCAGAATCGTATGCACGCGCCTGATAAGATCAATGGATTATATTATCATGCATTTTAATAAAATCGCAAATTGATTAGACTTCAATGCATGCGTCATGCATGTATTTCGAGAGAAATTAAGAGCATAATTAAGCGCGCGACTAATATAAAATAAGTTCGATTAATTAAATAAAATCATATATATTGTCGTTATATAAATTGTACATGGCTGCAGTTTTAAACTGGTACGTAACTGTTCAGCTGCTATAGTTAATAGCACTTTATAATAGCATCACTATGAATGAATGCCAATCCACGAAAATGCACACTAAACACATTATCGATTGTCAATTTTTTGAAGTGTTGACGCCATATTGACACTAACTGTTGTCTCAATTAGCGCAAGTGTTCAAGTATTTGAATATATACTATACTATACTATACTATACTATACTATACTATACTATACTATACTATACTATACTATACTATATATTCACTATATATACAAATTATGTATAATGAATGGAAAGCATTGAATTTTTGCACACAGCATCTCAATGAATGTATTCATTGATGTCTGCTAAAGAAAAATCAATATCTTAATTGAAGAACTTGAGAGTATTATTTGCTAATTCCATGCTGGTAAAACGTCAAGTCCTGATGTAAAATGAGCCAAATTCGACCTTGTGCAAAGGAGGCACAAGGTCGATCAGCATTTTCTTTAATGCAAATTTGCTTTTAGTAAATATCTGTTCAGAACTTTTGATTTTGTTAATGTTATATATAGACAAATGATTGTTTACAGGCGTTTACCTCCGCGCAAAGATTAATTAATGTTATTTATATTATTGTCTATTATAACAGCTAAAATAATGCAATATATATTATACTTGCATGGAGTGTGTGATAAAATCAAAATTTGAATATGACAACAGCATCAGTCAAGTTATACGATGGACTATATTAAATTATTAAATAACTTTTATATACAAGGCTGAAAAAAATATTAAAATACATCAAAAAGAAATAAATTACAAATAAAATTTCATTTGATTTATAAATGCAAATGCAGCAAGCTTTTTTTAAAATTTTTATGCTGTTAAAACGAACATTAAAGAAAAAAAAATTGACAAAATATATATATTTTTTTCTGTATCCTCAATGCATGCAGTATATTAAAAAAGCATTGCTTTTTTTTATTATTTTTCTTTTCCTTTATTTATATGTAATAATATATGAGATGAGCGTCGGCAACATTTTTTTAAGCCTTTGTGTTTATAGACTTTATAGCTCATAAACTGCGGTGATGGTGGACTGTATAAGGCTCTGCATTCTCGCCGCCGCCGAGTTTGTACGCTCTGATAGTGCTTGATTGTGACGTCACGGGCGTGCGCAACGAGGCACGTCATTGCCGTGCTACCAAGAGACAACTCTGATCACTTGCAAGGTCGACACGATACGTAATATACATAGCACACACACACAAAAAAAAAGTGGATAAAACATTAGAGCATGTCGTTTTGATTCGGTTATCATCGTTTATTTTCGTTTTATTTCGTGGCTTTGAGAAAGAGATGTTTGGCTTCTGTAATATCGATTTGCTAGAGAGAGAGAAATGATGCTCAAGTCATCATCGTCTTGCGTGCTTCGTGAGTAAGCAATATAAAGGAGAAGGAGAGGGGTAGTCTGGTCGTAGTATATTTACCGGCTAGGTGATAACACGATTAGCCCCCTCTCGTAAAGTTTCTTGATGCAGCGCCGCCGCCGGCAGAGTCGGGAGTTACAATCAATACACACCGATCCCCTCACTCAATCCACCTGTTTGTTCCCAAGCATCGTCCCCGCCCACCCAGCAGATTAATTATTGAGCACGTACCGCGCATGATGCGACTGGGGGGACTTTGAAATTGCTTCATTTATCCCTTGATTGTCCATACATCACGAGAGTACTTGAAGTTTTTAAATACGCGAGGGATTATTCTTGGAACACAATGTAATATTTTTTTTACCGCGATGGATTTAGTATTCGATGAAGCTTTGATGGTTAAACTTTATAAAATTTGAACGACGTATTAAAATTTAAATTATTTATGTTATAGAAATCTGAAGTGTTTTCGAGTTAAAATTTTTAAAGTTTTATAAATTAATTGAAAAAATGATGGATTTGAATATATAAATTATTTACACAGAAAACGATAACAAATATGATATTCTTGCTTCAAGACATGAAAGGCAAAATTCTTTTTGTCGTAAAAGTCTCTGTAATTGAGTTTTCTTATTTTTTTTTTTTAACTTTATTAAAAACAGTGTTTTTTTTGTAATATAGTTGCTATTTGAGGGAAATTAGAAACTTCCTGCAAAATTCTATTGAGAGGAGGGTAAAAGATCTTACTGTTAAAGGAAAAAAAATGTCTACTGTATATGCATAATTATAATGAGCAACGTTTGAAGCATGAACAAGTTGTTATTCATGCAGTTATTGTTGTCATATACCATGAATATTATAATAAATCTATTTAATCCATATTCTATAACACGTGAATATTATCACGTTACTGACAGTGTATGTCCTCGTGTTGCAGGTGACGATGGAACGTCCATCCCGCGCCAGGGTCAGTGACCTGCACGCCCACCTCGTGTGTGTGCTGTGCGGGGGGTACTACGTAGACGCCACCACCATCGTGGAGTGTCTGCACACCTGTGAGTATAACCCTGCAGACCTCCTTGGAACGACAAAACCCTTGAAACGTCGAAGACTGTACACTAGCCGTCACATTTATCTTGATTATTATTATATATATATGGTCGTGTTTGTAACGCTCTCAGCCATTGTTAAGGTGGATTTTCATGGGCGGCAACGACGACGCGGCGCGATTTGACGTAAAAGCTGGGAAATCGTATGCGGCGGCGAATTCGCCAGTAATCGCGTTAATTACGATGCATGCTCTTTTTCATTTAATCGCCCAATATGGCCGTCAATGGTTGTTACAGCAAGTGCGCTTTATTCGCGTCGCATGGTAAAAATCGCCATGTGAATCCACCTTTAGCCAGTTGGTAACGAAGGACATCACTATAGCCGAGTCGAATAACTCTCGAGCGGTTCCGACCATTACCAAGTTAAATGTAGTAACAGCTATAAGTGATTATACTGGGAGGACATCGAATATAACTCGACAATTTTCGTCAACTTTCGGGAAATTCCGCATGCTTGAGCGGTCTGTTTAGGGACGTCAATCAGTGTTAACAGCGTAGCGCCGGTGGCTAAAGTGGCACCTTTGACAGCGGCACTTTTTGTAGTTAGATTATAGCCAATCAAAATTAATGATGTATCAGGATTCCGAAATGGCGTCGCGTTAGCGGCAAAAGCAGCCTGCCGGTTTGAAAGCTAATCAGCCCTCTTAGTATAATATATATAAAAGTATATATATACTTATATATAAATAAACAGTTCTTGTTATGAGAGGGATGTATGTATATAGAATATAATATATACTTATGAATAATATGTATTTATATATATAGATTAAATTCAAATTTTATAGACACAACAAAAAGTGCATGGGCGAGGCGAAATTAATAATTTGTTTTTATCGCTTGTTTGGTTCATTTATATATATAATTTATTTGAAAATTATATTATAATAGCATTGATTTCGAGTACTTTTTCTATTGCAAATCTTTGTCTCTTGCATTTAGTTTCAGCTCAAGCGAATTAGGCAGAGCTTTCCTGTGTTAGTAATGAAATTCACTCGACATTATTGAAATATTTTCTATAAGCTCCGAGCGATGAGCGATTGTATATGACTCACTCGGCGACCACCTAGTATCGCGGTCATAATTAATAACACGTGGAGTCCACCAGGGGAGGGGCTCAACATGAAGACGGCGGCAGTAAGGTTGGCTTACCGGCCATTAGGATGGGCCTGGGAACGTTTTATGACTGCATGATTTGAATAATCTGAATACTTATAGTTTTTAATGCATTTACAAGACACAATATATATGGTCAGAACCTTTTGTGTATATTTACCACGAGTTATTGCGTGTCGTTTTTATATAAAATATATTAATAATTATGTGCAGTGAATTTATACAGTATATATATATATATATAATACATGGAAAAATTATACCTCATTGAGAAATATTTCTTCATAAAGAAAATATTATGTCAATAAGCATGTCAGACATGGTGTAATTTTTAACACAACAAATTAATATATTTTTTACTAAACATGGCATCAATGGTCAGTTTTTTTCCATTCATAAATTTAATATGAGCTTGATGCAAATAAACATGAGAACTGTGCAGCTCCATTCTGAAGACAATAATATGCTAAACTTCATTATTACTGATGCACTAAATCAATTTAAAGTAGAGTGAGCGATTGCCCTCCCCCCCCCCTTTTTTAAAGATTTTATTTTCTAAAAATAGTTTAACCTGCCCTCTATTGAGAAATAAAAACCAAAATTAAAATTCCATCTCAAATAGCTTCATGACAAAAAATTCCCAAAGTTGGTGTTTCGGAGGCCTTTAACATGCCAGCCTCTTTGTAGCTTTGTACATAGATAACAACTTATGGGAATTTAAGATTTCAAGTATTCAAGTTTCAAAACTCCAAGATTCTTTTTTTCCGAAAAAACGGATCCGTAAAAAAATTATTTTATTTGAAAATCCATTAAAGAATTCATCATAGATTACGTATAGACATTTTTAAATTAGTACAGTACCATGTATATAGTTCGGACAATGTTGGAGTATAAAAAAACTGTTTTCTGTATACCATGAGGATGAATGTTTAAAGGTCTCGAAAACCGCAACTTTGGAAATTTTTTTGTGGTGAAGCTATTTTTGAGATGGAATTTTTTGGTTTTCATTTCTAAATAGAGGGCAGATTAAACTATTTTTAGAAATAAAATCTTTTAAAAAAATGCAATCGCTCACGCTAGCCATTAAAAAAAAATGCAATCGCTCACTTTAGCCGTTGAAGAATATTTCAGTTCACAACATGCAGATATAACGCTGAGTCGAGAGTTTCTGAGGTTAAAGGACGTAACCTCATCTACCAGCCGAGCGGATCCACCTGAGCCCCCCTCTTTACGCATGCAAGGCGGGCTCACTGCTCTTGGGGGCATTATGCGGTGGCGAGGGGTCAGAGTCCGCCGCGTGTGTGCAACTCTCCCTCGCCGCCGCGTAATCTACAGCACACGCGCTATAACCCTCGGACATATTGTGTTACCAATCTGTCACTTGGCGCTGATTTACACGTGTTGGCATCCCGGGCAGTCGTTGATAGGGGCGGGGAGGTGGGGGAGCAATTAACAGATGTTCAATATTTATTTGTGACTCGTATATAATCAATAAACATCAATTTATAATTTTAATAAAGATAAAATAATATAATTTAAATAAATGACACTATATTACTTAATATGCATATATGCTAATTCATGACAATCTTAAGAAAACAACATTTAATTTCCAATTATGTACTATTTAATTATAAATAATTCTTTATTGCCAAAGTGCGAATACAAGAAAGTTTGGTATTTTTAAAAAATATGACCATAACGTGATTTTTATATTGGTAAAAAGAAATCAATGAGATGACATTCAATTACGGAATCAATAAAAAAAATTTGACCTGGTTGAAAGTTATCTTGTGGCGGCCGCTGCGGTCTGTCGGGAGGATGCCATGCAGAGTGCACGCGGCGGTAGTATCGATCTCAAACCGCCGCCGAGAGCAGCGACAATCTCGCCAAGTCTGAAACAAAAAGAGATGCTCGTCGACTTGTCTTTTCACGCCCTTCAAGCGAGGGTGAAACACTCAAAATGTTGCATATGTTTTTATCCCTTTATTTTTACTATCGAGCGATAAATTTGTATCGAAATTATTTTAAATCGGCAATCACTGCATTATATTGTAATAATATTTTTCTCTTCTATAATAATTTTTAATTAAAGCAATTAAAGAACAATACAAAATCCTATATAGTCAATTAAGTACATATAACTTGATTAAGCCCCATACATCACGAATTAAAATTTTGATGCATGCATATATGTTTATGTAGATCGTCAATCATCACGATAATTCCTCATTTGATGTAAATAATAATTATTATTATGTATTATATATTAATAATGTATATTTTACAGCTTCCCCCCCCCCCCAGTATATAAAATAAAAACTGACGCGGCAATGACACAGCTTATGTGGTCTGCACGTCGTGACAATGATATTGAAGGGTTTAATACAGCATGATAATTATGATGTCCCGGCGCTCACCTTGCTCGCTGTTTGTTTCAGTTTGCCGCTCGTGCATCGTGCGCTACCTGGAAAGCAGCAAGTTCTGCCCGATGTGTGACGTGCAAGTGCATAAGACGCGGCCGCTACTCAATCTCAGGTGAGTCCTGAGACACTTCTTTTATTCTCCCCCCCCCCCTAACACCCTGAGACATTGTCAACTGTAATTTGTTATATCAACTCCCACTATAACCTTGCAAATTAGAACTGTAATTTGTTATACCAGCTCTCACTATTACCCGAACAAGAGATCCTTGCCCTTGCTATCTGACTGCAATGTTGTGGGACCACGCCCCCTCATCTTGAGACCCTTACTGAATCATGAGAGTCCCAACCCTCTTTTCCCTAATTAACCTGAAACACTTTCTATATACTTTGTCAACTGCATGAGACCCTTGCTAACTGACCGCTATGTGTCGCCAGGGCGGACAAGACCCTGCAGGACCTGGTGTACAAAGTGGTGCCCGGCAGCTACTCCACCGAGATGCAGCGCCGGAGGGAGTACTATGCAAAGCTCGAGGAAAAAAGTAAGAGACATTTTATCAAATCTGATGTGACGTTGTTTTGGGAGGTGCGAAAAGAAAAATTCTTGTCGGAAGTTTCATCGAATAAGCTATAATTTTTTATTTAAAATATAAATGGACTTTACCTTACTGGACAACCTGCATGAAAATTTTTTATTGCAAAAATGAATAAAGGGTACCAAAAATTATGCTATGTACTGTGAATTTTTTCAGATTTTTTTGAATCTCAGAAGTATTTTTAAATAATTATTGAAAGTGCGGCCACGCCCCCTGGAGGCGTCAATATAGGCGTCTAAGAATTCAGGGGTGCCAACTTAACTTACAGAACTTTCAATCATTATTTAAAAATTGTTCTGGACTAAAAAAACAAAAAAAAAAAAATGGAAAAAATTCTGAGTTATAGCATAATTTGGTTCCTTCTATTCATTTCGGCAATAAAAAATTTTCAGCTGGTTGTTCAATTGTTTATAATCAAAATAATATGTTACATGCATGCAAATGTGCATCGTTTTAATAATTTGTGTTTGAAAATAGTTTGAAACGTATTCAATTGGCACACTACTGTGAATTCATCAATTGCACTGGATTCTCTGTACAATTGAACACTTGTCTATAACGATACGTGATTAATGTTTCAGACTCTGAGGAGGCCCAGTGCAGCAGCTCCGAGGAACGTGGAGAGCCGGAGACCCCCGAGTTCTTCTCTCCTGAGGACAGCATCAGTCTCTCCCTGGAGTACTACACAGGGTGAGTGGACAGCACGAAACTCTGCACGTGTGCGCAGTCTATATAATATATATTACAACAAGCCACCTCCTTACCTTGTATCCTTGCAAATTCGTAACCCTCTTACGGATTGTTCGGATATTCTATTATATATGGTATGTTAAGGCCAGCCTTACATGACTTTATCTGTCCGCCCTCCGTCCCTGTCTATATATAAAGGTTCTATATACTGATTGAGCGAACATACATCAGGCTAGATAAAAAAAAAAACGAAGCTTCTGATAGATGTATAAGAGACTGATTATTGATGTATAAGTGCAATCTTTCTTAGCTCTTCCAAAATTTCAAGTCTATATAATATGCATGATATAATTTGTTACTTTGAGTTGCAGCTCTTAAGTCTCTATATATAACAAATGAGTCGCAAGGCAGTGAAAACATTCTAGCGATTCTCAGGTGTAAATTTGTTTTTATCACTTCAGATCAATTTGTTTTGAATTTCGAACACCTTGAAACTCACTTCAAGAGAAGCACGTTTACATTGTTTACCATCATTACGTAATTACGTATGTAACAATCAATTAAGGCATCTATATTAATAATATATAATATTATATATACAATTATATAGTAATAGTATTATTCATGCATGTTTTTTAAAAAAAAATTTTTATCAGTTTATAAAATCAGACTATAAACTCTGTAAAGTACATGTTATGGCTTTGTATAGATATGTATTGATATATTTTGTAATGGAGGCTTCAAGTGATGCGCTTTCGCTGCGCAACTGTTTGTCGCTAAGGTCCATCTTGCACTTGAAAATGAAGCAAAGTGTTTTTTTAACTTTTCTCGGTTATAAATCAAGTAAAAAATCTAAATCTTGAATTATCTACTTTATTTTTCAGTTTGGACCAAAGTTCCGTAAAGGAATTATCCCTGAAAAATCTTATTCTTGGTGAAAAAACGAATTCACGTTTTTTTTACATAGGTTTGGTATAGCGGGTGGGATCACCGAAAAATCAGCTGACTTGAAGCCTCTATTGTTTTGTTCCCATGGTTAAATTATGCGATAATACTTTCGCATATAAAATTATAAACTTGTAATGGCACGTAGACAAAAATCGAGTTTCGACATTGCATAAACAAAATAATTATATAGATCTTTGGAGAGAACACATAAAATTAGGCAACTTTGATTTTTTAACAAAATTGAAAGTTTCGTTTCAACGACCACGCCCACTTTTACGCCGGCAAAGTCCTAGATCCTTCTTCCGTATAATATAGTGCGTCTATAATATAGTGCCCGCTGGAGAGTGCGGATTCTCAACAATTTTTTAAAAGTTAGTTTCCAGAGCTCTAAAAAAAAGTAAAAAACTTGTAAAATTTTATCAGAGTAGCATTACTTTACACCGCAGATGCAGATCCGGAATCAAATTTCGGTTGTGTGTGGGGGGGGGGGGTTAAAGCTGTCTCCATGAGGCCAATGTTAAAAAAAATTGGAGTAAGGGCCTATATTGCCCATGTTAAACCCAAAATTTCTAGAGGGGGGGGGGGCGCCTACCTCTATATATCCAGTATTAATTTTTTATATCGATAAAAGCTAATGTGAAGGTGCACACCCATGATACTCTAGCCGTGCTGAATCAGAGTTTACAGCGTGTCACGTGCGTGCTCCCTCTCTGCATGGATGATGCCGTGCGCGCCTGCAATAAAGCCTTGCTGAGGTGCAAGCCGACGCCATCGCGCCTACCTCCTCCAATATAAAATATACGTAATTGCACATGTCTCACGCACCGCTGCATGTGTCTCAGTTTATATTGTGTCGCGTGGCATTTTATAATATATTATAGGAAATCGGTGAGCCGGGTGATGCGATAACAATAATTGTATAAAAATAATGTATGAAATCATAAATTATACAGTCTATATATTTTTATATATTGTGTTGTCATAAATATGAATAAACGCTTTGATAAACATCTAAAATGTTATATTATGTAATATTTTTGTTGAATCTATTTTGATAGTTTTAAAATTATTCATATTGATATTATAATTATTTTAAAGTATTTTTAAATATTTTTTTAATAAAACTTCTTCCTGTTGATGAGAGATTCCGAAAGTTTAAATAAAATTTTAATGGAAATGATTTTAGTTGTACGTATATAAGTTGTTTAATTTGTATGCCACATTAAAATATTTTATTCATAAAGTATAATGTAAAAAGTAAAAAAAAATATATCACGTATAAAACACAATTTGCATGTATATATTTATTTGGACTGTATATAAATAATATTATACACGAAACTCAATACGCTTACAAGAATTTATAAAATACTGAATTTCGTGTTTCATATTTTACATAATTTGTAATTATATATTATGATATATTTTATATAATAGCATTTTATAGTGCCAATCGTTATTCGAACTTGAACTTGCCCCCTCGATGTATGATCTGCTGCCCGGATGATGCAATCTTGTCATCACAAGTCCTCTGAATGCACGAGCTGGATTGTTGTTGACGTGGTGCCTGCCGTGTGTTCGCAGGGAGGAGAGCGGAGGGGAGGAGGGAGAGGCCAAGCCTGAGGGAGAGCCGGCCAAGGAAGAACTCGACATCAAGCGGGTGAGTCCGTCCGCGCCAATCTATGACTCAGTTTAGTACAGACGCAAATCGTGTTTTCATCAAAATTATACTAACGACATGCCAGTTTTTATTTAAATAGAATTTTTTTTTATGACTGCAATGTTGGTAAAAATAAATATTCAACGGAAAATTTCAATAATATGTCTGTAAATAAACATGACTTGGTAATATACCGCGGTAGAGTTTCACTTCTAAATATGATAATTTGGATGTTGTTGTTGCAGAGCTCACACAAGCGCTACCTGCAGTGCCCCGCGGCTGTGGGCATGCGCCACCTCAAGAAATTCATTCGTTTGAAGTACGGTCTCAGCCAGGACTACAAGGTAAGTCGCCTCGCCGAGTTCTCTCGTGTATGGTCTACAGTATCTCGAGTATATGGTCTAACTGAAGTCACGTGTGTGTGCAGGTGGACATCATTTACGAGGGCGAGTGTTTACGCGAGGAGTTCACGCTCATGGACGTCGCTTACACTTTCAATTGGAAGCGGGTAAGCTGCACAATTTCCTCTTTTACGTTAGTGTGATTTTTAGTTAAGTGGCAATGGTAGAAATTCGCTAGGGGATTTTTTCTGAGCTAATATTATAATTTAGTATTTGTAAGTTCAAATCCCAAGTGATTTTTCCGCGTTGAAAACTTTTATTTAAATTTGAATAAAACTCCAAATGTTTTATTATATTGATAAAACAATTAAATAAATATAAATGCTGACATTGTTGTCGTTTTGATTTCAGAGCACGTCGATGCGGTTCTCGTATCGCATTTACGAACGTCCTCGGATCGTCCACTTGGTGGGCGTGACATCAGCTGATCGCACCATCTCCGACAACAACGGCGGCGAGGAGCCCCCCGTCAAGCGGCCGCGGCTTTTGTCCTCCGACAACGCGGGGTCAGGGGCTTCCGCCAGCTCAGGGGAGCAGAAGGGTCAGGCGCCTTCACAGGGAGGTTCGGCACCGTCTGAAGACGGGGCAAGCGCCGAGCCCGCGCCCTCCCCGGTCCCGCAGATCGCGGAGAGAGAGGAGAAACACGTGTCGCGACCAAGGACCGCCTCGTCAGACAGCAAACCACGTGCTCCTGTGGAGGGGAAGTCCCCGTCACGAGCGGTGACAGAGACGAAGCAGCCCCCCAGAGCTGCCTCAGAGAGCAAACCCCCTCCCAGACCTGCCCCCGAGAGCAAACCCCCGCCACGTGCCGCCTCTGAAACCAAACCTCCGCCTCGTGCGACGGAAAGTAAGCCGCCCCCACGTCCCAAGACTCCCAAGGAGAAAAAGGAGCCGCGGCCTGACAAGCGAGATTCTCCCGCCCCCAGTACGTCAAAAACAATCTCACAACCCCCCAAACCAATAATGCCGGGACAGAAACCTCCCTCACAAACTGCCTTGCTTTTGCAACAAAGAATATTAGAGCAAAGGCAACAACAACAAAAAATGCAGCTACAAAAACAACAGCAACAACAAAAAATGCAAATGCAAAAACAACAGCAAATGAACAATATGCAACAACAAAAACAAATTCCTTCCTTGCAAAAGTTACAAACACCTCTGCAAAAGCAGCAAACTCAGATGAAACTGAATCGTCCCATCAGTACCTCTCCCTCCACAGTAAACAAAATTCCCGCGGCCAGCTCGACTCAAACTACCTCAAAACCTTCAGTTCAAACCTCCAGTTCAAAACACTTAACTCCTCCGTTGAAAAAGCCGGTGCCCGCTAGCACAGCCATCAAATCAGTGCCAACTCCTCCCATAACAAAACCCAGTGTTCCTCAAAACTCAGGTAAACCAGTGCAAACTCCCGTTTCGAACGGCAAGCCCAGCGTATCTCCTGCACCTGCGGGAGTTTCAAGTGTCCCTAAAGCTTCTCCTAGCACACCAAAGCCCGTCCCCAGTGCACCAAAACCATTGGTAAGCACCCCAAAACCTGCTGTCAGTACCCCAAAACCTGCTGTCAGTACCCCAAAACCTTCGGTAAATTTGCCGAAGCCTTCCCCGAGCTCTGAGACGAGACGTGACGACAGCGGGCTGATTGACAAGAACAAAATGCGGCCCGTTGTGGTGATCGAGCGTCACAGTAAAAAGCAGTCTCCGTCACTCGAGAAGAGCTCCTCGAGCAAGGATAAGTCCGCGACCACGTCCAAGCCACCGAAGCCTGCTGCAACCCCGCCCACCACGCTTTCTGTAGCGCCCGGAGGCTCAGCCACAAAACTTCGGCTCGTCAAGCGACCTGCCACAAGCCCCGCGGGCAGCCCACCTCCGGCCAAGAAGCTCGCCGAATCGCCAAAAGTGACGATGACGCCACTAACCCCGCTGGAAATACGAGGCCCGGGCGACGAGCCGCGACACGATGACTTTGGGGCCCTTGACCTCTCAGGCAAATCGTCGCGTAAGAGCGACTCGCCATGCAGCAGTCACAGTAGCGGTGCTGCCTCGCCTCCCGCCCCTTCACCTCCAGAACCACCACGTACCTCTCCCGCACTGAAAATAACACCATCACAACCTCGTGTACCGACTTCTAATAAAACAACCAAAAGTCAAAGTCCACAAACTTCGATTATGTCCATAGCTCAAACATTAGTAAACCGTCAATTGTCTAATCTTGGCTTTAACGGTGAAGGAGGCCGTTCTCCAAATTCTCCACATTCTCAGGGCTCCTCAAGTCCATCATCACAAGGTTCGAGTGGTGGAGGTACGGGACTAAGTTTCCGTAACTTGATGACTCTCTCGGACACCGCAGTCCAAGTCCAGCGTAACAGCATGTCTACGCCGCAAAGAGTCCCCACTCCTCAACCGCGCATGCGTCCTCCTGGTCCACAACAACATCAGCAAGTTTCCTCAGGGGGTCCAAGGCCGTCGTCATATGGGCGTGGCACAACCGTGACAACCGGAAACATGAGAAGCCCACCTCCACCCGCTCCTATAAGAATTCCATCAGTACCCACCATGAATAAAACATTACCTCCTAGAACGGAAAGTAATGGTCCAATGATGTCACCAAATCGCGTACCAAGATTAAATGATTTATTTTCAACACCACCTGGGACAAAACCTGGTCCTAATCAGTCAGTTAGACATATTCCTAACCCATCGTTGTTATTCCGTCAGCAAGCCAACCGCATGCAACAACAACAGCAGTTGTTGCAGCAGTCGCTCAAAGATGAGATAACTATCACGCCTGCGCGAAACCCCACCGGCCCACCGCTCTCGTCGATACGTAAGATCGAGAATTTGACGCGAAATATTGGCGAGGGCAAGGGGGTCGCCGCGGGCATGGGAGCGCGAGCTGAGGCCACTCAATGAGCCCATCAGGCCTCCTCGTGGCCTCAGTAACCAAAGATCTTGAAGACTTGTTCAATAGACAACCGACTTTTAAAATGCTTCAAATAAAATTGATAGCGGACATTTTTTTTTACGATAAATATTTTTTTTTGCCATTTTTTCTTGTAAAAATATCAATAAAATGTTTAATATTGATGTATATTAATACGAGTGAAAATATCAGTACAAAATTTCAATGTTTTGTTAGAGAAAATATTATAAGACTAAAATATTAAAAAAAAAAAAAAAAAAAGGAATGTATAGAAATTGTAAAACTATATAATTGTGAATGTGTAAAATATAATGTTAACATTTATTATTATATTTAGTTATATAGTTTAATCCTCGTAGTGTTCAGTCTTGAGAAATATAATGATAATATCACTTTAATGATATAATTTACATTATATTGTAATGTATTAAAAAATAAAGTAAAACAAAAAATATATTATATATTAATTACTCTTTGGGATATATTGAAATTGGATGTCTTTAATTTTTTAGCGATTCATTCCAATTATGTAAAGTAAAATTCATGGGGCAATGTTAGAATAATAATAATAATAAGCCTTTATTTACAAATCTAAATGTTGTACGTGTTTCTTGTTTGGAAATGTGTATAAGTGGCGTCATGTATTTGTTAATATAATAACATTGTATATAAAAATATATATCTAACTTTTCTCTGTATTAAAAAAAAAAAAAAAAAAATGTAATTGCTGAAAATTAATTAGTTTAGCATCATCGATATTATATTAATGATCAAGACACATGCTATTCCTATACTGTACCAAAAGAAGGAAATAAATTTATACCTAAAATATATAACTTGTTTGCCTTTTATTTCTTTCATAAGTTTTATTATTATTTTATTTATTTGTCATTTTAAAATATTGAAATTCACAATATTTATTGCTTTAGGCGATATTATAGACTTTATTTGATATTTAATAGACTGTATTGTTTATAACTTATTATAGTACATGCTCAATATATATATTATAATAATTATAAGTTAAATTTTTAAAATAGGTTTTTATTAAAATTAAATATATTAATTATATATAAAAAATATATTATATAGATATTAATGGGCATGTATATTACTGGGTGATAAAAACCTGTAAGTTTTCGATCAGTTAGCGTCAAAATATATATGAAATAAACTACACTATATAATCGTGATTAGTTATAGAGTATACTGTATTTAAAAATATATATAGTTATTTTTTAAAATTTTCATAGATCGACACTATTATATATTAATTATATAATAATTATAATAAATGATACGATTAATGATAAATCTATATATTTATGGTTTTCTTCCTTCGTTATGGTGACACGCTCAATGTAAAAATAATCCCACACATGAAAATTTATGAAACATATATTTAATTTTAAAATGTTCTCTTATATTACCCTTTCAGTATAATAGAGCAGATCTATATATAATATCAGTTATACAAAATTCGATTTACTTTTTGAGTTATTAGTTTTTAAAGTTATAATAACTCGAAAAGTATTAAATCGAATTTGTATACCTGATATTTTATAGCTATATTGATAGGGGATGCAAAGGAGAACATTTTAAGATGTTAAAGGAATGTCAGCGAATGTGTTTTACGATTCCTTTACAACATGTGGAGCAGCGGAGGCGTAATTATATTAAATTAAATAATAATAATAATAATAATTATTAATAATAATTGTCCTGGCTCGCGGTACGCGTCCCCCCGCGCCCAGGAAGGACATGCGGGTTGGGGGTTGCCTTGCGAGTGTGACCTCTGGCCCGTAGCCTGTGGTTCTTGAACCACAGGGCGGCCAGGGCATTGGTTTGGGAAGCCCAAGATGCATCCCCACCTCTAAGTGCCCTGGTTAAAGGCATCCAGCACCCCGAGTGCTCGCGGGAATGTGTCCCACCGCGCCTAGGAGAGGACCTGCCCGAAAGGCTGTGTGATGGGCTGTTTGCGGGTGTACCCGGGAAGCCCTCATTGCCCGCAGCTGAGTAGGAGACGCTGGATCGTAACATCACCAACAGGATCAGCGGGAGCCTTCACCTTGGCCCAATTGGGCCCGGTGCTGGCGCTAATTCACCCCAACTTAGTTGGGAGTTAAAAACAAAAAATAATAATAATAATTTTATTTCGATCGTTGGCTTTACAGCATAGATCACGTCAGAGTTGTTACATAAATCATACATAACAGGTACTTAAATCTAATTAAAATTACCTAAAATTAACATACATAGGTTTACACAAATAATTTTAAGTAAATTTATACTATTAACATATATATTATTCATTATTATCAGGTTCTTTCTATAATCTTGATGTTTTTTTTTTTTTTTTTTTTTTTTTAATATTTAAAAATAGTTTAAGTTTTCAAAATCACTTTCACTCTTTTTAATATAATTGATTTATTATCTCCACATATGATTTCTTGATGCACTATTAAATAGATCACATAACACTTTGCACTATAGTTCACATTGCACTTTGATAGTCAGATATTAAAATATATTTACTGTCTTTATTTCGGAGCCATAGATAAAGATAACATTTTTTGTTTGTGTTGATCCGTAAGAGCTATAAGGTATTATATATTATATGGAGCAACGTTCCAGTTTGCAACATCCTCCTGCGTTATTTTTGAATTTTCATCATAAAAATCTTTTGTTATAATATTCTTTTTTGATTAATATAGTTTTTAATTTATTTTTAAATACATTATCACTAATTTCATCCCTCAATGACTCGGGTAAAAAATCATAGATTTTATGAGTTTGGTAATATGGATTATTTTTGTAAAAAGCAGATTGATGCTTTTTTATTACAACTTTGGATTTGTTTCTGGTATCATAAGGAGAGATGTCGGAAACTTGAGCGTATGACTCTGGGTGTAATCTTTTATACATTGCACAATTCAAGATGTATATACTGGGTAGAGTTAACACTTTCAAATCATAAAAATGTGTTCTACGGGAATCCATCTTTTTAAAACCTGAGCAATAAAGATTGCTCAATTATTTAAATAACTTTACTGCTAACATTTCCTATTCACTTATAATGCATAATATTCAAACTCGGGTGGTGGCGCATGTCTGCAGTTATATTGGAATATTAATTGAGCAATCAATGATTTTAAGATGTGTTTCATAATTTTCATGATTTGTGAAAATATTTTTAACATTGGGCATGTTACTTTATCTTTAACACTTAATCAAGATCATCCACTGAACGTCTTTTGTCATCAACATTTTTTATTCAATATTAAAGAAGTGTTTTATTATTAAATGCAAATTTCTGATAAGAATATATCAGTAAAATTAAGAAAGAATAAGCCATGCAGAATAAAACCAGATGATTACACAAACAAAAAATTAAGTACACAAAATTAACTTGTCAGATGAAATCTATAACTTAATTGTTGTGCCCATTACTTACATAATCATGATTAAATTATGTTTTAATGGCATCTTGCCGCCTGCATGCATGCAGTAAAATTAATTGTGAAAAAATAAATTCCTATTATAGTAATTTTTTTTTATTGGTCATTTTGTTACATAGATCAACCAAGGTTATTTTACATAACCTTATTGGTTGAAAAGTTATTAAAAAGAATAATTCTTCAAGACCCTTATTATGTCTTTAAATTTAATCTTAATTTACAACAAATTTTTTTTTTCAAAGAAAATATATAGATGAAATTATTAACAAAATATTTTTCCAGAAAGAAAAAAAATTAACATTTTGAAACATTTCTTTCAACTTATTTAAATTATAATGATTTAAAGAAAACAAAAAATTTTGAGTACATAATATGATAATCAATTTTCCCTAAGACTCTAGAACAATGTAGATTACCCTATTTGAGTATATACAATATTTCACAAATTTTGCAAAAAATAAATCAAACTGCTAAATAGTAATAATGTCATTAATATCTTAACTGTTGTGTTCATAATAACAAACATGCAATAATTAATATTTTAATTATTATAATGATGTAATGGACTCACGTGCATGCAATTTATATATTTTGTCATTGATACTTAAGTTCATTCCATTATATACAATTTCATTTATATATTTGCAATTAAGATTATTAATTACTTTTGCTTTTGAGTTTAATATATCATGCAACGAATGTATAATTAATAATATATATTAAAAATTGGAAGTTTATAAATGTGAAAGTAATTATAATCACAACATAATAAAATTAATATATTATAGTCAGATTACGCTTCGGGAGAACCAATCAACGAGCCGTATTTATATTATATTATTTTTATAATATAATTATAATAATATTATAGTTTTCTAATATTGCTTTTCGTCTATCAAGAGTCTGTCTCGAGCTGCATGCATGAAGAAAGGGTTATGGTTACAACAAAAAATCAAGTAATTCGACACACGCTTAATTGAGAAGATTATTATATAATTATTGTTTTGGATAAATAATTTTGGTATATATATATACTGTATATATATATATATATAAATACATATATATAACATACTGTTGTACCCCCTAAATTACTCCTCTCCTTATACTATATATTATCTTCGCGCGAAGTCTATAATATAAAGTCTATAATATATACTGCATGTTTACTGCAGTTTGTTGACGGTGAAAATTGAGAGAAATTAAAATTTATATATATAAATGTAGGATAATACGAGTATTAATTAAAATTAAAATGTTAAGGATGAATCTCAGCAGGTTGATATCTCGCAATCGTACCGCCTGAATGCAACGAGACTTGCAGGGGACTTAGAACTTACCATCAATAGGTGGCATACAAATTTTGAAGCGAATCTGTCTTATCAGTTTTGTGAAAACTGAGGTAGAAGTTTAACATTGGCCTTATGGACGGAAACTGGAAATGGAGCTGTTGTAAGAAAACTGCAAGACTGAATTTGCTCAAACCATAAGCGATTAAGTTTTAGAACATTCTCGATTTTTTAAAATTTATTTCATTCGATTCGTTTGCAGGGAAATATTCTTTGATTCCGAAGTAACTGAGATTAATCGTTAATATTAAATGACAATAATTATGACTCAAATTGCTTTGTAATAACGATATTTTGTTCTGCATGACTTTTTTAAACATCATTCGTCGAGTTTACGCTACAGAACTATTACTTCTATATAGTCTTCATTGCATAATAAAAACCAGCAAAGGTAAAAGTCCGAAAAGTGAAATATAACATTGAATATGAATATCCTTTGCACGAAAAAGTTATTTATTAATATGAAATAAAATATAAATTAAGTGCAAAGCCCATCCATATATATAATATATAAATCAATGCAAGTATCCACAGCAATGAAATCACTGCAGTTGTCGATAAATTCGACAGTGGATCAGTGGAATAACATTTCTGAATAGAATATTAACGACACCATTGGCGGCCATTGCTAATTTATTATTTCCCGAGATTTGACAAAATTTTTACATCTAAAAAGACAAGGAAAAATTGATTATTTGTATTTGAAATATGTATTAATATATATTAGGGAAAAAATTAATAGCATGATGCATCACGTTTTTTAGTTTTAATTTTTTAGTCTTTTTTTAGATGTTATCACTGAATTATAATTATTAATATAGTCACCGTAGTTTCAATTAATGATACACATTTTTCGAATTTATATCCTATAAAATGTATCTCCAAAATTTGATGTTACTAAAAAATTAAATTAATTTCTATTCTTAAAAGATGGGGACGATGTGCATTGCATCTATTAAAGATGCTCATGGTGCCAATTAACCCTTAATATAACAATATTATACAATTATAGGAACGAAATTAAGGAAGAGCAGGGTTGTGATAAGCTGATGAAACTACGCGCATTGCAGCAAGCGGTGTCAAACTTTCATGACCAGAACAATATTTTTTTTTTAATTTCCTCGCTCTATATACATGGCCCTAAATGAAACAGCTTGGTCCAATTATAAAATATCTACATGGTGCTGATATAAATTATATAATTAATATATACAGAGTGATCACAAAGTTCTTGAAAATTGTACCCTCAAATGAAACAAAAAGAATAACAATGTAAACTCCTTGCCTCTGAAAAGTTTCCCACTTGCAGCCTTATAGCTCGTTAATCATCATGCCCTGTGTTAGTTCTTACGGAGCAAGGCCTCAGAAGGGAAGCTTTTCATATAGTCGAGGATTTTTATACCCACATTAATTACTATAAAAAGTATAAAAGGATACAGGCCCCCTCAAATTACTTATTCGACAGTCACTTATTAATAACAATTGTTATAAGTTTTGTTATAATATATATAAAGTCAATGAATTGTCATTGTGTATATTTCAACCAACATTCGCATCATTTCTCTCCACGCGCGTTGTAAGCATGCAAAATTGGCAAATTGAAGAGCAAAGTATAAGAAATTTAGTCCTTGCCATATACGTCAGCAAGGACTTTCGGCTCGCATGCAGGCATCATGGTAAACTAAAAGGCAGTCCTGTCCTGATGGGCTCCTTGAGCTGCCAGCACGGCGTTGTTCCACACCAGCGTCTTGAACACGTTGTTCTTATATGTAACTCCAAAGAAGAATTTGGGTGTAATGAGGTCATGCAGGGGACCTTGGGACCCATGTTGTGGGACCGTCATATCCGTTCAAACGGTCGAGGAAACTCCGTATATATTATAGCCAATAACACATGCCATGATGGCGTTTCGCCGCGACAGAGCGCATCATTGTTATATAACGATCGAGGCCCTCTCCGCCGGTAACTCCATCAAATGTGACACAATAGTAATTTCATTTAGATCAGTAATTTCTGTAATTTTAATTTTTCTCATTTTTTTTTTTAAACACTTAATA
Source organism: Siphlonurus alternatus (assembly GCA_949825025.1). Taxonomy (NCBI): domain Eukaryota; kingdom Metazoa; phylum Arthropoda; class Insecta; order Ephemeroptera; family Siphlonuridae; genus Siphlonurus; species Siphlonurus alternatus. The sequence continues at coordinate 46,257,960 of OX463781.1, forward strand.
TGTTTTTAATTATTTTGATTATGCATGTCTCACAGTCAGTTATATCATAAAATGAATGTTTAATTCATCATCGAAAATTAATTTTAGTCCATCATGTATTTTTTTAATAAAATAAAATTTATGAAAACCGATTTTTATTTTTATGGTGTTGTATATAATATAACTGTTGTATAAACCAAAAAGGTTTCGTAAGTGATTTTCATTTTTTTTTTTTTTTGCTTCTTTAAAACCCACATATTAATATACGCAGTCTATTATACATTTCTACAATTATTTATTTATAATAAAATCACAATTCAATTTTATATTTTGCTTTGCATGTCAATTTTATTTTCCTCGCTTGTTGGATATATCTGTATATATTTGGTGACAGATAAATTATTAAAGGTCATATTATAATATCTATATTATAATATTATAATTATAATATAATAATATAATATATATTATTATATATATATATAAGTGACCAACCAATAATTATTGCATGCAATGTGTATGGCACAAGAATTAAGCACAATAAAAAATAAATAATAGAATATATGAAAACATAATCAATTATGCAGTATTATATGGTTTGGACTTATTGTATTATAGGCGACAAATATTATAATCACTAATCATTCTAATCAAACATATATTTACTGATATATTTATATATCCCCTATATTTACATGTTTAATAATAATTAACAAAACATTCTGCGAGTTTGACAAATTTAAAATATTTTTTAAATAACCAAATTCTAAATATTATTAATATTATATATAATAAACATACGTATGAAAATTTTTTATTGCAGAAAAATGAATAGAGGGTATACCAAATTATGCTACTTTGAATTTTTTCAGATTTTTTTGAAACCCAGAACTATTTTTAAATAATTATTATTGAAAGTGCGGCCACGCCCCCTGGAGGCGTCAATAAGGCGTCTCGGTCTTATCCTTTTTATTAATTAACCGGGTCTGAAAAAAATTCAGAGTATATCATAATTTGGTGCCCTCTATTCATTTCTGCAATAAAAAAATTTCATGTATGTTGTCCATTATTAATTATATAAGATATAATGTGTAGTAATAATAATATATGCATGATCTATATAATATATTATAATGGAAGGATTTTGAAAGATCAATATTGCTTCCATTGCATGGGCTGAAGGCTGAATGTTTGTCATCAGACGCACGCCGCACGTGTTGTTGTATGCGCGGACGTGCTTCGATTGACTATATATCGCACAGATAAACGCATATATCTGTGATGACATCGCATTACGCTGATGCATATAATTATAATATATATAGTGCACATAAAAATAATTATATTATATATAAATAGGCTCATTACTACTCATTACATATATAAGGCTCCTGCGTGCGCGTAAAGTCATCAGTTCTATAATAATAAAAGAGGCAAAACGGTGCATATGATAACTCCATGATTATAACAATACTCCAAGTTATATAGTTTATATATAATAGAGGGCTGTATAATTTTACTATAATTAAATAAATATATAAATTAAGTTATTTAAAAAGTATTTAAAGAATCAAAATCAGCAAAATTTACAGAATAATATATATAATATATATTTCAACTTCAATCCGACATTTCATATATTTGCTTAATTAATTTCAGAGCCATATATATCAGTATTGATACGCAATGTTATAATTAAGTTTTTAATCAAAGTTAATCGAAGTTTTTGTTGTATTTCTTATGTTCTTACTTCAGATTTTTACTATAATATTAAGATGGCGTGAATTAAATTTAATTGGGAGATTGCATGTTCAGTGCTTTTTCGCCATCCGATTATTGCATGACCATTAAAATTAAAGTTCGGAAACAAAATTATTAAATATTATTGAAAAGGTTTCGTAGCGCTTTTTAATTTTAACGTCAAACTGTCAGGGCTTCGTAGCGCTTTTCAAATAAAATCAAACTTTCATGCAGGGTGACTTATAACTATATATATACTGACATTTGCTACGTTTTACTGTCAATTTTCATTCACAAAACACTTTGGTTGAAAAAGCATATATAACAAAATTATTTAAAATGCCACCATATATATGGTCCAAGTATGAACATTCGAAAGAAAATAATAAGAAAAGAAAAGAAAAGCCAGGTGGGCCGGGAGTATTCCTTATTTAATTCAAATAATGTTGATACTTACATCATATATCGACGGTGCAATAATCGGATGACGAAAAAGCACTAAACAAAATCCCGCAGTTAAAAAAAAAACAGCATGTTTGGGCTCGCATGGCATATTTATTTATTATTATAATTAATATTAAGCACCTTATTAAACTTCATCAGATTATCCAACAGTACCCAATGGAGTATTGACCTCAAAATTTTTTATTGCAGAAATGGATAGAGCGTGCATGCAAAGTTATGCTCCCCTGATTTTTTTTCAGATTTTTTTGAGCCCGGGAACTATTTTTAAAAAATTAAGTCCTTTTTGTGACGTCACGCGGCGGCAAGTCTTATCTTTTTGTTAAGGAGCGGCGTCTCGTGACGTCACAAAAAGAACTTTCAATAATTTTTTAAAAATAGTTCCCGGTCTCTAAAAAATCTGAAAAAAATCAGGGTAGCATAACTTTGCACGCTCTATCCATTTCTGTAATAAAAAATTTGAGGTCAATACTCTATTGTGGTTTGATTAAAAAAATAATAATATATAAATATTATAAAATAAAATATCACAATATTAATCAAATTAAGTACATTCTGTTATTATATATTGCCATTTTACCCAATTAAGTATGCATGCACATGTTATAATTTAATATATAATATGTTGAGACATTTTGTCAATAACGTTAAATTGGTGCAATATAATAAATTTAAAATTAAAAGGTTCAATACATTGGATAACTTCCATCAAATTTTAATAAATTAAATGTTATAATTAATGTGTACTTGTTAGAAAAAAATATGGCTATATTAGGGGGGGGGGGGGAGTTGAATGCATGTTAGAAAGAAAATGATTTGATTCTTATTTTAAATTTTTTAATATTTTTCACTCAAAATTGTAAACAATTAAGAGTGGCATGATTTTTGTTAATTTCAAAGGAAATTAAAATATCACTTTATAACTTCAAACACTGTAATTAAAATTTGTGGACTATTATATATAATTAATATACGTCGAGTAAATTTTTTTTCAAGTACTTTTATTACTGCGGGGCCCCTAGCTCCATGTGCATGGATTATTATACATTTTGTTTATAATCTTGGATTTTGTGGTTGTTCGTGTATATAGCTTTGAATTTTTTTTATTTGGTACTCTGTTAGCAGGGATACCTTTACTTCACCTGGAAGTTGTGATGAAAAAAATATTTAACCCTTATGGGCACATCAAGCTCGTAATTTTCGGTGAAAATTATGCAAAAAATTTAAATCGATGCTGTGCACCAAATTTTAATTTTGGGGTTAAATTGAAATTTGAATTAATTAGCGCTATTTTGCATTTATAACAAACAACCATTATAATGAAAATTTGAGCTCATCCGGGCTCCTTCCACCATCGCAACGTTTCATTAAAATTTGAATTATTTTCCTTCAGTGTTTTATTGCCCAGCATGATGTCTAATATTTCATCATAATATTGCCGTTCAATTCAGAATTATTTTCTTTAAGCCTGATGTATTAAACGATACAATTTTTCCTACAAGAAAACCATCCCCATATTAACAATTAAACAAATGGAGTTGAAGTTGTTCTGTAAGGAAAAATTCAATGCAAAATATAATGTATAATATATTTATATATTATATAATATATATATACAAGCTTTACATATTATATAATATACAAAACACATTTTTTATATTAAAAAAAAATTAAATTTATATAATTATAATTTCAAAATGAAAGATTCGAAAAACTTATCCCCTCTTAATTTCCTGCGTGGTTTGAAAAATCCAAAATTTAAGCTTATATGTTTCTGTATGTGCGGAAAAAAAATACAAAGCATATATAATATAAATAAATATATTATATAATTATGCAGTATAATATTATAGTTGACCGGCAATGTCAGCATGCGCATGCAGAGAAAAATATAAAGAGTCCATTATATCTATATATTATATATTATATTGCATGGAGCCCGATGTTTCAAAAAAAAAAAAAAAAAAAATTTGTTGCACATCAAAAAATCTTGTTATAAATATATTATATAATATATTATAAAATATAAATAACAACAAATTGAAATAAAAAATAAAAAATATGAATTGAAATCAAATAATAAAAAAAATGATAAAATATTTAAACATTATATACGAAAAATTTGGGTTTGATTAAAAAAGTCGCATCGCAGGGTCATTGACAAAGGTCTTGTGGGTATATATGCATGGCAATAATGTCTTTCGTTTTCTTATGCGGAGATTTTTGTGCAGAAGATTGATTAAAACAGGATTTATAAAACATTTTTCCGATTCTTTCATTTTTTTTTATATATATAACTCTGACCTTCTTCATATTGCTGTAAACAATTTACAATTTTCTGTTATATTACTTTTCAGACATCTTGGTATAAGAATTTCATATCATAATTATTTTTGTGCGATTTGTATGATATAATAAAATATAGATTACATGAAGATATATTCTATGATATAATATTGTATATGTTAAATCTGCTTATCTTAATTCCTTCGTGAATCGCATCCATTTTATCTCAGAAATAAGAAATAGGCAATGCAATGCATGTGTACATTTTTATATATTGCATATTATTATTTATAATTATACATTCATTCAAGCATCTAAATATCATATTCAATACTATAAAATATATATTTTGAAACATTGAAACATCGAGGTAATAGTATCTAATATAACACTTAATAAAATTAAACATTGATTCGACCAGTCTAATGCATAATATATGTTGATAATTATATGCCATTCTAAACTCGAAATGTTATTTATAAAAATGAGCACGATTCACGAAGAGATTTATCCAGGTTTCTCACTGTTATAAAATTATAATATAACATATAAAGTCGTACTATACGTTTAGTGTCAATAGTATCATTGTATCAGGCTGGCGCTAAACGCGCGCAGTTGCGCGGTTTTATTTACTCGTATTTATTTATTAATCATATCACTACAGCATTTTATACCATTAATGTGAAAAACGGGGAGTCTATCAAGGCACCTTGGCCGATCGAATTTTGGTTTTGGTTTTGGGTTTTGGTGGCACTGCGCTGTTATTCCATGTACACTTTAAAAAAAAAATTGCAAAACAATCACTTTTTTTTATTTTTTATGTATAAATTATAAAAAAAATGGCAAATTATAGATTTTTGACTTTACTCAGCCTTTTTAAAAAATAAAAAATAAGGCGCTTATATATTATAGTGGCGCTGAGAATCGATTTTTTTTTTTTATTTAAAATAAATAATATACCTCAACTTTGTTGCCACCATTATTGCGTACAGCGCCTCTCGTGGTCACAACTTTAATTAACACGTCGTATGTAATAATTATATAATATGAATGCAGCTATCATCATTATAGTTCCAGTTGAGACAAGTGGTGTCGCCACCATCTAGTTTTTCTTATTATTTGCTGCAATAAAACTATATAAAACATACATTGCATAACGTGAAAATGTTGTTGTTTTAAAATAATTTCAGCATAAACCCATAAACTTATATACTTGTCTTTAAAAGAAAACTATATATAATGGTGTATTTTTCTCTACAATGCTCCTTGTTTGCCAATACGTATATTGTAATTGTATATAGAAGCCAAGTATTATAAGATTCAGGCACCAGATAATGGAGATCACGGTTTCCATGAAAATTCCTTAACATATACGGCTTATTAAAACCACGATTACGCAATCATCTGGCAATGCGTATTTAACTTTTGAGAGATGCAAAAAAAAAAAAAAAAAAAAACTTTGCAACGACTCAAATATCATGCATATACCGTTCCATATTTCCTCCTTATTAAAAGCATAACAAATATATATAATACAGCTCTACGATTTCCCATTCAAGGTGAACCTCACTCGTTCTGGTTTTTGAGGGTTCTCTTTTATTATATAAAAAAAAAGGGAGTCTCGCCATTTGTTATAATAAGTACGACGTTGCGAAGCTCTCTTTTATTACAACGCTACATGAGAGCCAGCAGCAAGAGGCATCACGAGCGCGGCCTCATACAGCGTTGCCAACTTGGCGAAGTCCCCCATTACGAACGATGCGAGCTGCACGTCAACGTTAATGCCAGGCAAGCAGAGGCCCTAAAATAACCCACTCTTCCTGTTGGTGCTACGGCGGCGGCAGCAGCGACCGCGCCTGAAGCCCACAGCGAGAACCCGTCCGAGGATCAATGTCGGCCGAGCGCAGCGCCACAACTTGGTAGCGGTGGACAACGAACCTAAAAATCGATACCAACATCATCAGCATCGACGGACCACTATCAGTAGATTAGAGGGGGAGAGGGAACAAAATAATGATACGAAGGGGAGATTTCAACATTTGCTATATAAAACTGCATTTTACTAGATGAGTTTTTATTGTATCTTATGACGTCATTGTTTATAGGCAGTATACAACGCAAGTCAAGAGCTATACTCCCTAAATTAATTGGAGATTATAAATTATAATTATTATAAATAGACATTTCAAAATTTATTAAGTATACTAATCATATCAAAATTATATAATTTGTTATAATCGACGTGTGATATCCTTAATATAAAAATACAGCCGATGGCGGATGCATGCCTGTTATATTCAATTAATACATTGGAAACAAATAATGTGTTGGTTTCAGGATTGAATTATTGTTATCAGATCAATCAATTTGATTCGCGCGACCTCACTACATTTGTGAGCATGCGCAGTAAGCACCGTCTAAAGTCAACAATTTCAAATAATTATCGATAATTATGTCGTTATACCAATTTGTGCGTCTTTTAATAAAAGTAAAATTGATACAATGTTATGCCTTATTTGAAAATATAATATTCATATTCTAATTTATGTATATTATGAACATTTTGCTTATTCGTATATAACAAATCAATTTCACTCTTAATAGTCGTAATATAATAATTATATTTTTGCAAAATTCCATTTAGTATACAAATTTAATGATCCCACTAGCTCGATCCCTTTTGTTAATATCTTTTTTAATTCAAAAGATTTTAACACCTTTTTTTATGACATGGCCATGCGTATTAGTTTAAAAAACATTTAGTTAAATTTTCTTTGCATATATATAAAAGAATTTATACAATTATGTGTTGTCAGATTTATCAGCTATATAAGATAATGAGAGAAATTCGATATATATTATAATTGTGGTGTTCTTTATTATTATACACATGCTTATAAATTTTATAATATCACATGCAAGAGTTTATCAGTCTATTATACATAAAGAACAATACTATATAACTATATATGAATATATTATATGTAAATCATTCGTGAAGGCTAACAACATAATATTTACTTGATGCACTTATTTATTTTTAGGTTTTCACGAGGGAAATATAATAAATAAGTAAAAATAAATAAGTAAGTGCACTAAGTAAATATATGTTACCGCACCAAAATCCGAATTCGGGCAAAAGCAAAAAAAAAAAAAAAAATAAAATAAAAATGACCAAAACTAGTTTTGAGCATCGGGGGTTAACGATTAATCTCAGTTTACTTCGAAATCAAAGAATATTTCCCTGCAAACGAATCGAATGAAATAAATTTTAAAAAATCGAGAATGTTCTAAAACTTAATCCCTTATGGTTTGAGCAATTTCAGTCTTGCAGTTTTCTTACAACAGCTCCATTTCCGGTTTTTGTCCATAAGGCCAATGTTAAACTTCTACCTCAGTTTTCACAAAACTGATAAGACAGATTCGCTTCAAAATTTGTATGCCACCTATTGATGGTAAGTTCTAAGTCCCCTGCAAGTCTCGTTGCATTCAGGCGGTACGATTGCGAGATATCAACCTATATACTGAGATTCATCCTTAAGAGCAAAATCCGAAATAATCTAAATATTCTAAATATATTTCGAGTTTTGCTTAAAGCTCGATGCTCAAAACTAGAATAAGTTTTGCTCAAATCGAAATGAACAAAACCCCTGATGAAGACTTTCATTTCGACTTTTGCTCATTCATTTCTATATTTGAAAAAAACTATAAGTTCTGTGCGCATCGCTATTTAACCAAAACTCGAAATGAGATTTTATTTCGGCTTTTGAACAACATTTGAGTTCTGCGCATTTCTCACATGCACATCATATAATCATATAATATACGGGTCTTTCAACATACATCATAAATCATAATACAATATAACGTCACGATTGTGTATAGGCAAAACATTGTCAGCGTCCTATTTACGGGCAATGACTGCTTGGTCCTTAGACCCGAAGTCAATACATCAATCAATTCAATTGTCAGCGTCCTAGCAAATACGTGCTATAAATTGGTCTCGAAATTAATTTCTCCTGGCTGTTCGCATCATTTTTCTTAGAAATTTCTTTCAAAAACGGTGACAAGAAAAACCAACCAATCATCATGCTATTGAAGACAAATATTTGGCGACCAAAACTATTACTAAAAAAAAAAAAAAAATGTTAATTGTGAGTTACGTTAACCCGCACATCATATTAAGATTTTTGTTTTGCATGCCTATATATATATACATCCCGAAGATCTTAGGACGGCTTCGGGCATGTCATGCATATATAGGGCTACTCAAAACATAATTATAAATTAACATGATGAATTTCCTGTATTATATTTATTATTTTAATAAAAATTATTAATTTGAGGTTTTACTTCGCGCACAAACTATATATATATGTATATATATATATATATATATATATATATATATATATATATATATATATATAAATAGTACCGATATAGTTATATATTATATATATAACGTGTTGTGTTGTTTATTTATGGTTATGCCATGTACCATAATATTTTACTTCATTATTTTTCTCATTAATATTTATTGAGCAAAGATATTCTGAAATTATTCATAATATATTGTGAATGAAAATAATAATTTATATGTTTACCAGCAACTGATATATGACTCTGCAACAACTTGTATTTTTTTTTCTTCAAATTTGTTGTTTTATTTTTTATTTAAAAAATGAAATAATTGGATCAATATATTCATTTCAACGACCATCATGCACTATATACGGGTCTTTCACCAGCATACGTCACAAAACAATATGACGTCACGATTGTGTAGGCAAAACATTGCCATCGGCATAGCAGATAAGTGTTAAAGTTGGTCTCGAAATTAATTTCTCCTGATGATTCGCATAATTTTTCGTTGAAATTTCTTTCATAAATGGTGACAAGAAGAACCAATGCTAGTGAAAAATTATTTGGCGACCAAAACTAATATTAGAAAAGAGATGTTGTGAGTTATGTTAACAGGCGCGGATCCAGAAAAAAATTTCAGGGGGGGGGAGGGTCTGCTTCCATAAAGCCAATGTTAAAAAAAAAAATTTGAGTGGGGGAAATGCCTATATTGTCCATGTTGAATCCAAAATTTCGGGGGGGGGGGGGGGACTGCAGCCCCCCAGCCCCCCCCTTGGATCCGCGCCTGTATGTTAACACGCACAGCATAGGATTTTAGTTTTTTTTGCCGAAGATCTTCGGGTGGCTTCGGGCATCTCCGTGCGACCCAAAATGTAAACATGAAATTCCCGTATAGAATTGTTTGCTGTTTTGTTTGTTTGTTGAAATCCTATAGAGTATAATATATATAGATATACAGGGTGTCCCAAATATCTTTAGATTTTTCAAAGCCAAATAGTAACTGTCACCTCCTATATTTGTACTCCTCAAGAAGCAAAGGTCGTTCGTTGACTTTGCTTAGTAATTTGCAGACTCTGCAGTCAGCCAGCAAGGCAGTGCAGAGTAAATTTACAAGTAATCAAACCTACTACACGCCCGCGCCTGCATGCCTTTTATTTGCGGCAGATGCATGAGACGCTCGCGCGCTCGTGGCTGGCGTAGGAATGATTATTTGTAAATTTACTCTGCACTGCCTTGCTGGCTGACTGCAGAGTCTGCAAATTACTAAGCAAAGTCAACGAACGACCTTTGCTCCTTGAGGGGTACAAATAGGAAGTGACATAACTACCGTTTTTGGTATTTTTTAATGTTCACTTTATATACATCAAATTTAAGCTTTGAATCAAAAATGTGAACAGAAAAAAAAAATGCAAGTTGATTTTTGTTTTTACATGTTGGAAGGCAAAATGGTCAAAATGGAAGCTTTTTGCACTGTTTCTTGCGTCGCTTTGTGGACGAAGTGTTCCTAGGCCTCTGGATAAGCTTTTGAGACTCCATCACACCATGGGTCCCCAGGTCCCCTGACTTTACTCTTTCAGAATCCTTCCTACGGGGCTATCATGTGGAAGGCACCATAATCACAATTCCAGTGTGAGACGCGCTGGAGCTATAATTATAAAGCAGCGCATCACCAGCACCATCCCAGTCCACCATGCCTGTCATGCTGCGCAATGTGTGGCATGAGCTCTTGGGGGGACTGCATGTTTGCTGAGCCACCAATGTTGTCCAATTTGAGAAGCATTGTTGCATTTTCTTTGAAAAAAATCAACAAGCATGAGAATTGATGCAAACAATTTTCGGGTGCAGGTGCAGTCGTGATTTCGAAAAAAAAGTGCTCATTTTGCTTTCCAACGTATAAATGAAAAATCGTCATTCCAATTTTTTTTTTTCTGTTAGAAGTTTTGAAAATGTTAAATTCAGAGCTTTAATTTAATGTATAATATATGAAGTCAGTATTAATTTTGTTTGTTTGTTGGTTATTTGGGTTTGAAAAATCTAAAGATCTTTGGGACATGCAATGAATATATATATTATAATAAAGAAGAAATGAATTTTAGGTTTAGTTCTCCATAATTAAGGGTTAAAAATTTTTGAACAACTCAAACAACTGTATGTATATTAGACTAAGGAATTACCTCGTTATTGTTGGACCAATTTAGAAACCTCTCTAATTATTAAGTAACCGGTAATGCTAATTCAATGGAGTACCGACCTCAAAATTTTTTATTGCAGAAATAGAGAGAGGGTGCAAAGTTATGCTACTCTGATTTTTTTCAGATTTTTTAGAGACCGTCAAATTTTTTTTTAAAAATTATTGAAAGTACAGAAAAAGTGCCGCCTCTTGCCGCCTCTCTTAATAAAAGATGGACCCAAAAGGGACGTGGATTCGAACCCGACCTCGCCAAAACTTTTTAGCAATACTTCCCGGTCCCTAAAAAATCTGAAAAAATCAGAGTAGCATAACTTTGCACCCTCTCTATTCATTTCTGCAATAAAAAATTTTGAGGTCGGTACTCTATTACCATGCAGACGAAGAGGACTGCATGAATTGTGACCAATTGTGTTAGGTTATAAAAGACTTGTTGTACATTAAAAATATACAACCATGCATGTTATAAAAATTACAATATACATATACTTGATGTGCCGTCTTCTTCATGTTTTTAGTTATTTTTATGCTGCAACAACAACTTATAGGCGGCACAAGCAGCAATGAGAATTAAGTCTCTTATAATTGGACACGGCGCGCGAGCTTTTATATATCGCACCTTGGCGCTCGACTATAATTATCTCCACAGATGCGTATTGAATGTCACAAATTCAACAAAAATTAGTATAACTGACTCTCAATTACATATTCTTAATCTTTTAATAAAGCTTAGCGTTCAGAAAAAAAAAAATATATATATATATAGCTGATGGTTAATCGATGGGGCAATCGGCGTAAAGGACTGTCTTATATCGTTAAAATCGTAGCAAATTTTAAGTTTCAGGCTGTGGTGAATGTACAGGCTTCAAAACTTATTTATATTGGTATATGCATTGGCAGATAGAGAATTACATTGCCGTTAGTAAAATATTAAATTGCTTTCTGTTTTACAAAAATTAAGAGCCTGGGGGAGTTGATTTTAATAAAGCAGATCTGAGCTCATTTTAATGCTCGGATGCCATCTTTGTGACGTCACCGGAAGCGCCCGAGCTACACGAAAAGTGTCAAATTGCGGTCTCAATGGATGCAACAAGACGCCCTCTATCTTCTATTTTCATTAATTTTGTAGTGTCCCCCTTCCGGAGTCACTTTTCCACCATTTTGGTACCTCAGATTAACGGACTAAAATATAAATATATATAATATTGCATGCATACTATATTTTTAGCTTCATATATATAATATATATATATATATTAGTGCTAATAAACCCCATGTTATGTTAAACAACGCGTTCACTTAAATTTAATTTTGGATTTTTTTTTTCCAATGTATTAATTTAACTGCATGTCAATGCATTCTGGTTTCTGATATTTTAGAAAAATAAAAGAAAATTTATTAAAAGTATATAATGTGTCAAAAAGACAAGATCAACTATAATAAACAAAATTACCCTGAATTATGCAATAACAATATTTAAATACAGACGCGGTATGTATGAGTGATATATTTTTTCTTAAGAAGTTAATCGATGGAAAATTAGACTGTCCTGAAATTCTGGCTGAGCTCAGTCTAAATATACCAGCGAGACAAAACAGATCATCTCATACCTTTTCGGCTTTTCTATAACATATTATACCAAACCCAAAAGTAATTGATATCATTGATAAATATGCTTTTATTTCCAGAGTTCAATCATTTTGCAATGAACTGTACAGTAAATACGAGCTTGACATTTTCCATCAATCTTCGCAAGAAATTGCAAGGATATGTAAATAACTCAAATGCATGCTTAATTATTTAATATAAATATTAACTTATATTTATTAATTATTAAATATTATATATGTATTATATGTTGCCAAGATTTTAGTTGTATAATATTTTTGTGCGTGTGTAATTTAACCAAGAATTTGTTTGTATATGAACTATTGTATTCTTTTATAATCGGATTACCTAACCTGTAGTCTGTTTTGTGATTAAACAAATATTAAATAAACTAATTTTTTAGGCTTTTTTTTTAAAAGCATGTAATGAAGTATAATTATATACTGTATATTGCACATATGTACAATATATAAGTGTATTGAAATTGCTAATATATGCTTATGGAGTATGGAGTATCACCATCAAAATAATTTATGCTGGAAAAACTGTTTTTGAAACAAAATGTTGCATTAAATTTCACTTTCCAGAAATTCTGAAAAAATTAAATAAGAATGGAGTATTGTCCTCAATTTTTTTTATTGCAGAAATGGATAGAGCGTGCAAAGTTATGCTACCCTGATTTTTTTCAGATTTTTTAGAGCCCGGGAAGTATTTTTAAAAAATTATTGAAAGTCCTTTTTGTGACGTCACGCGGCGGCAAGTCCTATCTTTTTCTTAAGGAGCGGCGTCTCGTGACGTCACAAAAATAACTTTCAATAATTTTTTAAAAATAGTTCCCGGTCTCTAAAAAATCTGAAAAAAATCAGGGTAGCATAACTTTGCACCCTCTATCCATTTTTGCAATAAAAAAAATTGAGGTCAATACTCCATTAACACAACTTTATATTTATATATGCTTTATTAATTTCTATACAATAAAAAAATGCATTGATCCTCCATATGCTATTAATAAAATTATTTATATTAGAATCTTTTCAGATTAATATAGGTTTTGCATATATATATGCATGCGTAATATTTATTTTAGTTTGTATTTTATATTAAATGCTCAGATCCTGTTTTTTTTTAAGGACTTTTTGTCAACGATATTTTTTTATAAAAACTATTTAAGATAAAGGGAGATTAATGGCAATAAATATATTTACATAATATAAAATTACTTATCAGTTATCATTATTGAATTATCAATTAAGTTAAACCCATGCAATATGATGCCATATATAATATAATTATAATATAGGCGTTGCAGATTGTCTTCTTTAAAAATCTATAATATATATATATTTTTGCAGGCAGGTGCATTTGATACATCAGTATTAAAAAAATTGCATAAAATTCATGCATATATGTATTTTTTAACCAGGTCTTTTGATTGAAAAAAATGACAGACATCAACAACTTCATCATGTATAAATATTTTTGTAATAAAAATATATTAAATTTATGTAAAATTGTCTAATTATATATTTATCATATTCTATATATATAATTATTAACGAGTAAAATAAATCAGCTTGTCTGCAAGTATTATGCTTGTGTTTCACTGCATTATAATTATATACAGTTATTCGAGTTCTTTGGATAAAACTGCATGCATGTATATATAATTTAATATTATAATATATATAGGATTACATAATCATGCTGCATGTACTAATTATAAAGTCAGCCTTACTGTACATGCAGCATCAGCAGCAAGGATGCTGATGTTGCACTCGTTCTGAGAGTGTAAATTTATCACACATGATGATGTAATGAGAAAGTGTGGCGAGGGAAGAGCAAGGTTCACCACTTGGGGACTAATGTTCATACTCAACTTGCTTTTCGTCGTGTTTGTAACGTCTTCAGTCATTGGTGCATTGTTTGTAACGAAGAACTTGACTGGCCGAGCCGAGACGAAGAACACCCGAGCGTTTCCGATGAAAACCAAGTTAAATATATATATGAACCATCAGAGTATACATACTATATGTGGTGGTGTGATTTAGTTAGCCTTATCGTGCGTTATCTTGACACGAACCAGTCACATTGGCTCAATCACCGACAGCAGTGACTTATCAAGGACACCCGGCAGCAGCAGGCGACGTCAAACAATTGCTCCATTGTTTCACCGAGCGTATATAATATGCAAATTTTTAAATAAAAGAAATGCTATAGTATAGTGTGAGAAAGAAATATATCAAGAGATATTGTTAAGAAATAAAAATAAATAAATGTTTTTTTTTATCATGGTATATTAGGTAAATTTACCAGGAAATTGAAACATTATATTAGAATGATTGTTATATAGAATGAGTTGATAAAATATTTAAACAGTTTTATAATGGACAACATACATGAAAAAATTTTATCGCAGAAATGAATAGAGAATAGAAGGTACCAAATTATGGTACTCTGAATTTTTTCAGATTATTTTGAGATCCGCAACTATTTTTAAATAATTATTGAAATTCCTGTGATTTCAGATGGTACCCCTGAATCCTTAATAAAAAGGATAGAGACTGAACGCCTATTGACGCCTCCAGGGGGCGTGGCCGCACTTTCAATAATTATTTAAAAATAGTTCTGGGTTTCAAAAAATCTGGAAAAATTCAGAGTAGCATAATTTGGTATATCCTCTATTAATTTCTGCAATAAAAAAATTTCATGTATGTTAATTGTCCATTATACCTTTTTTCATTGAATGCACATTATCATGCATATAATAGAATATATATCTTTCTTGATCGAATATAATATATTCAAGAAAAGATTTATCCACAGAAAGTTATCCAGTTTTCTCACTAACCACGGTTAGTACCATTGCGTGTGCAAATTTAAATTCTTGACGACAAACTCCCAATATTAAGCCCTAAAATTATATGTATCATTAAATATTATGGTACCATTGATTGCAAAAAGCTGGATAACTTCCTTCGTGAATATATAGCACCCATATTATGTAATCCCATCATGAGAGAGAGAGAGAGAGAGAGAGAGAGAGAGAGAGAGAGAGAGAGAGAGAGAGAGATATCATTGGCTTTTGGTATTATATAATAAAATTAATCGAAACTTTTGTTTTGGTCAAATCAAAAAAATCAAAAAAGAAGAAAAACCGCGCTGTCAACTTTTCAATGTTCATTCAACTTAATCAAAAATATAGCTTTATTTTGCCACTTCATTAACATGATTAATTATAATGAAATATAAAGAAAATTTTGGATTATAATCAAAAATATTAAATAAAATTGCAAATATACATATTTCACTGAAAGATTTTTATTTTCAATTATTTTTTATTAAATATATATTATAATTGTTACTATTATTAGAAAAACTATTTTTATTCATAAATTTACTTTTAAAAATGTATGTTAAAAGCTGCACCTCATCCATGCATATATTATATAAGTCAATATAAATATAAATAAACACATCACGTTTTTGAAGTAATCAGCTAACTTCCTTTATCGTCATGCATGCAGCAGTAAAGGAAATGAATATTAACCTTTGTATTGTAATCTTTATTTCATTTCTCAGAATGCCAACAAATTTATATAATACATGTCATGCAGAAGTATAAAAAAATGCAGGTATATATATAATATACATGAGAACATAATATATTATGACTGTATCATGAATGATATACTTCGAAAAATTGGTGTGTTAATTATATATGATGAGGCATCAAAGGTTGAGGCGCAGCTCTTATATAAGAAAAATAAAACAATTAAAAATTCTTGTTCAAATATTTTCATTATGGATGTAAATTATAATATTTTTTATATAAAAATATAATGCATATTTATTTTCAAGTGTTTGTGAAGTGAAGTGAAAAAGTGTGAAGTGAAAGCATACAGCTAATTATATTAATTTTGTATGTTGCTTCAAACTGTTCTAAACTTAAGTCACGGACATAATCTACATTACATCAAGAGACTGACACTGTCATGCAAAATTGACATTTTTGATAATCATATTGTTGAAATAATTATCCCCATGCAATGTTATTGTAAACATATTTGTACAATTTCTGTATTTCTAATTCATGGTAAGGTGGAGAAAAGACATTAATGTCTTAACCTCGCCATTAATAAAGACGATTCTATTCTATTCTATTCTATTCTATTCTATTCTATTCTATTCTATTCTATTCTATTCTATTCTATTCTATTCTATTCTATTCTATTCTATTCTATTCTATTCTATTCTATTCTATTCTATTCTATTCTATTCTATTCTATTCTATTCTATTCTATTCTATTCTATTCTATTCTATTCTATTTATCAAATAAAAGTAATAAATATATGGTGAATTATAATTATTATATAATAATTATAATTCGATCGCCATATACTTATTTTACTAGATATTATATTATATTATATTATATTATATTATATTATATTATATTATATTATATTATATTATATTATATTATATTATATTATATTATATTATATTATATTATATTATATTATATTATATTATATTATATTATATTATATTATATTATATTATATTATATTATATTATATTATATTATATTATATTATATATAAATAAAGCTTTTGAAGATTATTATTTAGCCGCGTTTATGAAATTCTTCCTATAATAGCGCTGTTAATTGTTCTGACAAGCAGTTTTTTTCTGCTCTAAAAAATCATTACTTGTTAAAAAATATTGTCTAATACTTATGTATATATGACACAAGTTAGCATAGCTGTTAAATTTAATTATAGTTGAGGGTATCAGCCACATTAGTGAAATAGTGCCTGTGGTGCTTTGCTGCATGGTTATCCGCATCTTTTTTACTTGTATTTTTCTTTTGTAATTTGCATGGATTGAATAAAAAAAAAAAATTATTGATGCCATTGATTGTGAGTAATAATTTCCTTTAGTTTTAATTATAATAATATTAGAAATTGATCCATAACATTGTCGTCACTTTCTAATCTAAATATATATATTAAGTTTACTGCAATTTAACGTGCATTTGCATGCAATATTATGTTATTTGTATAAGCATAAAAATATAGTCAGATGCATGATACTATAATACGATATTAGTAGTCATATTATATATATAGGTCTGTTCGTAAACCCTGCTTGATGTACTCTGAGTAAGTTTACGAACAAAAATCGTGACGTCATTTTCACTACACTCCCTTATACCTCATATATACGCTCTGAGCTGGTGTAAGAAAGTGGTGTAAAAGTGCAACACCGCGAGCAGAGTTTCCGCGGGCGAACAGATCATTATAATATATATTATATAGAAAAAATGGCATATATTAATTGATTAATTAATTCCAAAAAGTAATTTTTTCGTCATCGGTATTTTAATGTATCATACAAATCCGTCAAGTATAAACTTTCGAAAGAAAAGAGTGAACTCGGCCAGGAGACTCTTTTCTGTTATTTCAAAAGTTAATAATAATAATTGTTTATTGGGTTAAAAAGATACATGGTTTGGAGGTAAAAATAATAATAAATAAACATCCAAAACCCACAATTGGTGCCATGAATGTAAAAGACGAAAGTCCATACACAGAATGCGTACATTCACCCACTTTTATATATACCTAGTTTATACTTGCAATGTATTTATATATGATGACAAAAAAGCACATTTGGGAATTAATTAATAAAAACGTTATCTGATGGAGATAACATCTTGTCTACGGACTAAAAATAATATTTAAAAACAATAATTTATGCTGCACACGTTTCAGAAGTTTTGGGTCTGGACTCTGAGTTTGACATTATTCGGGGCGCCACCCTCCATTAGCAAACGCCCCTTGGAAGGTAGGCAACGCGAGGTACGGGGAGGTCCGACTGGTTGCATAACTTGTGCTGGGAACGGGGCGACCAAAAAAGTATACATAACAATTCAACGCTATAATATTAAATTTATTATAGCAGCCATATTATTATAATAATGTATGATATAGGCTGATATAGCAGACTATCAGCTGTATCATCGGGTATAAAGAAGATGAGAGCTGTATTTTATTTAACTGCAATGCATATTTTTATAAAAATGCGCATTTCAGTTTGATAATTGTTTATATTTCCATATACATGTATAGCTTAAAATATATTATATATTAGCAGCGGTCATGCAATGAGCAGTGGGTTAATTTTAATTAAGTAAACATGTCATTATATATATAATATACTATTAAATGCTAAGCCTATATAACACCACCTTTTTTTTTTTTACATATTCTTAATTCTTAATATTATATACAAATAAGCTGCATCAGACGTCTTAAATACGTAATTCTGTATTTTTTATATACATCGTAGTGCATGCTATATAATTATGTTCAGTAATTTTGTTAAGACAATACAGGCTATTGTTGCTGATGAGAAAATTCCAAGTTTTATAGTAAACCCCAAATTTCTAATTATAGACTTATAACTTATAACGGCTCGCACGGCTGCTTACTCGCTGATGCATTGCGCGCCTAGAGCGTCTGCCAGGCTAGCTGCATTCCACCGCGGAGTGCAGTGGCAGCACTCGCTCGTCCTTCGTGCGGTGCAGCTGCCGCTACCCTCGCCACGTAATATCCCCCGGGGAAACGACGCCGCTCACCGAGGGGGCTCGACAAGATGGCGGTCACGTCACCACAAAAATGGTGAGGGTGAAACCCTTGATGACGTCATCACCCACCTGAAGAGATGCGGTGATTTCTTGAGGGGCGTGTGTCTTCAGAAATCGAGTCTTGATTAATTTTTTTTTGTTTGTGAGAAAACAAATAAATAAAAATTTGATTCAATGAGCCAAATGTTTAAAAAAATATATATATATTTTAGCATGAAATATTTTCATACTGTACAAATAATACCTACAACATTATGTATAGCACCCACGTGATGGCTGTGATATAATGCATCCTAGACTGTATATATAATATCTCCATATATTAATGATATTGATTTTGTGTGTATAAGGATTTATGACCAATGTACCAGGTATGCAAGGAAAATTGTAAATGTACATCACATTATAAGACGATGTGACTCATATTATAATATGTGACTGCTTCATAATACATGTTGACCAATTGAAGAGTTATCCCAAAAGCTATCCATGCAGGCGAGCATGGCTAAACTTTCTTCGTGAATCACGTCCAGGGGTCCAGGTATACATTTAGTAGAAAATGTGTACTTGCGCGATGCAAATTTCATGCATCTCTATGAGAGGGGGTTAATCTCAACAACATTATATATATATAACCTTTTCAATGTTGACAAAAATTATCCCGATATTAATACGAAAATTATGTGGTATATATATATTATATATATATATTATAATAGTTTATGCAGTATAATAATTAAGATGTGTCTTTCGGATTTTGCCGAGAGAGACGTATGAAGTGTGCCAACCTAGAATTGCTCATTTTATTTACTCACAGCCCGAAATAATGTAAAATGTCTCGTCGGACTTAGTTTTTTCTAATTTGAAAACTCTAGAAATAATCGAATTTAAATAAGCACAAAGCCCGAAACGCCCGAAATATATATTATAATACTTCTCGCGGGCTTTGCTTTTTCTGATTTGATCTTGATCACTATATAATAATATAAAACTTCTAGAAATAGTCCGGCTATTATGCTATATATTATATATATAGTATAAATTAGCACAATTGATGATTTTAGCGCGATGTTTTCTGATACATGCATTGGAAACTGCATGGCTTTTAGTATTAATTATATCACTATATATATTGTCTTTTCAATAAGAAAAAAATAATTGAATTTCTTTTCTTTATTTACATCAGAAAAGTAACAATTAAATTATATTTTGTTTTGTTCTTTATTTAATAAATTAAAATTATTTTCCATTAATCGTAGAAAATATACTGTATTGAGCACAGGCAGTGCAGCATATATAATTATAATATTATATATATATATATATATATATAATAATTGCATGTATTGGATCCAATAAACTGAATAAACAAATCAAATCAAACCATGCTGACATATGGATGTGTATATATATATATATATATAATAACACATGCACTATATTATAATAAATACGGATACTGAATATAAATAAAACAAATTTTAAAGAGGTTATGCATGTTTTATAAAATTCAACAGCATGCATGCATGCAATTTTATAGGGGAAATGCCAGAAATATTCATCTGTATTATATATATACACACACATATATATATATATATATATATATATTGAATTTGGCCAAGAAGCATTCTTACAAGAGGTTATAATCTTATATTATATAAAATAAGTAAATTCTATTAATTTCCTGCATTGATATTATAATAGACTTGAAGCTATATATTATTATACTGTATTATATAATAACTGCACCATGCATTTATGAAAGAGGTTATACATAAATGGGCGCGATTAACGAAGCAGTTAGCCAGGTTTCTAACCACGTTTAGCTTAACCACGTTTAACTAGGGTTGTTTAACACGTAAAACAGGTATATTTAAACGTGGTTAAGGTAAACGTGGTTAGAAACCTGGTTAACTGCTTCGTGAATCGCACCCAATATTTAAAATATGTTAATGAAATGAATTTATTGCATTCCTTACTGATGGTTTAAGCAATTTGAATATTTAATTATATGTAAATATTTTGTTTTGGTATTATATATATATAATATAATAAAAAATGCATGTAATAAAATAATAATTGCTAAAAGTGACAAAACGATCTAAATTAACATTTGTTATTCTGAAATTTTGGTTTACACTAATAATCTATTGTCTTTATCTTGTCTCAATAAACTCATTCTATAAAATTTATGTTTGTGTCAAAGCAGTCATAGCAACAATTTGCATGTTTATCTTCTATAAGAATTAATAGGAAAATGTTTTGCCGGTTTTGCCCACAACTTATCAGAAATTTATCTGTGTAACGTATATAAAAAGTCATGCATAAATATACATGTATAGTTCCTATAAGAAGATATCATGTTAATTATAACATGTAAATAATACATAAGTTTTCCAAACTCTTGCATCATGGTGCTTATTGTGCTTAATAATTGTAAAATTCTCTGGTATAAAATAAAATGTCATATATATCAATGTTTTTATTGAATAAATTAAATAATTAAAAAAAAATCTCCAATGCGGTGTGAAAAATATATTTTGTATAAAATAATATAATAATTACTGACATTTTATGGACTAAAAATATAATATATAGTATTTAAAAATATTTATTATAAAGTAATAAACACCATGCAGCTCATTCATTTATATATATAATTATACATCAAAAGTCATGCTATATAATTATATATAAATGAGATTTTTATTTATTAGGGCGCAATTCAATTCACCACATAAGAATAAGATGTAATTAATATCCATCCCATCCAGGTTTCATTATAAGTTATATTTATCAAAGATTATTGGCTGTATAATTGCGGTTGTCATAATACTCATAATTATATTACAGAATGTATATTATTATATTACCGGTATATATTATATCAGTATTAATATTATATATTAATTAAAATTATGTATATAAGACCATAATAATATGTAAAGACCTCGAGAAAACTTGGACATAATTATAAATTATATATATTATTATTTGTTAATATTTTTTTAAACAAAATCCTATAATTGCATGCTGCTGGGTACTTCTATAACGTATACACTAATTTGAGCAAGCGTTTCGCGGGCTCTTCCGGAACGGGGGCGGCCACGGGGTCACGGCCTTGCTATCCATCCCGCGGTATTTGCCTGCATGCGACTGAGAGAAACGTGGAAACCTCAGCCAAAGATGGACGCTACAGCTTTTTATCAATGAACCGGAAGTGCAATGCATATGGTCCAAAGCCAGAGGAACCACATCATAGTGGAAAAGCGTAATGATTTACGATTTACCTCTGCAGGGTGTGGGAAACGTGGCTTTTGTTGAAAATGGTCACCAATGACACCCATCCAACTATAACCACGCTCGGCGTTGCTTGACTTTGGTGATCTGACTATATTATAATAATTATAATATTTGCATTCAATGGTAAGTATCCATCAGAAAAATTATATAATATAGTCGCCATGTTCGTTTGCTAATTTTAACTCCTGCTACAACCACCGCGCATCGGCGCGCAACCCTTCTGCACACGTTTTTTCGGCTCGAAGTAAATACCGCGAATAGATTCTTTAGATGCTCTTTAATTAAACTGACCCAAGGCAAATAATAAAATTTTTATAGCAGCAAACGTAAAAGGTTAGTGCCAATACGTAATTTTAAATTTGCAAACATAACTTAATTATTTAGAGGGTTAACAATAAGCGATCGAAAAATTGCTCCGTATAGGATCTTACGTGCGCCCAATCTTTTTTTGTAAGTAAATGGTAGGACAAAGGATTGGTGATGTCATCATGGATGCTGACCAATGATCATTTTGGAATTGATTGATCTCATGGTCTCACCTAACCTGCACGGATTTGATCCATTCAGCGCTTCCTGTTCCTGAATTGGACCCTTAATTAGACATTATATATTATTATATACAATAAAAATATATTATATACTATAGTATGACTATTATAAGTTAATTACGCATACTTTTTAATTTTGTATATTAAGTAATATTATATATAATATTACTTATAATGTAAAATTTCTGTTTATTTATATTTACGTACAACAATTTATGCTCTCATTATAATTTTAATATACAATTATTAATAACAATCAATTATATATTATATATATATAAATAAGTAACTTTCTAATTTTTAATTAATAATTCAAGCAGAAGATAATCTCGCTGGCAAAGCCTTGCTACCACACAGTAATGTTAAATGTAATCAAGTACTTATGCCAGGTTGCCACCGGCAGTCAGGGTCACCGAGACACAATGGGTGGTTTGTTTGACTGAGCGCGTGTTGGAATGACACAGCAAGGTGACTACTTCATACCGTGGAGGAGAGAAAAGCTTTCTAAAAACCACACGATAACGTTACAGCTAGAGTGGTTTGCCGAGTCTCTCGCTCTAGCATGTTATATAGCTTGAGTGCTGAAAGCTATTACCGCCGATCGTAACGATTTCTGTTACGTCAGCAAAGTGAAACAAGAGTTGGAGTTTGCGCGTTGTCGACTGGCATCAGAAAAAGTTGTCCGCCAGTGTGCTTTGTTAGATAAATGGAGAGCTAGCTGCTGCTCCCCTACAAAATGTGCTGTTTGGCCTTGGAAAGAGCCGCCGCCACCGTGATGAATTATGCAGCACGGTATCTTCTAACAACACTTACGTTCCCCTCAATCCCTGCTGCTACGGACAAACACGCCCTCAGTCTGGCTTATATTTGCTGGCTCCTGCCATCTATCAACGTAAAATGCAAATGAAAACGCGGCGCAATATAAAAAAAAAAAAATGTATATTTATAAATGTATTATATTATTTTTTTATAAAATTTATTAAATTAATAATATGAATTCTAGCCTGGTTGTTACAAACTACAGTATATAGTCATAGTAAATATATGAGGAATTCTCTAAATTCAGGAATCAGTATATATATATACCAAATATTAATTATATAATATATAGTTATATACATATAAATTATATAATAAATACAATAATGATATACAGCGAAGTATTGAAGCATCTCTAATATAAATTATTTAACGTGCAAAAAGGTGAAAGTTCTTTTATTTTATAATATGCAGAATTTACTATATATAAGCTGAAACCCAGTAAACACATCAGGGTGTCAAAAATATGCTGGACCCACGGCACTTATTTAATATAGAGTATATGTGTTGGCATCAGGCAGGCTCGGACTGGCCATAAGAGTTGGTGAGCGATCGCTCAGTAGGCCCCCCCGGTTGGAGGCCCCCAAAATGTTAAAAGTAGGCCCCCCCAGGGTGAAGTAGGCCCTCCCTACATCGCGAAGCGATGTAAGATTTAATGTAGACACAGTGTTCTGAAGATGTAGAGTAAAACAAGAGGCTTAAATAACAGTACAAAGAACTGACTATTATATTTAATAGGTATTATATATATATTCATAATAATCAATTACTTCTTATACATTTCAATTTATTTACTATGAATTTTCAACTTTGAAGTGCCAGCAATTTTTAAAACAAAAAGACAACAATTACATAATAACTTTGATGAAAAAATATAAGGGTCCAGTTGGAGGCCCCCCCAAAATATAAAAGGTAGGCCCTCATAATGAAGACCTTCCTTTAATATTTTTAGGGGCCTCCAACCGCCGTGCCGAGGGTCAAGGGTCCTTACATTTCTTATTTCCCTCGTGAAATGACCAAGAAGGCCCTCTATACATCGTGATCGGAAAAGGTGTAAGAAAAACGAAGGAAAATAATTTTGGAAAATTAATGTAGAGTAACTAAATCAAGGTGTATAAAGCCCTGAAGGCCCCTTAGACCTGCAAGGCCCCTTGGTCCTGCACTAATATATAAGTCAAATTTAATATTAACATATTCTGTTGCGGTATATGTTTTATTTTTATTTTTTAATATCATCTTTTTTATAATTTGTTAGAGTGATAAAAATAAGCCAGAACGGTTTAAAACGCCAATCAGGAAAGGTGTATGGACATGTATTATTGAATTAAAAAAATTCATACATTTTATTTTTAAAAATACCGAATATAAATTATAGATTAAATTTTTTTTTTTTTTTTACAAAATCTTCCGCTATCTTCGCTTTTTCGTAATTCGTAGTCTTCTTCATATATAAGACAAAAAGATGTATATAGCACGTACTTGTTGCTTTCAATACACATTTTTTTTATTATATAGTATTTTTTTATCTATTTATGCATGATTTAAGGGTAAAATAACGCCACCAATGTTTAAAAAAAAAAAAATCCCTCACACAAAAATTATGAAAAACAATTAAAATGTTCTCCTCTACACCCGCTATCAATAGCTAAAAGATGAAGTATACAAATATGATCTAGTTTTTGAGTTATTAATTTTTAAAGTTGACTACTTTAACATGGAGAAATGGAAATTCCATGTTAAATTAGTCAACTTTAAAAATTCATATCTCAAAAACTAGATCGTATTTGTATACCTGATCTTTTATAGGGGGTGTAGAGGAGAACATTTTAAATTTTTTTCATAATTTTTGTGTGAGGGATTTTTTTTTTAACATTGGTGGCGTTATCTTACCCTTAATGCTCAAATCACTTAAATGAGAAACTGCATATCCGGCCCAGAATGCAGTGCAACTATTTTTTTAGGAAATGGAAAAGAAAGAGAGAATCTAATTTTGACCTGAAAATTAAAATTGGAGGTATTTTAACGCAAGGGCTATATACTATATACTAATACTTGTATATAGACCTTGATTTTAACGTACCACAATATATTTTGTAATGAATTCGGTCATTTTTCGAGCACAGTTAAGCAGCTGCACATAATACATGACACAGAAATATATAAAAAAAATAAACGGATGAAAATACGTGCATTATATTGCGATAAAAAAAGGTTTGATTGTCCCAATTTAATTTATTTTTAATTAAATAATAAGTAAGAAATGTATCTGCTCCCTGAAAAAATATTTTTCGGGAAAACAAACATTCCATCCAAAATCCAAAGTAACAAAATATTTGTAAACTTTTGCTGGGAATATATTTTTTATACAAAGCTTTATTGATTTTTAATTATTTTTTTATCGTTTAACTGTTCAATGCCGGCTAAAACAATACAAAATTATTTTAAAATTGATAAAGTTTTGAATAAAAAATATATCCCCAACAAATATTTTTGTTGGCAAATATGATTTTACGTTGAATGCAATGAATTTTTGTCCCAGAAAAAAAGTTTCTCTAGGGAGGAGACACACTTTTTATTTAATTAAAAATTAGTTTTTCAAATTAGGACAATTAAACTATTTTTATTGCGTTGTACATATTTTCATTCGTTTATTTTAAATATTTCAGGGTCATAACATGTTTTGTTTATTTTAGATGAATTTTTAAGTGCCATGTGCGCGAATCGGGAAAGTCATGAAAATTCATTGAAAGAACCCAAGGTTGCAATGATCTGTCAAAAAAATCACAGAAATTTAAATTTTTGCTTCAAAAATATGAAATTACTAATAACAATTAAGAAATAAATTTGCTATGTGTCAGTATGTTTTTTACAATATTCTGGGCTTATTGAAACCTGCAGAGCTACTACTCTCCAAAGCTCAGGTGACTCAATTTGTGAATCCGAGAGTAATGTTATATGCATAATCCTTATTGAAAATCAAATTTTTAAAGGTGAACCAAAATTAACACTTTTTTTTTACATATTCGGCGGGTACATTACTAGAATTATTTTGGTATTTAATAATTATGCTCCACAATAATTTGATAAGATTAATTATTTTTCTAATTGTGCATTTTTTGACCCAAAGTCACACAGAAAAATGTTCCAATAAAGTTTGAGTTGTTAAATTGGGACTTTATACTTGCAAAACTCCTCGATTAAAAAAAAAAAAAAAAAAAAATAGGCGAAAGAAAAAAATATACAGAAAATATGACTCGCGTTATCATGCACCAAAAAAGGTTTAAATTAATTTTTCCTTAGAATCCAAAATTTCATAAAAAAAATAAAAAATCTCGCGATGTTTAGACATTTTTGTATTAAAAAATATAAGCAAGCCACGCCCCTTTTTTGAAAAAAATCGCGCCTGCGGCGGGCTGCTTGGGGGGCTCCGCCCCCCAAACCCCCCGATGGTGCAGAGGCCCCCGCCTTTCATTGCTCAGTAGGCCTTTTGACCCCAGTCCGACCCTGGCATCAGGTATAACAGTATTGGCCCTACAGTCTCGGCACTGATGGACCGACACAGTTGTTGTGTTTACTGGGAATTTATATAATATGGATAATTATAATACATATAATAAATAAATATTTTAACTAATATATGATATATGGTCCATTAAATTATATCGTATTACGTACATATATATGCTGCACTTCTAATTTTAAAATTAGATTTTACAATTGTTATAATAAAAAAGAAAAGTTAATTTGGTCTCTTATAAAATAGCTGGTATTCCTGATATATCATATTTAATATATTTACATAAAATATTGAAGTACTTATTTTTAGACTTGCACATAATGGATGCGTTTCATGATTATCTGATTTAATTATATGCCAAAATGACCAACATTTTTAAAGTTTCTCGAGATCTGAGTCGGCGGGTATAATAGCACTATATATATAATAATAAATGTTTTCTCGGCATGATTGCGTGTGCTGCAGACGTATTTGATTATAAAAAGTCCTACAAAATATTTTTCTGATACATACGCAGTAGTAATAAAGGTTAAAGTATATGAAGTTGCAAATCTAAAAACAAATCAAGCTGGATTACTTTAAATAAAATTTACACTATTACGTATATATATTATATTTATATTACAGTATATACTGTATCTTTTTGTTATTATTAAAGTTTTTATTGAACACTCTTACAGTGTACATATTATATATTACATAAACATAAAAATCTTATATTATATACATAGAATAGAACATTAAAAAATTATTGAGGAACATAAAAAATATTAAGGAACACGATTATAATTATTACTTGGAGATAATAATAATAAATTAACCCGTATAAATGATACATTTTATTAGCTAAATATGCTAAAGAATAACGTATAATTATCTTTTTGTTATGTATTATCCCCTACGATAATAATATATCAGGCCTGATATCAGGCTGATATCAGGGGGTATCAGGCTGATATCAGGGGGTATCAGGCTGATATCAGGGGGTATCAGGCTGATGTCAGGTCACATCAGCCTGATATCAGGGCTATATCAGCCTGATATCAGGGGGTATCAGGGGAGTGTCAGGCTCCATTAGTTATAAGTTTTAACACTAGGCGGCACCATTGTTGCATCAAAGGAGAAAGGTTTGTTGATAGAAAAATGGCAGCTACTTCAGGAGAGGAGAAAATCAACAAATAATGGTAATTAAACTATAATTCTTTAGCTTATAAGTTGTTTTGGGGGTAATATACTATGTGGGGTGTCTTTTGCTGCAGGTATTTTAGGACTCTGAGGCCTGAAATATTAGAAAATCCACCGTCTTGCTGCCTATATAGCTGTGGACCATGGGACAACAGTCGAGCCAGCTAGAATAAAGGCCACCTATAGCTCCTAGCTGCACAACATCGCATTTGTATTTAAATTTTCTTCAATTTGTTTTATTGATTCTTTATTTAGTGTTAATGATGATATATAGTGTTATTTATTTAATTTAATTCTAATAATAAAATGTGTTTTTATCTATTATAGTCCAAAATGGTAGCCATCAGGCGTTATAGTCAGGAAACCATCAGGGAACTATCAGGTGGAGACGTCAGGGAAACATCAGGCCAGCCTGATGTCAGGTTTCTTCTGTCCACTTCCTGATATCAGGCTGATATCAGGCTGCCCTGACATCAGCCTGATATCAGGCCTGATATATTATTATCGTAGGGGATAACTATAACTATATAATACACTACATAGATAATATGTAAGTTAGTTTTACCATATTCAAAGACTGCGCAAGAAATCAATCATACATTGGAGTGTAATTATGCATAATATAATTATATACATATACGTACGTTAAAACTTAAAATAAAATTATAGTTTGATATGTGCTGTCCTTTCACTCCTTTGTCATGGAAACTTTTAAAAATTTCCAACCATTTTCCCACTAAAAAACAAACAAACAGCAAAACTGCGCCAGCGCAGTTCACGCTAACAGCTGATTTCTGTTTAAAATTCCCACGTGTGTGTTTGTGTGTTAGCAATAATTATAATTTCAATAATTTTATAAGAAATGGGGAAAAATAATCGCCACAAAAAGTTTTTGAAGCAGGAAAAAGCTAAAGTGAAACTTAAAGGTAGCAAGAAGCTACTTCTGAAGGGACAAAATATTACTGACACGAGTTTTAAAGTTAAGAAAATTGTTCTACAAACGCAGCTTACTTCAAATCCAGAAAGTGAACCTCAGACCAAGAGAAAGTTGAATTTGAAGGTAAAATATGATTATTTGGTACAGTGTGCATACTACTGCAGTTACAGATAACCCATGAGCCCCCAAAAGAGTGAAATATTTACTGTTGAGAATACGTAATACAAACTTAAATTTATATTGAGGCTGGAACCCCGGTAATAACTTTAACGTATTGAAAAGCCATATTTCCTACAGGTAAAATAATTATTACTGAAAAAATATAAAAAATTAACCTTTGTTATATGATACTTTCAATAGTTTATAATTTATAAATTTGTAATATCAGTCACCAGACCCGAGCTCTCGGTCTTTATATTGTATGCATGTAGGCATACAGTATATGATACTCCATGCATTACAGTACCGATACTTTGTATACTGTATGCAGAGCTTATTACACAAAACATGCATTTATGCATCATACAGTATCAACAGTATGCTGTATGATACCCTCTGATTTTTTATGTTTTTTTTTTATTTAGGAGCTGTTGTCACGCATCGGTCATTATAATGCCAATATGAGGCAAGAAGCAGTCAGCGGCCTACGTGAGCTTGCCGTCATGCACCCGGAAATTTTGACTACGAGTTTGTGCAGCTACATTGAGAGTAGTGCGGCACTGTGTGTTGACTTGGAGTCAGCTGTGCGGCAAGAGGCGTTGAGGCTGCTGCACCATGTCCTTGAAAAGGTGATTGCCACCATCACCATTCTCCCAGCTCCAGACAAAGCTTTGTTACCCTTGTGTCATTTATTTACTTTCACTGCAGAGGCGTGACAAACTTCAATTATTTGGTGATGGATTTAGCAACTGGCTCTCTCTTGTACTCCAAAATTTCAAATCATTAATTACTAAATTTACTATATATGTATTGGAGTTATAGCATCCGTAAATCATGAGTTAGTGAGGTGTATATGTCAGTACCAATATGCATAATATATTATAGGCCTATACCCAGTGGTGAAAGTAGTTTCAAATTCTTGCCAGTGCGCTTCAGATAGAGGCCTGAAGGGCCCAAACCCCCGCCGGAGGCGCGATTTTTTGGGAAAATGGGGCGTGGCTTATTTTTTTTAATTGAAAAATGCACTAAAAATTGATTTTTTATAATTTTTTAAATAGAGTGAGCGATTACATTTTTTTAAAGAATTTATTTTCTAAAAATATTTTAAAACCTGCCCTCTATTAATTAAGAAACGAAAACCAAAAATTTCCCAAAGTTGGTGTTTCGGAGGCGTTTAACATGCAAAATTCTGCACAGAAAACAGCTTTTTACTTTTTACTTCAACTTTACTTGAACTATGGTACCAATTAAAAAATATGTACGTAATCTATCATAAATTCATTAATGAATTTTCGATTTAAAAATAAAATATTTTTTTACGGTGCCGTTTTTCCAGAAAAAATATTGAAAATCCCACAAAATAAGTAAAATTAAATAATTATTCAAACTTTTAACCGATTAAAAAAAATGTAGTGTCGCATATTAAATTGCATGATAAAAAAAATATTCAAAAATATCTGTGTTGGCTAATGAAAATTAAAACATAACTTTTAAGGGTAAGATAACATGAACAATCGATTGTTGTAGTCCCATTTGTTTAACATGTAAACCTTAGCAACCTCATAATGATTTTGAATTTTTTTTTGAGAGACAGTTCTCTCATATGGAAAAAATTTCAAAACAATCGGACGATCCAATTTTGTTAAATTAATTTCTTAGTTTGGGTCTCTATGGGAAAGCCCTATACTGAAAATTTAATAATAATAATAATAATAATTTTAATTTAAAAAAATCATTTAAATAAATTGGATCGTCCGATTGTTTTGAAATTTTTTCCATATTTTTTTGGTGCCAAGAACTGTCTTTAAAAAAAAAAATCAGAATCATTATGAGGTTGCTAAGGTTTACATGTTAATCAAATGGGACCATCAACAATCGATTGTTTGTGTTATCTTACCCTTAATATGAAAAAAAAATCGCAAACAAGTTGTCTATGTCTAGCAGCAGTGTTAATCCAATAAAAATATTTTAATGAACTGTTTCACAATTTAGAATATTCTATAAATTTAATTAATTTAATAAATGATACATTTTTTTAAATAATTAAATTATCGTTTAAAATGTCTCAAAATAAATTAATTTAATAAAAAAATTCCAAAAAGATGTATAGGTTACAATTTTAAAAAGGTGATAACGACTACCAATTTATAGGAAAATTGAAGATAAAATAGTAAACCCAGTAAACAGTAAACCTACAGATATTTAAAAAATGTATAAAAAAAAATTCTTTGATTAAAAAAATTTAAAAAAATTATATAATAAATAAATGTGTTCTCAGGCTCGCGCGCCAATAAAAAGAAAGCTAGGCGTTTGTGAGAAAAATATTAAAATTAACTTTTTTATCGTAATCTTTTAAAATAATGTTTTACTGTAGCACTTACTATTTATTTATAATGCAACAATTTCGTATCACAAATTGTCAATTTATTTTTATCTTTTACCCAATGAAAAATATAAATAGAAGTAAATACATTCAACATGGATTTCAATTACTTTTTTTTAGTACAAATTTTTGACTTTATAAAAGAAAGTGCAAGTTAAAACTTTGTGAGATAAATAAAATCAAAGTACAAGAACATGTATTGAGCATGAATATTATATGGTTTATAATGTGATCTGTTCACACTTGCAAATATTGTTTAAAAATTATTGATTTTTTTAGTAAATTTCGATCAGTGTCTTACCAGTGCGCCGCACTGGCGTCAAATGTCTTACCAGTGCGGCGCTCTGGTGCGCACCGGCTTACTTTCACCACTGCCTATACCCTATACAGTATATTTTATGAACATAAAGTAAACTGCAATACAAACCACAACTCTTTTTTACACAAAAATGTATGTTTTTTTGTTGTTTTTTTAAAGCTTAAGGGTAAGGTAACGCCACCAATGTTAAAAAAAATCCCTCTCACAAAAATTCTGAAAAAAATTTAAAATGTTCTCCTCTATACCCCCTATCAGTACCTAAAATATCAGGTATACAAATACGATCTAGTTTTTGAGTTATAAATTTTTAAAGTTGACTACTTTAACATGGAGAAATGAAACTCCCATGTTAAATTGGTCAACTTTAAAAATTCATAACTCAAAAACTAGATCGTATTTGTATACCTGATATTTTAGCTACTGATAGGGGGTGTAGAGGAGAACATTTTAAATTTTTTCAGAATTTTTGTGAGAGGGATTTTTTTTAACATTGGTGGTGTTACCTTACCCTTAATACATAATTATATTTTGTTTTTGTTTATAAACCTTTCTGAAAATAGAAAAAGTACTGTAACTGGCAAAAAAAAAGAAAAAAAAAACTTGCTTCAGAGTTTTTAGAACCGTAATTAACTTGATTTTCCTAACAATTTCTTCTACATAATAATCTCAGTTCTTATATATGAAAGTGCAATGTGCAGCTGACTAATGTATATTTTACATTCCAGGTGAGCACGGTTCAACTTGAGCCGTTCATGGCCATGTTAGTATCGTACCTTTCCGTTGGGCTGTCCCACCTTCATCGTAACGTTCAGGAAGATGCCCTGAGAATGCTGGACGCAGTTTTGGCTGTGGCTCCCACACTCGTGGCCAGAGCCGCGCCGCTGCTGCTGCCGGCATTCCTCGACCAGATCTCGGTACGTCGCAGCTCAGGCGGCACCGAGCGCACCCTCTCGCTCGACCTGCAGAGCGCCAATACCAGCACGAGGTGGCGCATCAAGGTGCTGGGCAGGCTCCATGCCATGCTGAGTGCCGCTGCCGACCCGGCCTCAAGCTGCGTCACTAAACCTAAGGAGCTCCACTACTCCCCTAAAATGTCCCCTTACGTCTCTATTAACTTGATGAGACCTCTGGATGAAATCTGTGTAATCCCGGGACTTTTTGGCAAGGGAGCAAACCTGCTGGCCCAAGAACAGCTGTTCCAAGATGACGAGCAGATGAAGAAGTATATTTCGGTGCTTATGCCACTGTTGTTTGAAACTTGGATAGAAGTTGGACCGTCACAAAAACAAACTCGTGAAACAGGTAACTTGATTGTTGAAATCGTTTTTGCTGTAGTTTTAATACTTTTTTTTTTTTTTTTTTACTATATATTTTTTTGAAAACGGTTTTAATGTTGATTTTTTTTATAAAATACTATATTGCAAGGTAACAATATAATTACACAACACAGTGTTGATACTATTTAATTTCCTAAATATGTAAACTAACAACAATTACTGTATTTTATTTATTTTTTAGAGTACTGTTCTGCAAGGCAAAAAAAAAAAAATAAAAAATAAAAAAAAAATACAAAACTCACTGAATAAATATATATGTTAGCACCCAAAGCCGAATTCGGGCAAAAGCCGAAAAAAATGCTCACATCTAGTTCTGCGCATCGCGAAATGAGCCAAAGCCGAAGTGAGTTTTTTTTTCGGCTTTGGCGCATTTCATTTTGAACAAAACTAGATCTGCTCAAATCGAAATGCGCCAAAGCCGATATGAGATTTTACTTCGGCTTTGGCGCATTTCATTTTGAGCAAAACTAGTTCTGCGCATCGCGGTTTGAGCTAAAGTCGAAATTATATTTTATTTCGGGTTTGGAGCAAAATTTTGAGCACATCTAGTTTTGAGCAAAATAAAGATGATTTTAATGACGAGATGATGATTTTAATTTTAATGATATTAATTTTAATTTTTTAAAAAGAAAAATAAAAAACTAAGACACTATAAACTTATAATAAATATTAATATTGTGACCTAATATCTTTCAAGCGCTGTTTAAAAATAAATTAATTAGGGAAAAAAATAATGACTTTAAAATGTAATGATATAGCACAGTATACGTACGTACAGTACATACCTTATAAAAAATATTGTAGAATCTGTTGTTTTTATAAAACACTCCACTATTTTTGTCACTTAATTACTACTTGATTATGTTTTTGTTAAATTAATAAAATTTTTGTTTTAAGAACTGCAGCTCAAATAAAATAGACATATATACGCCACACGTTTTAAAGTATATTTTAGATTCACTCGCTCTCACCATTAGAAATATTGTCATGCACGCACTTGTAAATTTCATAGTTCTATTATATGTCTTAGAATTAGGCTATCATGCAATACAGGTTGTTATCGGTACAACGAGATAAGAAAGTAGCCTTTACCTCTGCAATGAAGTTTAACCCCATTTGATTGCCGTATATGTTTAATATGTTTATGTATTGTGGCTGCTATAACAATGTTCGAAGAAATAGAACTATGAAATTTACAAGTACGTGCATGACAATATTTCTAATGGTGAGAGCGAGTGAATCTAAAGAATACTTTAAAACGTGTGGCGTACATGTCTATTTTATTTGAGCTGCAGTTCTTAACACAAAAAATTTATTTACTTAACAAAAACATAATCAAGTAGTAATTAAGTGACAAAAATAGTGGAGTGTTTTATAAAAACAACAGATTCTACAATATTTTTTATAAGGTATGTACGTACGTATACTGCGCTATATTATTACATTTTAAAGTCATTATTTTTTTCCCTAATTAATTTATTTTTAAACAGCGCTTGAAAGCTATTAGGTCACAATATTAATATTTATTATAAGTTTATAGTGTCTTAGTTTTTTATTTTTATTTTTAAAAATTAAAATTAATATCATT
This sequence comes from Siphlonurus alternatus, assembly GCA_949825025.1. Lineage (NCBI taxonomy): Eukaryota > Metazoa > Arthropoda > Insecta > Ephemeroptera > Siphlonuridae > Siphlonurus > Siphlonurus alternatus. Next base: position 46,293,339 of record OX463781.1, read on the forward strand.
AAAATTAAAATCATCATCTCGTCATTAAAATCATCTTTATTTTGCTCAAAACTAGATGTGCTCAAAATTTTGCTCCAAACCCGAAATAAAATTTCATTTCGACTTTTGCTCAAACTGCGATGCGCAGAACTAGTTTTGCTCAAAATGAAATGCGCCAAAGCCGAAGTAAAATCTCATATCGGCTTTGGCCCATTTCGATTTGAGCAGATCTAGTTTTGTTCAATATGAAATGCGCCAAAGCCGAAAAAAAAACTCACTTCGGCTTTGGCTCATTTCGTGATGCGCAGAACTAGATGTGAGCATTTTTTTCGGCTTTTGCCCGAATTCGGCTTTGGGTGCTAACATATACATACAGTATTACTGTATCTACTCTGTTTGGCAGCTTCTGACTTTTGATTATCTCTCTATTTTGCTTTTTTTTTCTGTACAAAATATATTCAGTATGGTATTTCACAAGTTTTTGTTGAATGGACTGTGCTGTGATTTTGTTGCCAATGTTTGCTTGCAGGAAGTCTGATAACAGCTGAGGCGGCAGAGCTGCTGGAGTGTGTGCTGGAGACGATGCAGCACCTCTGGAACTACCTGGAGACCACCGAGAAGAAGAGAGACAACAAGGAGCTGGTAAGCACACCGTTTTCTTGAATGTTATTTGTGCTTAACTTGTACAGTGAATTGTACCAATTGGCTCATAAAATTAAAATTGTATCACCTGATCATTTGTGTTGCTCTAATTGTCTTTCAAGCCGTGTAAATGAAACCGATGACTATCGTTTTCATCAATTACTGTGAACAATGTTGAATAACAAGTTCTGCCATTTGACAGCCTCATCACTTATTTTTTATATTTATTCGCATTAAATACCAGTTGGCACACTGTGACTACACTGACTACATACTACATAATTAGATTTAGCTGGAAAAAAATAATAATAATAAAAATAACTACTGACATTCATACATATAGAATGATAACTATTTACAATTATTTATGCGAGCTTCATTTTCTGAGTTTCTGTGTGCAGACGAGCTGGTTCCGGCAGAGCTTCTGCACCAACTTCGTGCGCCACCTGGTCGCCCACTTCCCGTACTGCACGTCTGAGGAGGACAGGAAGAGCAAGGGACGTCGCAGCAGCAAGGGCCAGACGCCCTTCGAAGAGGAGCGAGTTCGAAGCTGCAGCAACCAGAACTTGGCCATGTGCCACATGTTCTGCTGCCTGTGTGACAAGCCAAGCAGCGAGCAGGCCAAGGCAGTAATCTCCTATACCACCAGTAAGTTTGATCCTGTACTTGAGACTTTTATGTTTTTAACTTTTTATCCAGCTCTATGGTCTAGTGGTTAGTACTCCTGGCTCTTGTCCGAGAGGTCCCCGGTTCAAATCCCAAACACAGCAGACTTTTCGTGACTTAGGACGGATGTGACTGATTACTAAATGATGAAGTTGGTAGGAGGAAGACAGCTTATGGCTGTCTGTACTCCGCTGCCCTGCAGTCTTGCACTGCCACTGCAGGCTGTACAGATCTGGTAGTAAAAGCCCAAAAGAGTACAGAAGAAGGTTCTGGGTGTCTGGTAAGCCCCAGCATGATTGCAAGATAACTCTTACTGGAAAGGTTTATGTTTATAAGGTTTATGTTTGTTATAATTAATTAATTAATATAGGATAACTGCCACTTTTTTGATATAGTGTTTTTACGCTTTCCTCACTCAATTTTGACCTTTTTATATGTTATATATATGTATTGAGTGAAATAAATAAATAAATACCTGGCCGCACCCGAAAGGGTACAAAAGGCTTCAAGGATATTTCATTTTTAACTTTTTTTTTTAAGTTTCAGTGATGAAACAAAAACAAATGCCTTGAGTCAGCCGCTCAAATGTTATATTTTTGTGTCTAGAGTGTCTGCAGTCCGGTCAGCACACCTCTGAACAGCTGATTCGAGTTCTTCGCTCCCTGCTAACCCAGGGGGCAGGGCAGTGGGAGGGGGTTGGTGTGAGCATCACCCCGCTGGCCCAAGCTGCCGTCGAGAGCTGCCTTGGCAGACGTCAGAAGGCAGAGTTCTCCAGCTCCCCGTTGTTCGTCCTGCTGTGTGATGTCAGCCTGGCCACCGCACGAGCCAACTGGAGAAGGTTCGTCCTCTTTGTGTACCGACTTAGTTTGAAATTTGATTTTCAAATTTAAAGTTATACGTGTTCTATCCTGAAATATAGGAGATTTGTGCCTGTATTTATTGATTAATGACTAAATTAATTATTCAAACAATTTGTTGTTTTGCTGTGTTAGTTCTAGGTGTTGTAAATTAATAATATAAACTTGAATGGGAATTATGAATAGGATATGGATAAATATGGAAAGTTTACTGTTTCCATCCTATCAAACTCCACGTCTTTCTAACTAACTGTTACCTAACTCTTTTAGTCTTTCAAATTTTATTTTGGCTTTCTGGTTTATATAATTTCCAGGGACAAGAAACAAAAGAATAACTTGCCATAATTTCTTTTTAGATTATATTGACAATATAATTTTATTATTGATGAATGGTAAAATTTTAAGGTTGTTGTTTATAATGTTTGTGCTCCCAGGTTAGTTGGAGACTCGTCCTACTGCAAGTTTGTTGAGGAGCTCCCAAGTATCCTCGCTGAGGAGAGCATCTCGGAGAAGGCACTGGACACGGTCGTGCAGCTGGCAGCGGTCCAGGACCCTCTGGTGCTGCAGGGAGTCAAACTGTACCTGCCCAGGATAGTGGGTGAGTGTTGTCCAATGAAGGAACTTTGTTCACAGTACTCTTAATTCCCAGTCTGCACCCCAGATACTTTAGTACTGTTTCTAAGTGGGGCTTGTATGTTGATAAACTTTTCACAGTACAAACTACAAGATAAGGATACAAAATAGTGACCTCAAACAAATTGCCAGGGAATACCTTGACTACAGTGCATGTATGGCAAAAATCAAAATGTTTTCAACTATCTCTTGATGTTCAATATAGTCAATTATAGTAAGTAACACGTACTAGAAGGTAAAGTCACTTGTTCACATGACAGTGTTTATACAAATCTGTTGATGACGATGCATATAAGAATGTGACCATTGATTTTGTATATTAAACACCAACCTGTGAACGTTAGCAAATTTCCTCACTTTTATTTGCAAATTTATTTCTCCAGTTTTTTAATTTATTTCACTAACACAAGAATTACAAAAGCAAAATAATTTATAGATTATTTATTTATTATTATTTATAGATTAGTTCTCTGGCACTGGCAGATAAATTTTCTCCATAAGCCACCATGTTAAAAAGTTTGTATTTTTTTCTGTAACTTTTAAAGTTATAATTTGAAACCATCTCATACTCCTCATTTAGGGGTCTTCTGGTAAAATGAATCAAGAGATTCTTATTGTCCTCAAAAAATTTTCTTTGATGCCAAAACAGCAATTTCAAGTTTTTTTTTTTTTTTTTTTACATGTAGGTTTGGATAGGACATGGGAACACTACAAAATCAGCTGACTTGAAGCTGATTTTTGTTGTTGCAGAGAACTTGTCTCGTGTGACGGTGCCGGGCATGCAGCAGTACGTTGCCCAGACCACGGTGCTGGCGGTTCTGTTCCGTGCCAGCGTGTGGCGGCTGGACATCCTGGACAGTGTGGCGAGACAGCTTGTGGCCAGCAGTCCCCTTCTGCGAGACAAGTTCCGTCAGATGCTGCAGTTAGAGTGAGTCACTGGGTCATGCTAAACAGAATGGTCCAAAATATCAAAATGCGGATGAAATATCATCAAAATATTTGTAGCATTTTATAAACAGTTAATCAACAATGGTGCACTTTTCATAAAACTTTTATGGCAATACTAATGATTGACTCACATGAACTGACGAGATACTTGAAGTGCTTCAAATCTTAGCTGACAAATAGCTGACATTTTCGTCCCTCGTCCGGAATAATGAGCTATCTGCTTACTGTGATCTCGTTACAATAATGAGCTATCTGCTATTTCAGGTAAGCACAATTATGAGCTGTAAATCGTTATAAAATAAAGCTCATTACTACGGCCATCTGAAAAGGCAGACATCTTAATCATAGGCTCATTATTCCAGACGAGGGACGGTTTTCAGTTATATACTTTTATTAATGAATACTAGAAATTAGCTGATGACAATGATTGAACGACACCATTGTAGGCATAAACTAAGAATTGAAAGTCTATAGAGTTTTGCTTTAAATGTAATGCCTGTTTGAAACCAAATTATTTTCACTGTTCGAGTTTCATAAAGTACACACCTCATAATCTTCCTAATCATTTAAGATGGATAAGTTAACTGAAAATATATCTAAAATTATTGTGAATTTGTTAATAATGGTTTTCAAGCTAAGACTATATCACAAGTTATTTATTGCCAACTGCTACTCTGACCCTTGCCCTCATGAAGATATCACCATCCAATATGACTTATACTCACAGGTTAATAGGCCTTCTCAACCTATCAATGTCAAAATTCCAACTTAACCACTGAAAATATTAAGCAAATTATAAAAATTGTTTATAGCAGTTTGAATAATTTGAAGTTATCCTAAATAGAAGCATAAATCCATATCTATGTATGTAGACTATGTGACAAGGTCTTCAATCAGAGCAGACTGAATATATTTCATGCTGTCCCTAATTAGAATTTTTTTATATACTTATTGTTAGTTTAGATTTAATTTCTAGCACAAAGCACTTCGAAACAATCTCTGATTTTATTTTGTTTGCTTGTCTGTTTCCAGGAAAGATTTGAACCCAAGTGGTGCAGTTGCCAACAAACTAAACACAATGTCTTGGTTCATGCACCAGTAAAATTGTTGGCTATTTTTTTTATCTCATATTTTCATTATTTAAGTTCTTAAGCAAGCCATCATTGAACGCAGCGAGAGTAATTTGAGGAAGCAGGAAAAATATTCAGAGGAAAATCTTTATCTTCAGGAGTGGTTTTGCCATAAAAATTAAGTGGCTGCGGAAAGGTAAATCGATCCACCCACAGCCCACATATTATTTCTTATACAAGAACCTTTTCTACGTCACTGGATATAATTATGCAGTTTAGCAATTACCACTTTTTATCATTTTTGTTCTAAGCTAGGACTCTAGCATTATCTAGAAATATATCCTTTATTTTGAAAATATGTGTGAAGATGATTAAGAATTTCAAATATTTTAAAGTAGTCCTTCAAAGTTTTCATTAACATTTCTGGTAAATGCTAGGTTCATATCGGATCAATATGCTATGCATAATCGTGTTTTAGATAATATAATATATATGACAGAATTATATGCACCATTTATAATGAATTAAATTAATATCTTATTATAAAGTAAAGATTCTGTTGTTTCAAAAAAAAAAAAAAAAAAAAAAAAATGTTCATTAATGGGTTGGCTGCACGGCCGATTTTAAGTGGCGGAAACGAAAGAGGAGGTGCTGAAATGCAGGTGTGAATTTTATGCGAATTTTTTGAGCACTGTAACTTTGTATAAATGCAGTTTTAAAAGATGCATTTCACCTGGAAGCCATTGCCTACCGCCTTTGACGTCATCGAAATGTCAGGTTCGGTTCACTATAGATATGCATACCTGTACTCACCTGCATAACAGGTAGCCAATCAAAAACAATCTAGCCAAAATTCAAAATTTCAAATGCCTAGCCTGATCGAAGTGGATGAGTTTTAAAACTTAAAAAATGCACATTATTCCATGTACGCGTACTGTAAAAACACACTGGGAGATAAGTAATATTACAAACGTACCTTTCATCATATTTAAATAATAGAAATTGTTTCTCAAATAGTTTCATTTTATTGAAGAGAAGATGCAATATCAAGTCCTTCCACCACACTCTCTTTTTAAATGATTGGCGCCGTTAGCAGTTATCAGCCAATGAAAATGTGTAAATTTATCATACTGGACTCCTTCCGTATCTGCTGAATATCTATTGAATTATTATATTAAACCTAAAACTGAGTCTCTTTTCTTATCTACGAAGATAGTAGGATGCCGTAGGATTCATATTTAACTTTATTAAGACCCTTGAATCATAATTTTTAAATGTCTTTTCAACCCCCTATTTGCTGCTGCTAAAACCATTAGTGCAGGAATGATTGAAAAATAAATACAGTTTTAATTTCGACTATTTAGCATGGGCGTCTGTGGCCTAGTGGAAGTACACTTGTCATCCACGCAGAAGTTTTAGGTTCAAATCCCCTCTGGGTCATTTTATATTTTTAGTAGCACGAGGAAGTTTATTTCACATTTTTAATGCAGACGGGGTAAAATAATATTATTATTTCTTACAATATAATTATATTATATTATTATAAGTCACACTTTTCCATATAAATACGCACTTCAAAAACTTTGCAAAAAAAAAAAAAAGCGTGTCATACAATGATAGAAAAATTAATAACAAATCATAAAAAACAAAACAATTTTACCCCGTCTGCATTAAAAATGTGAAATAAACTTCCTCGTGCTACTAAAAATATAAAATGACCCGAGGGGATTTGAACCTAAAACTTCTGCGTGGATGACAAGTGTACTTCCACTAGGCCACAGACGCCCATGCTAAATAGTCGAAATTAAAACTGTATTTATTTTTCAATCATTCCTGCACTAATGGTTTTAGCAGCAGCAAATAGGGGGTTGAAAAGACATTTAAAAATTATGATTCAAGGGTCTTAATAAAGTTAAATATGAATCCTACGGCATCCTACTATCTTCGTAGATAAGAAAAGAGACTCAGTTTTAGGTTTAATATAATAATTCAATAGATATTCAGCAGATACGGAAGGAGTCCAGTATGATAAATTTACACATTTTCATTGGCTGATAACTGCTAACGGCGCCAATCATTTAAAAAGAGAGTGTGGTGGAAGGACTTGATATTGCATCTTCTCTTCAATAAAATGAAACTATTTGAGAAACAATTTCTATTATTTAAATATGATGAAAGGTACGTTTGTAATATTACTTATCTCCCAGTGTGTTTTTACAGTACGCGTACATGGAATAATGTGCATTTTTTAAGTTTTAAAACTCATCCACTTCGATCAGGCTAGGCATTTGAAATTTTGAATTTTGGCTAGATTGTTTTTGATTGGCTACCTGTTATGCAGGTGAGTACAGGTATGCATATCTATAGTGAACCGAACCTGACATTTCGATGACGTCAAAGGCGGTAGGCAATGGCTTCCAGGTGAAATGCATCTTTTAAAACTACATTTATACAAAGTTACAGTGCTCAAAAAATTCGCATAAAATTCACACCTGCATTTCAGCACCTCCTCTTTCGTTTCCGCCACTTAAAATCGGCCGTGCAGCCAACCCATTGTAGTTCTTATTTATTTATTTTTTTTTTTACTACTATCTCAGAACCAAAAAGGTGTGCCCCTCTCCTTATGGAACTTAATTGTACCTGCTATTCAGGGGCACACCTTTTTGGTTAATTCTGATAGTATTTTATTTATTTGATTTCCTCTTACATTAAAAAACAAAAACATTTAGTTGGGATATTTTATTTCTGACAGAATTAAGTTAAAATGTTTTTGACTTGAAACATTTAATTCAATGGATATATTGCTGGACCAATTATAAGTTAAAAAGCTATATATTATCAGAATTTTCACAGTATAAATATAATAATATGTATGTTTTATTTCTAAACTTTTTATGATATCAATTTTTAATGATTGATGTATTGGATATTATTTACTGTAATTATATTTTTTAAAGCTATTTAATTATTTATTATTCACATTAAATATCAGTTGATACATTAATTGTGATCGACTTCATACCAACTATTATTAGGTTATATGCATATAATATATATATATATATATATATATATATATATATATATATATATATATATATATATATATATATATATATATATATATATAATTATGCCAGTCTTTTGAGCCCTTTATTTACGTCTGCATGGCTGCTCAGGGTATAATAATTGGTATATAATATGTTTTTAATGTGAATCAAAATACAGCAAAACTATGTAATTTTTTTCTTCTGCAGGAAGCCTTAAATTCATGCTTATATAATTAAATGCCATATAATTATCCATATTTATATATTATATCCCTCACTTTTAGGAATCTAAACAAAATATATTTTCAGACGTATATATATTAATACAACTATAATATAATTATATAAAGGTACAAAGCATGGTGCAAATAAAGTCGTAATGAATAATAATGTTTTTAATTCTACTATAGGATATTAGAAATTGTATAATTATTAGAATATAATTATTATTTTAATTATATATATTAGGGAATGAATTTTCTTTTAATTCGACGATTTTTTTTGTTTAAATATTTTTTAAACAAAAAGCGCTAAAAAAATGAAAAAAGTGAGCCAAGAAAAGCAAAGTTCAAGGTCAACATTCTGATCATATGATTTTGTTTGATTGCCGGTGCTCTTGCAATGATGTCGCTAATGTTTTGATGCTTACTCAAACTGTGAAATAAACAAGGTAATCATTAATATTAGTTTAAAATTCAAATTTTTTATTTACATTAAATGTTAGCTATTGTAATCTCAATACCCTGTGGTTGTCATTATGAACCATAGAGTGCGTTTGAATTCACGGGCCAGCCCGGGCTGGCCTGGGCTGAAGCGTTTTTTGTCGTCAAGTGGGGCCAGCCCGGCGGCCATTTTTCCTCCTCTCAAGACGTCACTTCCTGGCTGGCCCAGGCTGACGCGGGCGGACTCTACAGTGCGCCTGAGACCTAGCGGACAGACTGGGAACTAATTATGACGAAATTATGACGTTTCATACCAGGCGACCAAGGTCACCGCCATTTTACCCAGCCCGGGCCAGCCCGGGCTGGCCCGTGAATTCAAACGCACTCATAGACTTCAAAATGTATTTCGAATGCGTTTTTTTTTTTTTTTTGCGTGTAATTTTTCACTGTAATTTATCATATATAATGATAAGAGTGTATCCCGATATCATGCAATGATATGCTTAGAAATTACAAACATTTCGCAATATTGCCGATGTCATGGTGGTATGACTCGTACAATATTTTGTCTATTTTGAACGTCAATCTTTTTCCCATTATAATATTAGTATGATACTGTACAGTATGTTTTAACCTCATGACATTTTTTTTTTTTGGTGGCACGAGATCAACTTTTATTAACAGTGTTCTTTTATTTCAGATTTAAATAACTCCATCAAGATGAAGTACTGTCCACCTAATGTAACTCTGAGTGAAGTTTGGGTTGACCATGGAATCTCTCAATGCTTTATGGACACAGTTTCTACATCTGTAACAGCAGGATTTTTGTTTATTTTGGGAACAACTCAGTTATGGATTTACAAAAAATATGCAACCTCAGTTTCTGCTTATTCTCTACCAAAATCAAAGTTGTATTACCTACAACTTATGTTTCTAGTGTTATTACCAATATTTGCAGTATCCCGTCTAGTCTTACAGGCAACGCTGTTGCATGATCGTGTTGTTTATGGACACATGATTCTTGCAACCTGTCTAATTGCTGCATCATCGCTGTACTCAATTGTCTTGGTGGTGGTGGAGCGCAAGTATATGCTCCCCTCTGTTCCTACAAGGGGACACGGACTAGTCTTACTCATATATTGGACGCTGCTCTTCATAACAGAAAATTTGGCTTTCCTGAACCTAAAAAAAGAAGAATGGTGGTTCCAGTTGACAAAGTAAGTATGCATAAATATGCATAATTATTATAAAAATTTGTTTTTCCAAATAGTGCTGTAATGCATTTTATAGTTACATGTATATTATTTTTACAAATTCATGAGTACATGTATCAACTTTGGCAATTATAATTCCAATATTGTTGTAAATATAAAAATTAACATTTCCCCAAAATTCAAAGTTCATCACACCTCCAGTGACTGTCTGGCAATGCCTCCAAACAGCAGGGATAAAGTTTAAGCTGTCTCACAGTGTACGCCTTAGGAGAACATAAACTGAACAGTACTTTGTTTTTTAGTGTTGCCACGCAGAGTAGAGGCATTGTGAATTTTGCAATTTTGACGATGACTAGACTGGATATTCTTATATGTTCCAAAACTAAAAATAGCTGCATCTTTTTGCGAAGTTTGATTAATTAAATACTGTAGCTGAAAATCCTGTTTACTGTACTTCTGATAGCGAAAGATTGTTCGAGCATTGGTTTTCCTCTTCTCTGAAAATCTCGTCATAAAATGAGACGCAAACTTCTGACAGGTGATTTGTTGCAGCTTGACGGACAAGGTGGAGATGGGTCTGTTTGTGTCTCGCTACGTCACATGTCTCATGATCTTTGTGCTCGGACTGAAGGCTCCTGGCCTCGTCTCCCTGCGGGACTACTTCGACATGAACGATCCTCTCCACATGCACGAGGTAAGCCTTCAAGTCAGCTGATTTGCTGTGATACCACCACCGTCTATCCAAACATATGTAAAACAGAACTTTAATTTGACTTTTTGGACATTAAAGATTTTTTTTTAGAGGACAATAAGCTCTTAATTCATTATCAAAAGATCCCTAAAGGAAGGGGGGAGGGGGTAGGAGATGGTTTCAAGTAAATAAAAAATCGAATTAACTTACATGCATGGTGGCTTATGGAAAAAAAAAAAAAAAAAAGAAAAACGCTGGGGAACACTTGAAGCCTCTATTAAATTGCAGCAGAGAAATCTGTTTTTCCAACTTTTTTCTTAAGCACCTCCTACACCATGGATAAGATTTACCCAACATTAAGCATAAATTCAAGAAAGTAGTCAGAGGAAGGAGGCAGTTCAAGTACGGTATGTACTATGTAGTGTAAAAGCTCAAATTTTGTAAAGTATTTATTTGTACTGTACTGTATGTCTTAGCTAAAGCAATGACACTTGTTTTAAGAGTAAACTAAGTGAATTTGAACAGAGATTTAACCTGTCCACGTAATGTATGTAGTTAACCATAATTATGTATTTTTCATAAATTTTAACTAGAATATTTTTAACTGAAAGAAAGAAAAGGACAGGGGTCTTTCCTGTCCCTTTCTTTCAGTTAAATAAATATTGCTCAGGTGATTTTTCATATTAAATATTTAACTAGAATATGTAATTTATTGATTGTATATTGTAATATGTGTATTTCAATGTAGCTGACCTCTCGAGTGAGAAATTTGTGTGACTTGGTCTCACAATTTGCAGGAGGCAGAAGATGAGCCCTCCCAGGGGTCAACGTTCAGGAACTTCTTTCGAAAGATGCGCCTGCTGTCACCCTACGTATGGCCCAAGAAGGACTGTCTGCTGCAGTTCAGGGTCTTCTTCTGCTTCATCCTGCTGGCTCTGGGCAGGGTCATCAACCTCTACGTACCCATCTACAACAAGAAGATAGGTGTGTGGTGTCAATCTATACATTTGAAATTACTACAGTATTTTTAATTTTATTTTACATTATAAATTAGTGTATTTGTCAGTTTTCTTAGCTATTTACTTGCTTAAATTTATTTTCTTCTAGTTTTTTTCATATCATAATTCATATGACTGTCATATTCAGTAATTTTTATATTTATTACAATTTTCCTATCCATCCACAGTGGACAGCATGGCACCAGTGGCGGGCTCCACCGTTCTTGAGTTCCGCTGGGACCTGGTGCTCATGTACGTGGGCTTCAAGTTCCTGCAGGGCGGGGGGACTGGTGGTATGGGGGTGCTCAACAACCTGCGCTCCTTCCTCTGGATTGCCATCCAACAGTACACTACACGGGAGGTCCAGGTGGACCTTTTCGGACACCTGCATGGCCTCAGTCTGCGCTGGCACCTCAGTCGCAAGACGGGAGAAGTTCTTCGCGTGATGGACCGAGGCACGGACAGCATCAACAACCTGCTCAACTCCATCCTCTTCAGCATCGTACCAACTCTCATTGACATCTTGATCGCTGTGGTTTTCTTCGTAACAACCTTCAACGCCTGGTTTGGTCTCATCGTTTTTCTCACCATGATGTTCTACATCAGTAAGAAATTTTATTTATTTTTATAGTTTAATGACTTAAAATGCAAAAAATAAATACAAAATAATAATGAGAATAATTATACTGTAATTAATTATTAAATAATAATCTGAGATAATTTTCTTTTCAATAAAATTTCAAGAGATGTGAGATTTAGGTATATAAATAGGTAATCAAACTTCCCATAAGGATTAATTTCAGTGGGCTAAGTAGATGGTAAACCACTCTGAAAATTTCAGGAAACGTTCCTGACACCATGAAATAATTTTCCATGAAAGAAAATTATTAAAACACTTCCAGTTGTTGTTTTAGTAACAATTTACCCTATCCTAATAATTATTTTCAAACCTTCCTTAACAAATATTATTATTACAGTATTTTTTTTCTAATGAGTTAGATGTTATATTTTCCCTCAGCTGCGACGGTGATCTTCACCGAGTGGCGCACCAAGTACATCCGGCTGATGAACCTCGCAGACAACGCCCAGAAGGCCCGCAGCGTCGACTCTCTCCTCAACTTCGAGACCGTCAAATACTACGGAGCAGAGGACTATGAGGTTGGCTGCTACAGAGAGGCCATTCTCACCTACCAGGTAATTAACTAACCTATGTGTGTTTTCTTACTGCAGGCAAATTTCTTGGAATGAAGGAATAATTTTTCCATGGATACTTTTACTTTAGTATTAGAATGAAAAACCTGCATTTTTTTTAATGAATAGAAGACACTAAATTAATAATGCTACTCTGATGTTTTTCAAAGGCCAGGAAGTATTGCTAAAAAGTTACAGTATGCAAAGTTTTGGTTTCAACCCACGTCCCTTTTTAATACTAATCTTTTATTAAAAAATAATGCTCACTGGCGCCTCTATCTGTATTTTATTTTCTTTAAAATTTCATAGTCTCTAAAAAAAACTGGGGGAAAAAAAATCAGAGTAGCATAATTTGGTACCCTTTTTTTCATTTCTGCAATAAAAACTCGTGCAGGCTGTCCATTATATTAACTGAACAAAAGATGCTAATAATAAGTAAGAAATTAAAAGTTATAAATAGCAAACCCTTCATTAATTGCCACAGTGAGTTATAGGGGAAAATGAAAAAACAAAACACAAAAAACATTACTTCATTCCCAACCCCTTCCTGGTTGTTCACAGAAGGAGGAGTGGAAGTCGCAGGCCTCCCTGAACGTGCTGAACACCGTGCAGAACATCGTCATCTGTGCGGGGCTTCTGGTTGGCTCGCTGCTGTGCGTGCACATGGTTGTCACTCACGAGGGCTTCACGGTGGGCGACTACGTGCTCTTCTCCTCCTACATCATGCAGCTGTATGTGCCCCTCAACTGGTTCGGAACTTACTACAGGTACATTTACTTTTTATTTATGCTCCTTTTCAATAAACAAATTTATCTCTGCAAAAATAAAATTTTAAAGGATTATGGTCTTCTATGTATTTATGATTACATTTCTGGTGCATTTGAAGTCTAAACTTGATTTTTTCTTCTTCTTCTTGAATTATTACAATGCAAGTTTGCACAGAAAATGTTTTCTGATTTTAATATTATGAATTAAAATACATATAAACCTTTAAAGTTAAGCTTGTTGCCATCAGTCTTATTTTGAAGTTATTATTCAAACTAGAGCTCCCCGTTAATTTTCTGTCGGTGCTTGCCAGGATCATCCAGAAGAATTTCATTGACATGGAGAACATGTTGGAACTGCTCAACGAGGAGCAGGAGGTGATCGACGCCCCCGGGGCCCCTGACCTTGAGGTCAAGCGAGGTGCCCTTGAGTTCAACAACGTCAGCTTTAGCTATCAGCCCGAGCGAATGGTGCTCAAGAACGTCTCCTTCAGCGTACCGCCAGGGCGTACCGTGGCACTGGTGAGACTACCCCTCCTCCAGATATCACCTGCCTGTAGTTATGCTATTTCTTTTTGTTAGTCTTTTTTTTCAAACTTGATGTTACTATGGAAATATCGTCGCTTCAGAATAAAAGCGTTTTATAAACCACAAAGTTTTGATGAAATTTTAGACCCTATTTACATGAAGCATAAGCATAATAACATCAAAACTTCTTGGTTTATATGATACTTATATTCTGAGGTGACGATATGATAACAATCTTTAGGACTTAGAAAAAAATTATTAAAGGAGAATTAACAAAATGTTAGATGTACAGTTTGCTACAAATACAGTTCGTGCTTCACAAGCTCTGTCTCCTGCAGGTTGGCCAGTCTGGTGCTGGAAAGAGCACCATCATCCGCTTGCTGTACCGGTTCTACGACACCGAGAGTGGTGCCATCGCCATTGACGGCCAGAACATCAAGACGGTGGGCCAGAAGTCGCTGCGTCGCCACATGGGTGTCGTGCCACAGGATACCGTGCTGTTCAACAACACAATCAAGTGAGCTCCGGGAACATTGCTCAAGCCTACTTGAAAAAATTTTTATTGCAGAAAATAGCAAATAATGTTTAACTGATTTTTTTTTTTTAGAGAACAGGAACTATGTATACTTTTAAACAATGGAGTATTGTCCTCAATTTTTTGTTATTGCAGAAATGGATAGAGGGTGCAAAGTTATGCTACCCTGATTTTTTTCAGATTTTTTTAGAGCCCGGGAACTATTTTTAAAAAATTATTGAAAGCTATTTTTGTGACGTCACGAGACGCCGCTCCTTAAGAAAAAGATAGGACTTGTCGCCGCGTGACGTCACAAAAAGGACTTTCAATAATTTTTTAAAAATACTTCCCGGGCTCTAAAAAATCTGAAAAAAATCAGGGTAGCATAACTTTGCACGCTCTATCCATTTCTGCAATAAAAAAAATTGAGGACAATACTCCATTATTGAAAGAATAAAGTTAGGTGTCACTTCTTAATAAAAGGATAGGACTTAAAAAAGGTGTGGGTTCAAACTTTCCAGCATTACTCCCTGAACTCTAAAAAAAAAATAATAATAAAAAGGAGGGTTTTCTAGTTCCTTTATTTATATTTGCAATGAAAAATTGTCATCTAGGTTGTCCATTAGGAGTAGGCAGTTGAAACTATCATGTTGGGTTCTCTGAATAACTATAAAGTTGAGAGTTGTTGATTATTTTTTTAAAAGATAGAGAACCGATTGCAACGTCTAAACTTTTCTTGGGATATGGGATACAAATGTATTAAGAGTATTATACTGTATATCAGTACAGTATACATTATAATATTTTGTTGACAATTTGACTTATATTTATCTATAACAAAGCTATATAAACAGGCGAGATAAAATAAATCTTCAGATAACACTAAAACTTTAATCTACAGTACGTATATTGTCTGTTGCACGTTAAAAAATAATAATATTAAAAAAAATAAATAGAGTATGGAGACTAAAAAAACAAGTAGTGGCATCTAGTGGATTTTTAATGTATTTTTGGAATTTGGTACACTTTTTTAGGCTGACTTGAAGGTTTGCCATCTTACAAAATTTAATTCGTAAATCATGTGTTCAGGTACAACATTGCTTACGGTCGTGTTGGTTCGTCTGACCAAGAGATCATCGATGCCTCGAGATACGCCGACATCCATGACCGCGTCCAGACCTTCCCTAGTGGCTATGACACACAGGTATGCTTTATGAGGCAATAAGGTTCTTAAATTGTCATTCTCCCATAGGCCTGTTTAGATTTGTGTAAAAAAAGGAGTTTTAAGTACAACCAAAACTGTTTCAGAGCAATATCAGCTATCATATCATGCCAAAAAAAATTGTGATGCTAGGTATTTCACTATGCAATTTTAATATTTGATTATACAATTTTTATATTAGCGTACTGCTTTAGTGATTATTTGTAGGTTAATATCTAAGCCAATTTTATGATATGGTGTTACCTGTGTCTTGCTTGCAGTAGCCTCCAACCTATTGTTTATACTACTGTATGTACTCAAGGGAGCTGTAAAAATGCCTGGGAGTGTGAAATATTGCAACAGTGTCTGCATGATGAGCTTTGATTTTGTTATCACCTTCGTTATAGACAATAGAAAACGTTGTTGTATCAATGACATTTCTTTTAGGTAAGTTCTGGACATACCAAGAGCCCCCTGGGTGTAATAAATAAATTTAAAAAAATTACCAGGTAATTGAAAATAAATACCTATCGTTTGTCAACAGGTGGGAGAGAGGGGGCTGAAGCTAAGTGGAGGGGAGAAGCAGAGAGTGGCCATTGCAAGGACCATCCTCAAGTCCCCGGCCTTCGTTCTGCTGGACGAGGCAACCAGCGCCCTTGACACCCAGACTGAGAGGAACATTCAGGTGAACTCAACTTGTGGTACTCAACTAGCAATGTCTTCAAATTATTTTAGTCTTCACCGTCGTTAAGTCTGAACAAAATTGCTATCAGCATTTTCTATTTTGATATTTTTTGCTTTGTATTTTAGACAATTTTTATAATTTTTTTTACTTGCTTATAAAGTCCTTCAAACGTTAGAATACCCATGGAAAATAGTTCATAGATGACCTGTCAATCAACTGCAACAGCTGTAAAAAATGGCAGCCAACACTAAAAAATTTTCAATAGAGCTAGTGGACAGAAATATATGTTCATATTTTACGAAAATTTTCACATAAGTTGAGACAGATAATATTGCAAAGAAGTTTCAATAATTTAGCAATTATTATGCAACAGGTATCGAGTGTCTTTGATTTATTTTCAGCTACTTTATTTTTCTAGTGAAAGAACTATTTTTTTGTATTTTGTTGGCAATATGGGTCGGAAGAATACAAATCACTACGCCGAAGATGATTGACAGGGGTATTCTAACGTTTGAAAGACTGTAGACAATGTTAATTTTAGACAGGTTTCTGTTGTATTTCATCTTAAAAGTTTAAAATAGAGTATTACTACTGGCTAATTTTCTGCTGGGCAATAGACCAACATTATAAATCTGCAATTTCATCCCACAGGCTGCACTTGCTCGTGTGTGTGCTAACCGGACGACCATCATCGTGGCCCATCGTCTGTCGACCATCATCCACGCGGACGAGATCCTGGTGTTGCACGACGGTGAGATTGTCGAGCGGGGGCGCCACGAAGAGCTCCTCAGCTTCGGGGGCGTCTATGCGGACATGTGGCAGCAGCAGCTCAAGAACGAAGACGCCGAGGCCAGGGCAGTCGAGGCCGCTCTCTCGGAGTCACCCAAGGCCATTGAGCCCCATGGACACCACCATTGACCTGCCTTGACTTTCAATGCAAAGAAGCTTCTCATACCTTGAAAAGTTGATTTATCAAAGGGTTTTATGAAACATCACGACTTTTGTTATGTTTTTACACGGAGTTGAATTATTGCTGTATACACTTAGTGAGTTAAAATTGAAAATTATGAGTGTTAAGTGGATAATTGTTGAATGTTTTAATTGGTTAGCTGCAATGTGTTTTTCTACATTTTGCTATACTACTATTATTAATATGATTTAATGAAGGAGTTAGCAACTTGTAGATAAACTCATTGCATTGTGAGACTGTTCATAATGCCTTGTTCTCTGTAGTTTTCAATATTTTTGATAATTTTAATTTGTATCTAGATTTCAGTATTCGTAAATTATGTATGCAGCATATCTATCTTTTTAAAGTAAGGTAATTAAATTTAAAATCACTTTGATAAATGCAAAATTGTCAGTCGAGAATTTATAACATTTGGCATAAAATAATAAAATATTAAATTAACTTGTGTCCAGATAAGAAGAGAAATAATGACATTAGTACCTTGTAAAATAATGAGCTGTATTCTGTATCCGACGTTGCAGCCTTAGGTTTTGGTTTAGATAGCTTAAAGTAAAGGATCTACTACAAAAAAGACAACAAAAAAACGAGTTAGTATTTTTTAAAAAAATAATTCCAGTGCTCCTACATATGGAACCGAAATCCAAAAGATTCCACCTCAAATAGTTTCTCCAGAAAAAAATTTTAAAGTCGGAGAGAACACGTCATTTAACATGGGACCTCACCTGAAAAAACAACCTCGAATATCTTGAAAAAATACACCGTTAGGTGGTATGAAAAAAATATAGCCATGTTCTATGGCTCGAGCTTTAACCAAAAGTTGTTTAAAAAACATATGCTTTCAAATCCGTTTTCCTGTCATAAAATCCCGAAAAACTCTTATGGGAATTAACATGGGAAATTTTCTTGATTTTTTTGGAATCGAGCGATATTTTTATTCGTTTTTCTGTTAAAGCTCGGGTCATAGAACATTGTCATATTTTTTTCATACCACCTAACGGTGTATTTTTTTGAGATATTCGAGGGTCATTTTTAGGTAAGGCCCCATGTTAAGCGACGCATTCACTCTGACTTTGGAATTTTTTTCTGGAGAACCTATGTGAGTTGGAATTTTTTGGATTTCGGTTCCATATATTATAGGAGCACTGGAATTATTTTAAGAAAAATACTACAGTAACTCAGTTTTCACTTTTTGACATCAGCTAATAGACCCTCTACTTTAAATAAATTTCCTTCCCGTTTCATTGAAGGATTCACACTTAATGTGGTCCTATATATATACTTAAGATACTGACTAACATAATATATTATATTGTTATTTTGATATTGATAAAGTAATACTTAGTGTTTATATGGTTATACAATTTCAGCATATATTTAACCAAAGGTATAAAAAAAATAAAAAAGAAGACTTGAATTTGATACAATTTTTTCAATGCATAAAATGTTTGAGAAAATGATACTGTTTGCTAAAAAAAAGTGTTTGATGATTCCATGTTTAGCTGCTGCTTTTAAATAGGAAGCTTATTCTTATCCTTAATTAGTAGCATGCTAGAATTTTAATTTTTTAAATTTTTAATTAAAAATTAATTAATTTTTTAATAACACCTGGAAAGTTCATTTTAAAAATGAACGACAACAAAGAAGTCAATTTTTTTATTTTTAGCTGCTCATATGAAAAAGTAAAAAAATATTTCAACTTTTTAATAATATTTAATTTGTGTGGATTATTTTTAACTTTTAAAAAACATTGGAATATATCATAATTTAAAGTGTGCGTGTTATATAATATTTTAAGCATATTTTTATTCTGTACTGGGAAAGAAGCACATGAGTTTTGCCATTAAGCTGGTGAGCTACTGGATGTGCAACTTTCTAGCATCCACAATCTAAAATGTACTAGATGTATGCAATAATCACAATTGTCAGTGTACATGCGTTTTGTGTAAATGGTGCTGCGACATTTGGGTTTATAGAGACTGGGGGTAGTGAACTTGTATTGTAATTTCAAAAAAGATGCTACCATCAACTTGAATTACCACATAATTGTTCATGTAAATTTCTTGTTTATGAGACAAATAAATATATTGTTATCTTAATATAACAAAACTACTAATTTTTTTAATGTTTTTATTAATTTTACCTTTAACATACATAACATGACGCCATATCCCTTTACGGGGTAAGCCAGCAGCATTATTACCTCGGCCGTCTACAAATTGCCCTCCAAAGTACTCGATTCTTGCATGCTCCACTTGCTTCAGAAATACTCATAACACTCTTTTGCCTTCTGCACTCTCTATTACACTGTGTACTTTTAACACTTCTGTTCTTCAAACATTCTGCAATTACATCCAACCAAACCTTTTTAGGTCTACCTATAATCCTTTCATGCCTTGTACACTACCTTTAAACACCTGTTTTGCAATTTGTTCATCACCCACCCATTCTCTCAACATGTCCGAATAATAATTAAGCAAGAAATTAAATAAGTAGGGAAATTTTTAACTAACATGTTATAGAGAATGCATTGCAGTGAAATAAATATCTCCTACAACCGAAAAATAAGTACGAAACTTTGATTATTAAAAAAAAAAAAAAAAAAAAAAAAGTCTACCTGGTGTATAATTAATAATTGATTGACATAATGTATCTTATTTACTGTATGATAATTTATCATGCAATATGATAAGTAAATACCTTTATATAATTTTATTATGTATTGTAAACTAAAAAACTGACATATTATAAATGTCAGGTAAATTTTGCTTTTGTTTCAAATAAAATTTATAAAAGCAATTAAAGATTTAGATCATCGAGATATTATCTAAATATATATATATATATATATATATATATATATATATATATTTAAATAAAAATATGTAACTTGTTTTAAAAATTGTATCACGTCAATTAATTAGAGAAATTTACAGTACATAACAAAAATTAAAAAATACATTTCAGCAAAACAAATAAGAAGTATACGTGTGACCAATAGAGTTGATTGGAAGAATTAACTCTCATCTATGGCATAACTATTGCTGCATGCTCTTATTATTTTTGCTCAATAAATTTATCTTTTTTGTTAAGGGTAAGGTAACGCCACCAATGTTAAAAAAAATCCCTCTCACAAAAATTCTGAAAAAAATTTAAAATGTTCTCCTCTACACCCCCTATCAGTAGCTAAAATATCAGGTGTACAAATACGATCTAGTTTTTGAGTTATGAATTTTTAAAGTTGACCAATTTAACATGGGAGTTTCATTTCTTCATGTTAAAGTAGTCAACTTTAAAAATTTATAACTCAAAAACTAGATCGTATTTGTATACCTGCATGATATTTTAGGTACTGATAGGGGGTATAGAGGAGAACATTTTAAATTTTTTTCAGAATTTTTGTGAGAGGGATTTTTTTTAACATTGGTGGTGTTACCTTACCCTTAAACGTATCACCTTAATTCTTGTATTATAGTTCAGTAATAATGTAAGTGAAAAATTCTATCTTATTAAAAAATAAGGAGCATTAATTTAAAACAGGAAAAATTAAAGTACATTTTATGTCATTTAAGTGATGTATTGCATGCATACACCGTACATTTTATACAAAACCATTTTTCAAGAACAAGTGCAATTTATTTTTATTATTGTATATTATAATATAATTAATATTTAAAAAAAAATAAATATTTTTATTCTTGTATATTATATATAATATAATATTTTAAAAAAAATTAGTTAAGTTGTAAACAATGTTATATATACATATAATATATTAATATTAATGCACCCCACACACCCCTTGTTCCCTTCCCCCTATAATACATAATATATATATATCGATTATTTATCATGGAAAATAAAAAATATATTAAAATTTTAGTGTGATAAAATATATATAAGTTTGTGAAAGTGAGATGTTTCCATAAATTTTTACAAAATATTTCAATAATTTTTTCCTTCATAAAATAAAAACTAAACTTGTTCTTCATTTTACATATATGCGCAAGTTTATTTATAACTTTGTAATTAATGTATATGTATCAATTGAACGGGAACTTTTAATATAAACAACACTAATTCGTATACAATATTATAACTATATATAATCGTAATTATAATCTATTGAAGCTGTCACAAAAGTAACATATTAATAAAGACTTAATCAATAATAATTATTTTTATATATACCTGTCATTAATAGTCATGCTGTATATATGAATCAAAGCGCGCGCGGCAACTAAAAATAAACATTTTTTTTATGTATATATAATGATTTATATATAAAGCATTCTGAACGTAAGGTCTCATTTATTATTGCTAAACTTTTTTTTTTTTATAACATTATTTCTATGAGCCGCAAATCAACGCGCGGTATCTCAATCTCAGTTTTATATTATAAACTCACGTAAGCTCATTTTTCTTCCTACACTGCATCGTGCATTGTGTTCTAAGAAAGTTGCGCTAACCACAAATGGAGCGGCGCTAGTCAAGATCAAACGACGCCGGCCACAGTTGATGTCGCGCACTGAGGGCGGGGCCTTCTCTACCTGCCTGTGTCTCTGTCGTCTGCAGGTAGGACAGTGACGAGCGACAGCCCGAGGGCCACCTTGTCTTGCGGGCTCACGAGGACCTTGCTGAGGATTGGATGGAAATGTACCCCCTCTACCTCAATCACTAAAAATCCCACCTCTCTCTCTCTCTTTTTCCCCCTTAGGGCTTTTTTTGCGGCGGTATCCTTTGATCTCTTGTACTGGTGATTATTGTCCGGTTAGCGGGTGTTTGTATTGCTACTCCTTTTTAAAGATTGCTTTAAAAAAAAAGGAAAGAAAAAAAGAAGGGAGAGAAAAGAGAGAGAGAGAGAGAGAGAGAGAGGAGTGTGGAGGGGATGAGATCTATATAAATGAGCTGAGCATCCCTTACTGGCTTTGCAATAGTACTGATGGCTTCGACAAGACGAGTGTGCGCGGCTCTGCTGCTTCTGTGTGTTATGGTGGAGGCA
The DNA here is from genome assembly GCA_949825025.1 of Siphlonurus alternatus. Taxonomy (NCBI): domain Eukaryota; kingdom Metazoa; phylum Arthropoda; class Insecta; order Ephemeroptera; family Siphlonuridae; genus Siphlonurus; species Siphlonurus alternatus. Next base: position 46,315,601 of record OX463781.1, read on the forward strand.
CGTCTACCGCCGCCTCTCGAGGCCCCCCGTGATGAGGCTCTGGTGCACGCGTGGGCCGAGGCAGCCAGGGGTTGGTTCGTGTCTGCGGTGGCGACTGCTGAAGCTGGAGGATCTGCCAGGGACCCTGAGGATGTAGCTGCAGCTTTCGGACTTCCGAGCGTTGAGATTGCCCGCGAGGTCTCTCGGCTGTCTCGCACGGCCATCAGAGTGTACGCCGCTGTGTCCACGGACGGCGAGAGTCTAACCGCGACCCTCCCTGACGGACCAATGACCAGAGCAGGGACACACCACGGAGTCCTCTTGCTTGACCCCTTTCCGGCAGCCCGGTTTGGACACCCCGTGCTTATGTTCTTCGCGGATCGTGGCGTCAGCGAGCGTCGGTGTGCGAGCCTTGGGGGCAGGCATCTTGGTGAGTACATCAGAACTTTGTTGTGTTTTAGTAAATTCAAAGTGATATTTTATTTACATTTGTTATTGTAAAACTTATTATTGTTATGTTTTCCTTCGTTATTATTAAATGTTATATATGCGTTGCGTTTTGTTCTGCACATAGGATTGTGTTAGTATCGCCTGCCAACTGTTATATTATGTAACATGAGGAAAATATAATGAAATAAAATAATATATAATATAATAAAATTCACATTCAAAGTGCTGGCATTATCAATGTTTGTATTTTTTGTATGTTTGGAATTTGACGAATAAATCATTTGAATTTTGAATCTGAACTTTATTATAGTATGTGAATTTAAAATTTCAACAAAAGTTACCTTTATAAATACTAATCTGTTATCAAAATTTATAATTTTATTTAATTGATCAAAAGAAAATGCTTACATGAAAAAATATGTGTTAATTGGCGCTCGATCTTTGTATGTAGTATATTTATATAGTATATTATTATGTATATAAAATCATGATATAATATTTTATTATGATCTTTCATGATGATATACATGTATCCTCAAAGAAAGAAAAAAATATATATATATATTTTTTTTAAATATATACCTATACTTCAGGGCTTGTGAAATTATTTTTCTTAGTATTTCTAAGCATTCGTAAAATGTATAGCACGACAGCAAATAAGTAGAACTAAATTTAAGTGCATTTTAATGTGCGGTGACGAGCTAATGTGCGAATGACATCAACGTAATTAATTACTGTGCAATTAACTATCCACTACCCACAAACAAAAAGTCTCAAATTTGAAATTTCTATAACCCAGCCTTCATCTTTATGTTGTGTCAGGAAAAGACGATAAAGTTGAAAATATTGCTGTTTTTTATTTACGTTGGCATAGAGTGCTATAATTAGACTATTTTAATTAGAATATCAATTCGACCGCGTGCGAATATTTTCATTAGAATAAAGCATGATATCACGAGAGGACTAAAAAGTTCAAGTGCATGATTAAAATCATTCTTGGCTCCCATAATTAGTGTGATTAAATTTTCACATGGTGATATTATTGTACAAGCTGATGGGCATGACTTATTAAATCAATAAAAATAATTATTGATTTTAATGTTATGAATTTATATAATTATAAATACACTATAGACGCCTTTTCACATTTTAGTACACATAAAAATAATTACAAATACCCCAACGAACTACATAAATAATAATTAACTATGCTTTATATATTGTATTTTTCATTCATGGTCTGTAAAATATCGATCAGCATTAACTCGTGCAGTGGAATATAAAATAAATTACGACTTAAGTTGTAGTTTCTGTGAACCAGATAGTTAAGATCCGTGCATCAAATCTAGAGCCCCTCCTTTTTTTTCAGTTAATATTTTCTTTCAGAATTAAGTATATAGCGGTCAGGCCCGGAATAGCAATGTTTATTTACCTTTGGCGCATGACAGTGAAATCTAGCATGAATCATTCGAGATGGCCATACATGAGGTGCGGATCTAAGGCGCGGGGAACCCCCAAGGACTATATTGTACGTACACGTTGCAGGAACTGCAGTATTATAATATCTTTGGGAGAACCCCAACACCTTGAAAAGAAAATGAAATTAGCATGCGTAAGACGTTCAATTTCCCCATTTCACATTTTTTTTTATGATTATTTTCTATTGTTACGATTTTTGCCGGATTTGGACCTGTGCAATTATATAATCACAGATCCACAAGGGCCCGCCCTCTCCCCAATATACATTGCATGCATGGAGTTTTGAAAAATTCAAAAGGTGATTGCGTTAATTAATTGTCCTATAGTTCTGCTGCACGAGTCAATTTTTCTTTATATTGTCGTTTTATGCACCTCTCTACCAAAAGTAAAAAAGAAATAACAATGCGAAACTTGGAGAATCCTCCCCCAAATCAATAGTCGGTTTACACTTGCATGCATGATTATTGATCATAAAGAAGCAGGGAGCAGAATAGAAGGTTTAAACGTTAAATTTACACCAAACTATTTTTAAATTTTTTTCTTCAATAATTTTGTTGTGGAAATACGTTACTGGGTGGCTATATTAGGGATGAATAATTTGTCATATTTCTCTTGCAACTTTTCCAGCTTTAAAAGAGTTGAGGGCTGTTTTGATCCCCCTCCCCTTCCCCCTGCTTGATAATGCTAAGGGTTAATAGACGCAGTGTCACGCAATGCGCGCATTCTGTTCTGCAGATTAGTGTTAGTGTTGTTACTGTTACGTTTTGAGTTGTTCTGAATTATATATTTAGAAAAAAAAAAAAAAAATTTTGGCTTGCGATTAAAAATTTTCTATAACTGTAATGTAATATTATATAATTAATGCCGTCAAAAAGAATTACTGAGAATCTTGGATTCTTGGAGATCTATGTCACTTTATCTTCATGGCAAATAACTTTTTGTTGGTCGAGATTTGTGCAGCATGCGAAGATCAAAGAGTCGATGAAAATTTAAGTTTAAAAAGGATATAACTGGAAAATACTTCAAAATATTATACTTTTACGATTTTGCATGCACGCAATGCTTTAAATGAAGTGGATTAAATTTAGTTTAAGACATCATGCGCGAATGATTAATGATAAATATTTGTACTGTGATTTATAAAACGTCTCCATAGCTTTTATACTGAAATTGAAGAATGATATGAAATCAGGGTGAGAGGAAGGAGGGGGGAGGGTCACGAAATAAGATATTAATTATTGAGCTTAAAAATATTAATTATTATGAGCTTAAAAATATTGCATGACGAGAACAATTTATTGACCTTTAAACTTTTAAACTAGATTATTTGTAAAGCATGATGTAATTCCAAAACAATTTCTATAATTACAATTTAATTGGTGAGAATAATTGTAAATAATGAAGTATAATTACTTAAAAAGAAATAATTTTTTTAATTTGGTGACAAATTACTCAACATTTGGTATACAAAAGGCCACCACCAAGTATAATACCATATAGCAATACCAGAAACAGCAAGCACTTAAATTTTTACTTGCCAGTTACCTGCATGGATGGCGCCAGTCAGGGAATAAATACAACGCACTTCTGTACCTTCCAGTGGAGAGGGGGGGGGGGGGTAATCGTCGTCTGTCAGGCGGCAACGGTCGTTGTCGTTTATTGCGAGGGACCCTCAATATTCCTTCCTTTGATTATGACCGCCGGCTCTTTAGCAGCAGCTCCCGTAACAGTAACTCATTGTCTGATAATTGCCGCTATAGCATTAGGATTAATATCGTGAGTGAGTTGCAGAAAAAATATATAATATGAGAAAAAATTGTAGCTTCCTGGTGAAGAAAATTTAGTGTTTAAAAAAAAAAAAAAATGAAAATTGTTTTTCAAAATTATTTTTTTTTTTTTTGCGGTCATCTGTGGTATTTATGAAAAAGAGAGTCGCGATCCCATGCAAGAACGAAAACCGTGGAGGGCGCCACATCTCTGAGAGACACACAAGCGTTTTTCTGGGAAGGATCCTTCAGGTGCCACGAGCCACCGAAGCCTTTGATGTTGCCGCATCTTTTCGCTTCTTTTTTTCTTTTTACGTTCTCCGCGCTCCCGCCTTTATGTATAGGCAACAAGCATTACACGCAAGTATGGCGGCTCAGCATATATCAAAGGGGAAAAAAGAGTCTCAATTTTTTTTTTATAAGATCAAAGAGATTTTTAAGATTTCTTTTTAGTAAAAGGATTCACACCTTGTATATAAAGCGTTTTGTCGCCTTTTTCAAATCAATAAAGTGCCATTAAAGAAATCTGTCACATATAGCGATAAAAATTATATAACTTTTTATCACAGAAAATTTAGAAGAAAGCATTAATTAGATTGATTAACTTTTCAACTTAATTATACGATTGATGTGTTATTTGTCATTACTTGCTTTGTATCAACAAATTTTATTAACAATAAGCAGAAAAGTTTAATTTCCCGATCTCCTTAAGTTATAAGATTAACAATCCAAATTGTGTAATTTCACTATATAATAAAAATGAAAATGTTAATAATATGCTTTTAATGATATCATAATCGTTTTATTGAAAAACTTTTACACTAAATTTTTAGATGCTGAATTGATTTTCAGTACTTTATTATATGTCAGTACAAAATTTCTCCAGTTTCGTCTTACATCCAGCACTTTTGACCTATAAAACACTTATTCTAAGTACAAATTTGGTACTGAAAAAAGAGAGTAAAAAAAAGTACAAAAAATTGACTCTCTTTTTTCAGTACCAAATTTGTACTTGTGGATTAAGTGTTTTATAGGTCAAAAGCGCTGGCTGTAAGACGAAACTGGAGCAATTTTGTACTGACATAAAGTACTGAAACCAATTCAGCATCTAAAAATTTAGTGTTTAGTATAATATAAATAATAAAATAATAACAGCATTTATATAGCACAGATTTCAGTTAATTTAAAGATCAAGTATTTTCATTATCTAAAAAAAAAAAAAAAAAAAAAAACGTAATTTTGTATATTAATATTATCATTATAAATTAACGACGTTGCGTGTTATCGAATCGTCGTCGAAATCAGAAAGACAAACTCTATTCTAGCGATTAATGGAAACACGCGTATACACGTATGGAAAAAAAAATGTGATTTTCACTCTATGTGCTGTAGTGCTGATGTAGGGGGAGGGGTTGGGAGACGGGCTTTGGGAGGATCGTCATTACCCTTCAGAAATTCGGCAAGTGTCTTACCTAGCGAAATTTTACAGCTACACCCTTGGATACCTGAACGTACACCTTTCGCATACTTCACGGATATATTTATTATTATTATCCCAGTCTTTGTTAAAGTCAACAGTCTTTTTTCTTCAAGAAAATGCCGAAGAAGATTCCCGCAAGCCAATATTATTTAAATCACTAAATTCTTCGTTATTCCGCAAAATAATGCATTATTTGTACACTTCTGGAAGCTAACGTATATAGTCGTCGCCTCTGAAAATTTTCCTTTGCAGCCTTGCAATCGGAATTTTTCAGAGGCGACGACTGTACACATTAATTATTTAATGTGTGCCAATTAAACATAATTTTCTAAATTTTCTTATAATTAATTCAATTAAAAAATTGGACTATTAAAAAATGTTTTATCTCAATATTTGTTCTAAAAAAGTAAAAAATACCAGCAAAAGTGGATTTTTTTTTTCTTGAAGTTAATTAATATTAATTTTTTTTAGTAAAAAATCATAATCATCATTATTTATTTATCGCCACGCAGATTACTGAGAAATATATTTTTTTTCTATATATGAAGTATATGGTAAAGCTTTTCCTTAGAAATTTATAAAAATATAATATAATTTGATAAGAAAAACAATAAAAAAATGATCACGATTGACAATAAATCAAAGCAGATAATTGTAAAATAAAAAGATGTAAAAATTTTAAGAAATTTACCACAAAAATTGATAATTTTATTTAATTATTTTTGTGTGAGATGCATTGAGGCTGAGGCGGCAAAGTAGAGGCATCAGTATATGCCGCGAGCACAGAGCGGGCAGCTGCCTAAGAGGCGGCGACTTCAAAGGAGCAGCTCACGCCATGCGCGGCGATTTAAGAGGTTCCGGTCATTAGGCAAAGGTGACAACTCACTGCCGCCAACCTTCAAACTCGCAGCTGAAAGATCTTACGCAAATCTTATTACATCGATTGAACATCATGAAAAAGTATTATAACTGTGCAGTGTATGTTGAAATTAATGTTAGTAACATAAATATTACATTACTTATAGTGCTATCATTATTTATAGTTATAATGACAGATATAATAGATTATGTGTATGGCATGTTTTTATTTCTTAATGTTTTTAAACCGGTAAATAAATTAATGTAATGTAGAGTATTTTATTAAATATAATATTATAAATTAAATTTATAATTAAACATTAAATAATAATTACGTATTAGTTAAATGAATTTGCTATTGTTGCTCCTCTTAAAAAAAGAGTAGGTAGTGAAAATTTTCTAAAATAAAAAAATGGAAACAGCAACCCCTCATTTTCGGCTTCTTTCAGCGCGGGAATAACAAATCGAAAGAAAAAAATGCTTTCAGCGAGAGCATGCTGGGATTGCTGTTACAACTCAAGTTTAAAAATCTTGGTCACGACTCAAATCACCGTATATTATGAATATTAACTGACACTTGTAAATTGTTATTATCGATTTTGAATATATTTTTTATTATTTTTTTTTTTAGGCACGAGACCTTATATATTATATAACTCAAAAAGACAGTACACAATTTTTACAACAATATGTATCATGATTGTCAGGTTTTTATATGATGAATCAAATCATTAATTATTAATTAAGCAGCTTATGCTTATATTTTTCCCTGCATGGTTGAAACATCAATATCATGAAAATGAGAAGAAGAAAATGCATGCATGCTTGCATCTCGCCATGTATAAATGTCAGGTCCCAGTCTGACCTTTGTCCACGTTTTTTCAGAGAGCGGCGAGTGTCTTCAGGTGGCTCGCAAGAACCGATGTCCGAACCTTCTGGCCACCGAGCGTCCGGGCAACACTCGCGTTCCTCGACACCGCGGCCACCTGCAGGGCCGGTGCGCCGTCACGTTCCTGCCGCTGGTGCGCTCGGTGACCGCCGACCTCGGGCCGGGGGAGTGGGCGCAGCGGCTCGTGTGTCGCGACGACGTGGCGGGCTTTGCCAGCTCGTGCCCCGCGCTCAGGGACGGCAACGCCACGAGACATGTCGAGTGTGACCCTCTGCGTCTCAACACGCATCGCTGTGACACCACGCATGCTGCCGTGCGCACCAGATGTCGTCTCTTCCAGACTTGTGACCATGTGAGTACCCTCCCACTAAATTATTAGATGCTGAATACGATTTCAGTACAATTATTTTCACCTTACAGTAAGAACTTTTCAGTACTTAAAATGGGCTAATTAAACCTTAATTATAGTACTTTTTGCACTTTTAAGTACAAATTTAGTACTGAAAAAACAGAGTCAATAAAAGTACAAATATTATCCTTAGAGTAAGTATCTAAAAGTTTAGTGTCCCTCCCCGCTTATAATTAAAATTTGAGGTAGCTGGTATCACCTTGCAGATAATCCTCCTGATTATTGCATGCAGTTTCTTATATACGACGTAAAACTCTCTAATCAATAGATAAAATAATACAAAAATACAATTGAAGTCAAGATTGAATTTTTCAAGTATACTGATATTATATTCTCAGTGTCAAGAAAAACAAACAAACAAAGAAAACTATGATAAAGATTAAGTAATAATTCATTTACAAATCATACATATATATTATATTATGCAGAAAAATTAGCTTCTACTACAATTTGAGATTTAGTTGGAGAAAATAATAAAATTTATTTTAGAAATCAATTTCGCAGATATTTTTTTCCTTACAAATATTTAAAATTTTACTAGCGAGAAGCTCTGAACGTAAAAGTCACACCCCTGATCATCTCTAAGTCGAATTGAATCAATTTATTGATGTATATTGACTTCTGCGGACCAAGCACTCATTGCCCGTAAATATAAGTCCTGTGATGTCCGACAGGCCGTGCTGCTGTCAGGCGGGTGGAACCGCCAGCTGAGCGACGCGCAGAGCCTCGTCAACGTGCTGGACTTCCACGCGATGCTGCGACGCAACGGCTTCCACGAGGACAACATCAAGGTGTTCTTCGCCAACGGTCTCACGCAGGAGGAGGGTGAGTTCGAATGTACTTTAAAACTTAAGAAGGGGCATTCACAAATCCTTAAAGCCACATTTAAGGCTCAATAATTAAGGACCAGAAATTTTGTGTCTAAAAAAACACGTCTAAAATCAAGCTTTAAATTATCAAGCCTTAAATGTGGCATTAAGACTTTGTGAATGCCCTTTCATATGTCTCTCAATTAGCAGAACTCAAGAAAATTCTATCAGGCTCTATCTTTTCCATTTTGGAAACCATCAATATTGTATATATTTCAGTTGCCCCAAAATTTGCATTTAATATACTGTATTGTGCACTGAATATTATTATATATCCTTACACAAATGAACCAATTGGTAGTGTTCTTGGCAGTATACTGACGTATAGCCAGTAGGGAGTGTATATATACAGTACTTTCTCCCACCCCTATAATCCACGATATATATAGGGAAAATTATGGGCTGTGATGTCTATGGTTGGGATACATTCATCCCCTCCCCACAAAATCATGTAATTTTTCCCGCATCAGTCACCATGCAGGTCTGTGTGTAAACTCTGGTGCAAATAGTGTACAATACTCAGGTAACATATATGACGAGCTGCTGACGTGCACAGGTCGTCCCGCGATGTTCCCTGCCGTGATGAAGCTGAGCCTCCGCTACCACCTGCGCGCCATCTGCGAGAGCGCCCACTGCGCAGACTCGCTTGTGCTGTACCTCAACAGTCCCGCGCGCTCGGACGGTTCGCCGCTGCTCTGGGACCTCGACAACAACGGCGAGGTGAGAAACTTTGGACCACATACAGTCAAATTTACACGACATTCCCTCCGGAAGTAGTCGGAAGTGTAAGGTTTCTGATCTTCCTATTCATATTTCAGCAGTATACATTTTCACACACAGTTCAGTATTGCTACTATATACAAACCAATCTACAAAGTTTCAAAACTGAATTAGAAAAAGAAGAGCTGTAAATTTCACACTTCCGGCTACTTCCGGAAGTAATGTCAAATTAATTTGGCTGTAGCATGCCAGTTTATTGGATCTCTTAATTGTAATCTCTCTTGTAAAATGTCTCTTTTCACCTGTAATGGGGTACTGACCAAAAAAAAAAATTTCAAGTTTTTGTCAATATTTCAAAAGGCACGAGAATTTCATAAAGAACAAGCCCTATTACAGCATTCTACGACAATTTCCTGATTTTATATGAATTTTTAAAACCTCTCAAAAATGACGTCATAACATTGAATCTTAAATGGGAAAATAGATCAGTTAACATTGCCAAATCCCATACTTAATTAATATTGAAATGTAACCAAAACTTCATTTGCAAGGTTTTTAGGTGCTAGAATCACGATAATGAAGGTTTCAAATTTCTACCTCAATAACTTTTCATTTTAGCATTTTCCCATTTAAGATTCAATACTATGACGTCATCAAAAAAAGTTTTAAAAATTCATATAAAATCAGCAAATTGTCGTAGAGTGCTCTAATAGGGCTCATTCTTCATAGAATTCACAGTACTTTTTACTAGTATTGCTAACTCAAATACCGGTCAGTACCCCATTATGTATAAAATATGTTGGTGAAATAAACCAAAAAATTGATGGAAGATTTTCTAATTATTGGATAGAGTCTCATCTTTAGATTTTTTGCTACTAAATTGATAACGTGTTACGTTTAATAAAGTAGTTTTGTGTATATGTATTTGTACGCTATAATATTAGTGCATCGGTAAATCGTTATTAATAAATAACAGCAAAACAATATACTATCCAGCAAGTAAAAAATATCATACACTTGATGTTTTATTTATAAATATGCATAGATTGTTTAATAGTTTATAGTATTTTAATTGGGATCAATCGAAACGTTTAAATAATAATCTAATCCAAATTATAATATAACTTTATAATATACATATAGAAATATATACGACCTAACACTTCAATCACATTTATTTTTCAAGTTTATAGGATTCTCCGACGATTCTCTTTCAGTTTATAGATTTTTGCTCCTATAAAATAAATATATAGTGATGCGTACATTAATATAAAATTGCATACCACATTCCAAAAGAAGTATAGAACGCTGACGATGACGTGTTCCTGCAGGCTGACGAGACGGAGGTGTACACGGTTCGTGAGATGCTGCGTGACGTGCAGGGGTGTGCAGCCCGGCGAGTGGTGATCGTGGCGGACCAAAGCTACTCGGGGGAGCTGGTGCGCGCGGTGCACGCCGCCCTGCCGCACAGCGCTCTCACCAACGTGCTGGTGTTCGCCAGCGGTTCGAGCTCGCAGCCGGCGTGGCAGGGCGACCTCACGGCCCACTGGAGTCGCGTCGCCCACCGAAACTCCTGCCTGCAAGAAGTACACGAGGTGCGTCTTTCTCTGCATCGAGCGATGCATCTTATTATCTTTTATATTTAACTATATAAAAATAATCATCTAGTGTAAATGTAACTAGTTTTTATTGTTGTCAGTGACCTCGTATATGACAGGAATTTCTTCCGAATCTTGCATTAATTTTTTGACGTGCATTCAAATTTCATACATCGGTGTTATTAAATTAGAAATTAGAAATTAGAAATATTTATTTGATCATTAGGCAGTATAAGTGATTAAATCACAATACAATTTAATCACAATTAAATGCATATATTGTAGTTTTTGTGTCAAATGTATTTAGGGTTTTCTAATTATTAAATGAATACATTAAAAATTTATTTTGATAACTTTCAAAAGTTGGTTATTGTATCAAAAATGAATAGATTTGGATACAATCGCAAAATCTTTAATATAAGCTGGGAGATTGGGGATGGGATGGGGCCCGGTTTAATGTTGATGCTTGTGGTGGAGTTAAAGAATAACCTCACTTTTTTTCATTTAAATAATTGAATGTATAACAAAGGTTTATTATTTCTCAATCTTTTCGTATTAGCATGCTCTTTCATTTTTTTCTATTCAGCTTCAAAATTTTAGTGTCATAGGAACTCTCCACCTCCTTCAGCATGATGGCTGCATTTAGATGTAAATAATATATAAAAGTAATACGTATGTGCATGAAAATTATATATACTCAACTAATTAACTTTGAATAAAATTAAATTCCAATTCCTCTTTAAAAAATAGAAAAAAAAAATGAATTTATTATATCATAATATATATAAATAATATAGAAACTAACACAAATACTATTTTTTTATGATTTGATTCACTACTTTTTCTTCCGAGCTATGACAAACTTATATACTAAGACCCACTTGTCTCCCACAGAGCTCGCTGAACGTGGTGTCTCGCTCCAGCCCCACGTTACTGGACACGTCCTCGGGAGAGGCGACACGTTCCACGCTGACTGGCGCGCCGTGCGGCCTCTACGGCCGGTCGCTGTCCGACAACGAGCGACGTGCTCAGTACGAGGGTTGTCAGAACGTGCCCACGAGGGTGTGGTTGCTAGGCAACAACGACGCGGCCAGGAGACGCCGCTGAGTCAGGGGGCGTGGCACACGATCAGTACAAACTGCAGCAGAACTTTCACGTCACAATATTGTTCGAATTTAGCAGAGAAATGTATAAAAAAAATGTAAATAATGATTAATTTTACTTTGTTTACATTTTGTTAGATGGAAATTTAATTTTAATAGAGTATTGACCTCAATTTTTTTTATTACAGAAATGGATAGAGGGTGCAAAGTTATGCTACCCTGATTTTTTTCAGATTTTTTAGAGCACTGGAAGTATTTTTAAAAAATTATTGAAAGTCCATTTTGTGACGTCACGAGGCGTCTCTCTTTAAGAAAAAGGATAGGACTTGCCACCGCGTGACGTCACAAAAAGGACTTTCAATAATTTTTTAAAAATACTTTCAGGGCTCTAAAAAATCTGAAAAAAATCAGGGTAGCATAACTTTGCACCCTCTATCCATTTCTGCAATAAAAAAAATTGAGGTCAATACTCTATTGGACAGTCACTTCTTTTGTAATTAGTACAGTAATTACTGTTTTTTTGTAAATTTAAAGTAAATTTATCAAAATAAAACATTATTTTAATATTATTAAAATGCTCTATTTTCCATCATATTAATTAAGATTTAAGAATAACTACGATTCTGGACAGATATTATGAAAAAAAATTAGTCTTAAATTAAAATTAATTTTATTGCATGTGGTTAAGATTATATATTGTTCTGCATGTATGTAATGATATGATTGTAATTATTTACTTCCTTCTTTTAATATGCTTAATCATTATTATATATATTATTTTTCTATTTTGTAAATATTATTCTTAAATATTGTATAAATTGTTTTACTCGTACAAAATCATTAATATTATTTTAAACTGTCCTGCAAAGTGTAAGAAAATGTGTATATTATTATTATTATTATTATTATGATCATTTGTTAACAATGATTAAAGTGATCTTCGTAGGGTTTAATAAAACCCTCGCATATAAGTATTGTTGTATTAATTTTCAACCCAATAATTTATAAATGTTGTCGCAGGTTATATTTTTAGCAGTCATTTATATATTAACCCAGAAAAATAATTATTAATAGTATATTAATTATTACGTAGAAAAATATTTCATAATTTAAATTAGTGCCTGCAAACACACAGGCTTGCTTCAAAAAGTTCAAAAGTTATAATAAATAACTTATCCTGATGCGATATAACGATCGATTTTTATTGAAAATTGCATTTAAGTCATCCATTTGCTCCGTAAAAATAATATATGTAGTATTATACTAGTCTTATTTCGAGTATAAATTATAACGAATGAAGAAAACAAAAGTAAAGGATTTAATTTATTTTGATTGTAAAGACATTGATCTTTTATGCAACCTGGAAATTATGTGTAGCAAATATTTTATATTAATTTATAACATAAGTTATAGCAACATAACGTAATGTTGAACAGAAAATTAATTGAACAGGGACAGTCATGGATAAATTATAGGTCTATTTCCTCCATGGGGACAGTACTAGCTTAATTGAAGTCTTTTATAGAAATTTCGATTAGCATTCTATAAAACCTAATTAATTTTATTGTTTGTTTTTTAATTATAAAAAAAATGAGCGGTTGGCTGCTGTTACAGCTCTATCATGCAGAAGACAGATGAACAACTTTATTTTGCAAAACACTGACCTAGAAACAATTAATCATTATATTGCTAAAAGTAAATACTTTGGGCGTAACGGAGAGATTAAATTTACTAGGAGTGAGTGCATGCGGTGTGTTGCATGTTGCATGCACGGCAGTGACGGCTCGGCGGGGAGGCAGCAAGCCGGCCGGGCGTGGCTGCTGCCGGGAAAGGAGGCGGCGTGGAGAAGCACCTGAGTCGACATCAAAGGAGCCGACAACAAGGGGAGGGGGACCGCGAGAAGGGGGTGAGAGGAGCAATGGGTGCACAGAAATATATATATAAAAGAGGAGGCGGCTTCTTTACATCTTGCTCGCGAGTGTTCATCGAGAAAACGTTTTTTGAAATTTGTCTCGCTCTTACTCATCCATCAAAAAAAAAATGTCCTCCCCTCTCTCTTTCTCTTCTCATTTTTTTTAAGGGATGAAAATGTATGAGGCGCTGTCTATCATCTATTCAATGACTAATGCTTGATACGTATATATATATATGTTATAATCCATTAAACATTCTGTCAAAGAGCTTAACGTTAATTAAAACTATATAAAAACTGCTTTAGAATAATTATTATTAATATTTGAAAGATGTAGATTTTAATATTTATTGTATATTTTCTTCTAATCTTCAAAACAAATCAATAATTATTGTGCGTATTTTTGAATTTTTTAAAATTGAAAAGAAAAAAAAAAAGTAGCATATATTTGATTTTTACTGATGTATTGTTCAATTGAAATTTATTATTTTCTTTATGATTGTAATTGTATTGTACTCTTTATTTTTAGAAACTTTCTATCCTTTTTTACCTATATGAGAGCCGCGACCACCATAATACAACAACCCTTTTTATTTTTACCTCCACACAAGCAGCGGCCGACACAAAACTCCCGACTTGACCAGCGTGCAAGTGTACACTTTTAGCATGCCAGGCATACCGCGAATTTAGAGAAAGGTCTCCTCTTTGTCGAGTGCCAAAGTATAAAGACGTACTTTACGAAGAAAAGACAATAATTATCCTTGTAATTAGTAGCACATTTTTCTTATAATTTGGCACACTGCATTAATGCGGGAAGGTATGCACATTGCACTAATCTCCTGAAATTTTAGATTTTAGTAGATGATTCTTGAGGGGGGGGGGGAAAGGTGGGCGCTAAGAAGCGGCAAAAGGTTTATTAGAGACCTGGGCTTCTGTTAAATGCTCATATATATGCCGCCTTCATCATATGTTTTTCATATAGCCGGAGGAAAAAAAGAAACCCCCCCTTCTATATATTACGTTAAAAAACGACAGACAATCCAGAACGTAATCATTATAATTTTTCTAAATTGATTCTCTCTATATATTATTATTATTAATATAATATATTATTATAATATATATTTTTTTTTTTACAAAACGATCGTAGAGTCATCTATTGTAGCGACATGAAACTAGCATGATTCTCATTACGTAATAATAATAATAATAAAAAAATAACACCTGTTTGTGTGAGGTCATGACCCCAGTCAGCTGATCAGGACGAGATGTTGTTTTCAATTGGTCGACGATGGAGTCACTATGACAATTAGTTATCTATAGGTCATAGCAGCAGCAGCTTATCATCAAAACAACATAATTTATGATAACCATGATCTGCAGTCATGTTAAAATAGTAGATAATTAAGTGACAGTTCATTCATGGCAATTTTATCAATCTAATTTTTCATATCTGCTGTAGACTGCATGCATTCAGTGAGATATCATGTGGGTTACGGTGTTGACGAGTATAATTGTCGTGCTCTGTATTTGGGTTGCAACACCAGCGGCCGCAGTGGAAGGTAATTTGTACTCTAATTTTCTTTATTTGTAAATAATACAATTAATCTGTGTGTCTTTCCGAGAGTGTTCTGTTCGCGACATGATTGTAAAATAATATTTGAAAACACAAAATTTTGCAATATATAATTACATAATAATTATTAAAGTATAATAATGAAAATAATAAACAAAAAAAATTAATATAATATAATATATATATATATATATATATATATATATATATATATATATATATATATATATATATATATATATAGTTTAGTTCTGATATAATATGTAGACAAAAAAATCGATTGATTTTCAAATTATTCCTCCGTGAAAAAGGAATTATCATGCAGGTGTGATACCATCAGAGCCTTATCGAGATGAAAAGGCACTGATAACGAAACTTTCTGATAAGACAGAAAAAAACAATGTAAAATATCTTTTGAAATTAATTAAGAGGCGGGAAAGAGTTGACTTGACTAGCTGTATTTAATATTATATAATATAATTATTGTAAAATAATATTTTCTGATATTCAATTAAAGAGACGTATATACAAGTATCATGCACATATTTATGTTATAATTATTATATAATAAAATAAATTTTAAAAATTGAGAATGCTAATCTCTTATGGTTTGAGCAAATTCAATCTGGCAGTTTTCTCATAACAACTCCATTTCCGGTTTCCGTCCATAAGGCCAATGTTAAACTTCTACGTCAGTTTTCACAAAACTGATAAGACAGATTCGCTTCAAAATTTGTATGCCACCTATAATGGAGTATATCAATTGACCTCAATTTTTTTTATTGCAGAAATGGATAGAGGGTGCAAAGTTATGCAACCCTGATTTTTTTCAGATTTTTTAGAGCCCGGAAACTATTTTTTAAAAATCATTGAAAGTTATTTTTGTGACGTCACGAGACGCCGCTCCTTAAGAAAAAGATAGGACTTGCCGCCGCGTGACTTCACAAAAAGGACTTTCAATAATTTTTTAAAAATACTTCCCGGGCTCTAAAAAATCTGAAAAAAATCAGGGTAGCATAACTTTGCACCCTCTATCCATTTCTGCAATAAAAAAAATTGAGGACAATACTCCATTGATGGCACGAGTTCTAATTTTAAGTCCCCTGAAACTCTTGTTGCATTCAGGCGCAACGATTCCGAGATCTCAATCTACTGAGTACTGAGATTCATCCTTAAGAATTAATACAATTTGTCGATATTTATTATTTCCTATTTTTTTTATATATAATAATATAAACAGTATATTAATAAACTATTGATTATAATGGCACTATTGGGTAATGTAATTATTATAACTCATTACAATGCATTATTACTTCTTGCATGTTCCCATGCATTGTATATAGTTAGTATAAAAAAATCATTATTGTCACCAAATAATTGAAGTTTTATAGTTTTAACCAGTATAGCTAGGATAATTGCAAAATGACACAATAAAATAAAAATTGAGAGATTTACATACTATCTCCACAATGCCATTCCCTCATTATCATATATTTTATATTATCTGCTAATGATAAGTCGAGTAATTATTTTTTTTCTTTAGAGTAATTAATAAAAAGAATTAGCATAGCTTTGTAGCCTAATTTTTTTAGCATCATGCACAGATTTAATTGATTTTAGTCCTCAAATTTGATACTAAAATTTCAGAATAACTATTTTCTCGAGGCTAAAATGTACTCCAAAAGTTTCTTGTGCATAAATACTCCCTCGTAATTACAATTTAGGTAATAAAAATTCGTGTAAAGAAAATGCAAATGCCGCCGGTGGCAGAAGGCGAGTGGTTTTCCGGCCGCTCGCTGCGAAGCCCGGCCTGTAGCTGGTGAGGTGAGTCGCGACGGTGGGCGCTGAAAGGGTCGTAAGCCTGCCTGTGGAGCCGCCGTCGGTACAGATCTTGGTGCACGCTGGTAGTAGCAAATAATCCTCAGTTCCCAAAAAAAAATGGATATTATAAATAATATAATATTTGACAGGACTCAACATGCACTTAGAGTTCAATGACATTTTGTTGCTATGAAGTTCCTCACACAAATCTCCGTCGGGACGTCTCGTTGACAGCAGTCTGTGAATTTTGCCTTTTATTTCTCACGTTTGTGTGGTCAGTTTCTCACGCAGGAACCCGCAGGTATTATACCTGTTGTCCGTCACTTAAGAAAAGCCGATTTACCAGGAACAGGTCAACAGAAGCCGTCGTCATATTTGTTTTCAAAATTCCATTATTTAATTTGTGACCTTGATGTGCTTTACCAGTAATTGCACCTCACATTAGTGTCTGCTTATGGGAGATTGGAATTCTTTAAGAAAAAAAGAAAAAGAGGGATTTGACAGTATTATGAAAGCGACACATCAGAAAAATTAAAACATTCCTGAAATTGTGAAGCATTAGTGTCGTTAATGTCGTTATACATCATATGTTTTAAATTTAAAAGCTCTTGTGCCATATAACACTTACAATAAAATAATTTAGCAAAAATAAAATAATTATATAAGAGGAAGAATAATATAAGTCTACGGTAAAATATAAAATAATTATATTATAATTTAATCATTTATATAATATATTTTTAATTTCACGCATGCTGAAGCATATGACCTATTATAATTATACTGCATGTATAATATGAAAGTTATTATATAAATATATCAAGATTTTTTTTTGTTATTATAAATAAATATTAATTATATATAATATAATCCACAAATCCACTATTATGTAATATTATAATATTAATTGATTTTGTAAATAACTTAATATCGATGGTGAAAGTTCGTAAAATGTTTCTAGCTCTGACAACTAAGAAGTCGACTTTAATTTTAATCAATTTAAAACAACAACAACAAAACAATAACGCTATGAGTGCTGCTATAATAATATTATAATTACGACATTGTTTTATCAATATAGTACAAGCTTTATTTTTTATTTAACAATAATATATTTAAATATTATATTTTATACAACTGGTTTTCGTCTACCAAGAAAATGACACTTAAAAAGATATACATGAACGCTTAATTTTCATTGTTATATTGCTAGATATTATCCGAACAGCCCTATATAATTCACCTACAAATTGGCTCGAGCATGCATGTTTTCTTTTATTGCAATTATTTAACGCAGAAATGACTGTATTATATAAATGCTCCCTTCAATTGTTTCCTATCAAAACCTCATTGCAGACGCGGCCCACTGGTCGGCGGTGGCTCGCGAGGAGCTGCGGGCGGCTCTGGAGGTGCGTCTCAACACGGGCGTGGCTCGCAACGTGGTGCTTTTTGTGGGGGACGGTCTGGGGCCCAACACGGTGACCGCGGCGCGCATTTACCGCGGTCAGCAACAGGGACGGGGCAGGGCGGCCGAGAGCGGACATTTGGTCTTCGAGAGGTTCCCGCACCTCGCTCTGCTTAAGGTGATGACCTCTTTTTGTACTCTCTGCTTGTCATTTTCGAATTAGTCAATGTAACAAACAGTGCATCTAAGCTTATACCATAAACTTGAGTTTATGGCTTATACCATCGTTAGCTCGATCATAATCCAGGGACACCTTTGGTCATTATAAGGCCCATTCCAATATAAATCAATTTTATTTTTACAAATAATTAATAATGAATCGCGGAAAAAAAACCCTCGGAAAAAAAACCCTTGTATTAAAAAACCCTTGAAAAAAAACCCTAGGAAAAAAAACCCTCGGGGATAAAAAACCCACGGAAAAAAAACCCTTCGCTGAGGGAGCAGCCCCAAGGAGCATTCGTGGCGTAGTAGCGCGGTAGCGAGGTTTCACGGTGTGGGGAGCTCATCAAAATGTAGAAGTCTATATACGCGGCGATGTTGTGGAAGTTAACCATTATCTGTATAGTAATTCCAACTGTGTTTTTAGTTAAAAATTATTTTAAAAACATATGTTTTCTAACTTCGAATATTATATATTGGATATAAAATAATTAAAATAAAAAAGTAATAAAACAAAAAAAGTCGTCGTCAAACTCGTGTATTATTATTATATAACATATAGACATAAAATAATGAACATTTGAAAATTATAATATCTGATAGGTTAAATGATATCTTATGTAATTTATATTACTGGAACATATATAATGATAATCTGTCAAAATAGGAAAAAAAAAACGTGAAACCTCGCTACCGCGCTACTACGCCAGCACGAATGCTCCTTGGGGCTGCTCCTTCAGCGAAGGGTTTTTTTTCCGTGGGTTTTTTATCCCCGAGGGTTTTTTTTCCTAGGGTTTTTTTTCAAGGGTTTTTTAATACAAGGGTTTTTTTTCCGAGGGTTTTTTTTCCGCTTACCATTAATAATACATCAATAATTTATTATTTAACTTACACTTCCGGGAGTAATTAATTAATTAATTAATGAGGTCAATTTGCAGACGTACAGCGTCAACAAGCAGGTGCCGGACTCCGCGTGCTCGGCCACAGCGCTGTTCTGCGGCGTCAAGGCGAACTACGAGACGAGCGGGGTGGACGCCACCGTGAGCCTGGCGGACTGTGAGGCCTCCCTCAACACCTCCTCGCACGTGAACTCGGTGCTCAAGTGGGCGCAGGACGCCGGCAAGCTCACGGGTGCGTATTACGATGTTAGTGATATTACCTGCACAGTGGTGGATCCACGGAGGAGAAGCCCCCCCTCCTCCTCTTCCATAGATCCCAAAATAAATTGAAGGTGTTATAATATCATTGAAGGTATTCTTTATTATATGGTGTTACCCATCTCCAAACCAAATTAACATTACGGGATAGGGCATCGTCTTTCCCAGCAGAGCCGCGCTGGGTCACTGTACCAGGGCAGATCAAATTAACAGGCGTCTTCCTAAGTTCTCCCAGGCTGAGGATTAAGCTTTTATACTGAATACTTAATATTCATATTCATACTTGATAATTTTTATCGAAACAATAAAATATTTGAGAACACACACAGCACTCATTGCACTAAAAAAAGCACACACAACAATATGTATTATATATTATATTATTATACTGTGCAATGTGCAACCGTAAATTATTGTGTTGTCTTGTCAAGACGAGATTATTGAAATCCACTATATATAGTTATATACTACAGAAACAAGACCCCCTGCAAGGGTGACCCCGATCAGCTGTTTTTCATGACCCATCCACAGGGTTCGTGACGAACACGCGAGTGACGCACGCCACCCCCTCGGCGCTGTTCGCACACTCAGCCGACCGGCGCTGGGAGTGCGAAGCTACAATGCCGTCCTCTGCCGCGAGGTGCAAGGACATCGGCCGCCAGCTTGTCGAGGACGCGCCGGGCAACGCCATCAGGGTGGGTCTAGCAGTTGAATTTTATGTCAATGTGTTTGATAAACTGATTATCGAGCAATTTAGGAGCGATTCACGAAGGGGTTATCCAGCTTTCTCACTAAATTAATTGATCGCTCACACTAAATTTTTAGATGCTTAATTGGTTTCAGTACTTTATGTCAGTACAAAATTGCTTCAGTTTCTCCTTACATCCAGCACTTTTGACCTATAAAACACTTAATCCAAGTACAAATTTGGTACTGAAAAAAAGAGTCCATTTTTTGTACTTTTTTTGACTCTCTTTTTTCAGTACCAAATTTGTACTTGGAATAAGTGTTTTATAGGTCAAAAGTGCTAGATGTAAGACGAAACTGGAGAAATTTTGTACTGACTGGAGCAATTTTGTACTGACATAAAGTACTGAAAACCAATTCAGCATCTAAAAATTTAGTGGCTGAAAAGCTCAATTATAACTCCTTCTGAACCGCAGCCTGACCATATAATATATGTTATGTCATATATATTACATACTTCAATAATTATACTTGTATACTTCAAATTTAAGAGCATGTATAGTTGATACTGCAGGTGAGGGTCATTTTTCGGTCTAAAGGTACCCATCAGAAGCAATACGTCGAAGCCTCAAAGTATCATTTTATATAAGCCCTCTCATTTCTTGCTTTTTAGAGTTTTTAGGTACAACTTTTAAGTTTTTGTCAAATATTTCTGCAAAAGGAAATTTATTCTGATTTAAAATTTAAAATAGTACTCTATATATACTTTAATTCTTATCCGAACATAATATATGTATATTTGCAGATTATAATCACGCTCATTATACTCAATTTATGGTAGTAATAAATTACTTAAATATGAGAAAAAATGAAAATTGCATCAACTGCACCAAGTAAATTATTATATATAATAAATAAAATAGTAAAAAAATACTCACAGAAGTAAAGCACTTTTTGTTATCGATGTATTTATGTATATAACATAAACTTCCACTGCTGCATGGACAGGTTATAATGGGCGGGGGTCGCCAGTGCTTGACCTCTAACTTCACCGGCACTCCCGATGACCCCGTGGACACGTGGGCGTGCCGGCGAGGTGACGGCCGCGACCTGCTGGCCACGTGGCGCGCGCACAAGGCCTCGCTGGGCGCAAGGTTCACGGAGGTGCGGGACACGGCCGGGCTGCGCGCCCTCGACCCCGCCAACACTGACTACGTGCTCGGAGTGTTCGCCAACGGACACATGAAGTTCGAGCACGAGCGGGACACGTCAGACCGAGGGACGCCGTCACTAGCGGAGATGACCAGGACTGCAATCCAGGTGCTGCAAAAGGCGGAGAACGGATACCTGCTTGTGGTAAAAGTCGTTCTTAATGTTGTCTAAATTAGATGAATGCTAAATTTTATATCATATGTGTTTGTGGACGATTTTACGCAGTGGTGAGAACTTGAACATTTTAGGTTATTATTCCTATAAGACTTCTTGCCCTTTCCATAATAGTAAATCTAACCACTTACTCTGCATGCAAGGTATATAGATTTATATTAGATGTAATGGAGTATCGAACCTCAATTCTTTGTTATGAAAGAAATTAATAGAGGTTAAATTATACTATTCTTATATTTTGTCAGAATCTTTAGAGGATTTTTTTTTTGTTTGAATATATATATATATTGAAAGCCTTAGTATTTTTTTTTTATGTCACGAGGCAGCATTCTTTAATAAAAGAATAGGACTTAAAGTTTGCTAAAAACTGAAACTTCAATATTTTTTTTTTAAAAAATAGTTCCCGCGGGCTCTACAAACTCAAGAGTGGTATAACTTTACGACCGATTTGTGCAGTAATAATGTTGTAGGTCGGTACATGATACTGCACAATGCACTGTATTTGATCCATTGTTACGACGCGTGTAGGTAGAGGGCGGGCTGATCGACCAGGCGCACCACCGCGGCCACGGACGGCGCGCACTGCACGAGACCGTGGCCCTGGAGGCCGCCGTGCAGGAGGCCCTCCGCCTCACCGACCCCGCGGACACGCTGCTCATCGTCACTTCGGATCACACGCACACGCTCTCGCTGAGCGGCTACCCTGAGCGGGGCGCGGACATACTTGGTAACGAAATATTTCCTTTGCATGATGTTGAAATTGAAAAAATACAATGCATGGTGCAGTTTCTTATGTTATATTATTATTATTGAAGGTATTCCAAGGAATTACATTGCATATAAATTATTGCAGTCGTTATAAAGTTAATTCATATATTATACTATACGCAGAGCAGAAAAAAAGCAGTAAGCTGCACAGAAGACTCAGGTCTAGAGCCTTTGCTTTCAGGGGGCGCTGCTCACAGAAAAAAATAAAGCAAAAGCGAGCAGAAAATATTAATTAAATGAAAATGGTTGACTTTCTGCTTCCTCTATTGATCTGCTTGCTTTGTATGTGAACGGCGAACGGCCATTATCATATTAATATATTATTATTATAATATACAAAGCGCAGATTAAAAAAAAAAAAAAAAAAAGACACGGGTGAAGAGCACTATTAATAAGAAAATTTATTTCACTATTATAATAAATAACTCCAACGCACATGCAATAAATAAACTCAACTAACTCATGGACACCAAATTCACCATATAATTTTTTAAGATATTATATATTGCAATTATTTGACGTCCTGCAGGCATCGCCCAAGCGTCCCGCGCTGACGGAGTCCCGTACACGACGCTGAGCTACGCCACGGGCACGGCCACCAAGTACTTCGCCGTCAATTCGACGCACGTGTCCCGGCCCGACCCCTCGCAGGAAGACGTCACCAGCTTCGAGTACCAGCAGCACGCGGCGGTCGCCCAAGACGAGGAGACGCACGGAGGTGGCGACGTCACGGTCTACGCCGTCGGTAATAAGTCAGAGCACGCGTGTTCTTGAGGCTATCGACAGTTACTATCCCATGTCAGATAATCTGAGCTGATTTCTGTTTACGTGAGGCGGGAGAGGGGTTTCCCTATACAAATACATTGCAAAGGGGGCGCAGGAGGGAGGGAAAAGAGAAAGTTTAGGAAGGCCATGCTCACTGTATAATCTGCAGATTATACAGTGAGCATATAGGCAAAATGACGAAAAAAAAAAAATTATAAAAAATACTTTTAACAGTTTTTTGGCGCTGAGATTTTTTTTATGAGTTCTATCGTGTACTGTTAAAGTATTATTGAAGTATTTAAACTTGATTTATTTTATTAAGTTAAGTAAAAAAAATTATTTTACACTTTGTTTATATGCTAGTCCGTGCATTCTGGCCCTCCTCGCATGACGTCAGCGCAATCCCCTCTATACTGCATGTACAGTGTACGACCTCAAAATTTTTGATTGCAAAAATGGAGAGGCCGGGTGCAAAGTTAATAAGTCACTCCTGTTTTGGTTTTCATAATTTTTAGAGCCCGGGAACAGTATTGCTAAAACGTTTTGCCGAAGTCGGGGTTGATTGGGTTAAACCCACGCCCCTTTCACTTTTATTATTATAATACCTCTTTTACCTTTTTTTAATTCAGCCTAATTGAGTGTATTTTTTCATATAATTCGATAGTTTCTCAATATATTATAATGGTTACATACCTGGTGCCACCATTTCATAGTCTATTAATAACCAGTTGATGCTTATATAGTAGGATAGCTTTTAATGACTATAACCCTTCGGTATTTCAAAGTTTAGAAGGATCTTTGAATTTATGGCTTATACATAATCCACGATTTGATAGATGGCAGTTCTAATAAACAAATAATAAAGTAAAAGCTTGTAGAAAATAATTATATGTATAAATACAAAATTTTTCATATAACCTCTATGCATTTAATTTATGGCTTTAGACAAATCTTTCACTACCCTTGTGCTATTCCTGGGCGGTGTTACAAATTACTGTGGAGGCAAAATTCAATTCTTTGGTGGTGGATTTAGCAATAGACAATAATGGTTGCATTTTTTTATTTCATAATTAGAAAATATACATAAAATTATGCTTTTCTGAATTTTTTTCAGATTTTTTGGAGTGCGGGAACTAATTTTTAAAAAATATTTAAAATATCTGAATTAGGGTGGTACATCTGATGGGACAACCATGACGTCATCAAAAGCCAATCACAGCAACCGTGATGTCATCAATAGCCAATCACAGCACGACAAATGACGTCAATGTTGTCCCATCAGGTGTACCACCCTAATTCAGAGATTTTAAATATTTTTTTAAAATTAGTTCCCGCACTCCAAAAAATCTGAAAAAATTCAGAAAAGTATTTTAGGTATATTTTCTAATTATGAAATAAAAAAATGCAACCATTATCGTCTATTGTTTTCCTCACCTCCCCTGATATTTCAAACCCTACCGTACTGATTTTACAGTGTCAGGGGTAACGAAAGCTTTGTCTCAAGGTGCACATTAAAATATATATTATGTATATATATTTCTTCTGGACGAGAATCACGTTGTAATATACAACCAGCTATTCTGATATAAATTATCATTATTATAATATTATTATAGTAATTTCTGTTGATACTTTTTCTGTGATAAAATTTATTTCTTGTACAGGACCGATGGCGCACCTGTTCCACTCCCTTCATGAGCAGAATTACGTTGCTTACGTGGTGGCCTACGCTGCAAAGATTGGACCATTTGCTCCTTCATCTGCACCAATCACGGCCGTACCCTCAATGGTTGTGGCACTTGTGTGTTACATGCTGAGCTACGTACAGCAGATGATGCTATAGTACATAGTTCTCATTTCTATATAACTTTGACGTATATGTATGGTAGATATATCTTGAAGGTTTTTAAGTTCTACAGTCATGCAAGTAGAAAAAGAGAGTGTTTTACTGTTATCGTGTAAACTGAAACCTTTTAATGAAATAACAATGAAATTAACTTTTTCATTGATATACTCTTACTTTTAACTTTTGGATCAAACAGTCATTGACCATTATATTTTTATAAAAGAATAAGTCAAACCGTTAACGTATGTTTCAAGTAAATAAATAAATTTTTATTGTAGAGCCATGTACAATACATAGACTTCAATACTTAAAAAAAAAAAAAAAAAAATCTTAATCAACAATATACTGTAAGCAGTTCAATTAAATGATAAATTTACATTAACTAAACAATGTTTTTGTGCCATATACCTGTTCTGAATTTAGTAACACAGTATTTATTGTATTTATTAATACAGTACAGTAATCTGAAAATGTAGTTCACAGAAACGACAAGACAACCTTTTGCTTTTTAAAAATAAATACCGGAAAAAAAAAAAAAAAAATGTAGCACTACACATATATACGTAGTTATGTAACTTTTAAATTGGAAACATACATTGGTGATACATTGCTGATATATTTGGACATAATACAACAATATCCTTATTAAAAGAATAAAATTCAGCACAATACCTTAAAGAGCACTGGTCTGAAAGTACATAGCAGGGTTCACACACAACACTATCATCGGTGTCTTGACGGCTACTCCTGGTTCATGGCCTGCTCCTCCTCATCCTCCATGTCGAAGGGCTCCAGGGAAATGTCCGTGTCCACCGCCGGAGTAGCGCCGGGCTGCTCGCTGCTGTCTTCCGTGAAGTCGCTGATGGCCACGTTGAGCAGGTGAAGACGCTTGCGGCGCAAGTCCAGCTTCTCGTCAAGCTCCTGTCGCTTGCCCTGCAAGACAAAGAGCAACGTTAGCTACCACCAATCTGTAAATACAAACATAAAGTACTGTATACAGTATAACAGATCATGGTTCACAACTAGACAGTTCAGTAGACTAGATGGTGTCAGGATATAACAGCCAATGGAAAGGTGGCCAGCTATCATTCCAGCCTTTTCATTGGCTGATATCCCGGTTCTGTTTAGCTAGTCTTCAAAAACTGTCTTGTGGTAAACTAAGGCTTTATGGTAAACTAGGGCCTTGGATGGACTGTATTTGTATCACGTTTATAACAAAAAAAAAAAAAAAAAATAATAATAATAATAATAATAAAATAAATAAATAAAATATATAATATATGTTGCACTGTAGTGTATAACATTTTTTGATGGTGTGTTTTAAGTTGGGAAAATTTTAAATTTCTTTTAAAAGTACAACAAAAGCAAAGAAAAGAGTGTCCATAAAGCATTTTACTTTGAAGATCACATTATATTTCACATATTGTGTTATCAACATTGTAACGGTATGTTGTTTGCAATCTGAACAAGGGTTCTAAATAATATTGTAATGTTCTTGGTAATGGAGTACCGACTTCATTTTTTTTTTTTTTTTTTTTTTTTTGCAGAAATGGATAGAGGATGCAAAAATATGCTACTCTGAATTTTTTCAGATTTTTCTGAGACCGGGAAGTATTTTTAAAAAATTATTGAAAGTCCATTTTGATGACGTCACGAGGCGCCTCTCCTTAAGAAAAGGATAGGACATTAACGCACATGACGTCATAAAACGGACTTTCAATAATTTTTTAAAAATACTTCCCGGTCTCAGAAAAATCTGAAAAATTCAGAGTAGCATATTTTTGCACCCTCTATTTATTTCTGCAATAAAAAATTTTGAGGTTGGTACTCCATTCTTTCAATGGACAACATACATGAAAAGAATTTACTGCAGAAATGAATAGATGGTACCAAATTATGCTACTCTGAATTTTTTCAGATTTTTTTGAAACCCGGAACTATTTTTAAATAATTATTGAAAGTCCTGTGATTTCAGTTGGCACCCCTGAAGCCTTAATAAAAAGGATGGAGACTGGACGCCTATTGACGCCTCCAGGGGGCGTGGCCGCACTTTCAATAATTATTTAAAAATAGTTCTGGGTCTTAAAAAATCTAAAAGAATTCAGAGTAGCATAATTTGGTACCCTCTATTCATTTATGCAATAAAATTTTTTTATGTATGTTGTCCATTGTAGACAAATGGTATTAAAATAATTGCAATAAGATTAATTTGGGAACTTCTCACTACAAATTATTACCTCCAGCTCTGCAAGCTCCGTCTTGATTTGCTCGAGCTTCTCCAAGGTCTCCTTGCGGTCTGGCTGGCCAACAATCACATTGGCTAGCACGTCGTACTGGACACGATTCTTTCGCACTTCCCTGGCTCGTGCAAATGCCTCCTTAGAATCAGAAATGTCATTCTTAGCCGTCTCCAGGCGCTGCTTTATGGATAAGCTTAGCGTCTCGTAATTATCAAGCTCTGCACGGCTTGTGTCGGAGCCTAGACGAGATTTCTTGAGTGCCAGCTCACTTTGAGCCAGCTGAGCTAGCATCCGATCCAGCTGACTGCACAAAAAAATACACATGGTTAGTTCCTTTCAATTACAAAACCATACGCCATAGAACAATAAAAAAAAGATGACGTAACACTTACACATCATCGTCTGCAGAGTGACCTGGAGTGTTGGACCATTTAATGAATGATTTTAGCAAAAGATTCAACCGACGGTCATCGCCTGTTCCATCTCCATCAATCAGCAAACGACGACGAATCACATCCTCTGAAAAGCACAGCATTTTAGAAACAGCATGTATTGTGTATGATACACATGGCATACATCTGGGAAACAGAAGTATTTCTATTAATTCATCATACTCTATTTGTATTATGCATACATAGTTCTGTCTACATAATTACATATACTAGTACTGTATATAGGCATACAAATTCAGTACTGGTATGTATACTATATGCATACTGTACATTGAAGTATACGTATGCATATGATACAGTTGGTTGGTATTTTGGGGCAATTGACACATTTTCGTCATGTATGCCCCCTAAGTATGCATACATATGATATGCATTCAGTACAGTACATAATATGCCTATGAAAGTATGCATACAGTACATGAAACGTAATAAAAAATTTAATCAACGATTTCTATACTGAATGTTCAGTAAGATTAATTCACCAATAATTAAAATTATATTACCTTCTGTCATTTTCAGTAAGTAAAGTAAACAAAGTTATAATAATGAAGCCGACTCGCAGCACAACTCGGTACTCGAACAACAACAAATGACGTCACAAATGAGCTAAAACGTGGTTTTTGCATTCTGCTGCCCTCTTTGAACACAAATGGTAAACACAGGGTTATTCTCCTATTGTTATCGGGTATACGCGCATCAGATAAAGTGGACATTTTTATTGTTGGGGATACGTAACTCAATGTTAAAATCGATTTTTTCGATACTTTTTCTGGAGCTCCAGAGGATTTACATTCTTAACCAAATGCACCTAGGGGTTTTAAAGGGTGAAAAGAACGATTTTTGAGACGATGGAGACATTCACTCAGTGAAATCATTGATTTTAATGCATTAAAAGTTGGACGCTTCTGATTGGCTGATCAGAATTTGTTGATTTTTTCAGTTGCAAATTCCTATTGTTGAAAATTTGCGCTTGGTCCCTGTATAAATAATTAATATTTTTGAAATAAATAAATATAACAATTTATAACACTATTTTCTACCATTTATTATTTTTTAAATAATTTTCATAACATAAAAAGTCTTTTTTAAAATTAAATTATGGGCAAAAAGTGTTTTTTTTTTATTGCAGCTCTCTGATTGGTTTAAAAGTGGACATTCTTCAACCAATGATATCGCTCGAAAATTTTCAACAATTAAAATTTCAGCCAATTAGAAAAAAATCAACAACTTTATTTTGGCCAATCACAGCAATTCCAAATGACCACTTTTAAGCCAATCAGAATTCAGTATTTAGCGCCATAAGCCAGACAGTGGCGCGTATACCCTCTATTATAGGAGAATAGCCCTATTATAGGAGAATAGCCCTGGGTAAACAGTGAGAAGAACTAGACGAACTACGAAGTTCAAACTCAAATTAATTTTTATATCAGTCACTATTTTTATATAATAATATTATGCATTATATTATTGCTTATTTCAATTTATATAATATATTATATTCTTATATAATATCATAAATTATTAGAATCACTCTGCACCTTCTATTATAATTAAATGGCCAGAAATGTTTATTTCGCAACAGCAAAAACGCCTATATTATCATATTAAGGAGGAGAAATAAATTAAATCTTCTGGTTATCATAAAGCTGAACAATCTTGTGTATGTAAATTATGTAATGAATATTGTAGCCAATATCATTTAAATATCTGTAAATCTAGAATTAAGCCTATTAGCGATTATGCCAGGGGAGATTTCATATAGTCTATAGATTTTGAATAGCAATGAAGCAATAAGTTTTTTTTATTCTATCTATTTTCTATGTCATATTTTGTTTTATATATGTGATTATATATATGATATATTATTATTATGATGTAACAGGCTGTTAGTATCATCTGTTATTTTATTTTATATTGTTTTATTATCATTTTCTATTGTTATGTTATTCTGTAACTATATATTATAGAATAGAATAGAATAGAATAGAATATTTTTATTCGACCACTGCCATGGCCACATACAAAACATTATATATGTTTTGTATGTATGTTTTATGTGTTCTATTGTAATGTTTTTCTATAATGTATGTTTCTAGTGCTGTTAATATGTACACTTTCTGTGTTTAATAAAAGACTAATAATAATAAATTAAGGAAAAATTAAGGGCATATATATTTTACCTCCCCCCCCTCTCATATTGTATCCAGCATGATCTCTCTCTCTCTCTTCCTTTTTTTTTTGTCACTGTACATTTAGCCTTTCATACGTTGGATTCCCCCTTCATCCCTTCATTCCTATTACGAACCCTATTTTTTTATTTTTTTTTTTTCCCCGGATCTGTTGTGCTTATAACTGCTTAAAATTTTACCGTATAATTATATAATGTTATATGTATTTATTTTATAGCACCCCTGCTGCTCAATTACAGCACACATTTAACAATTATATATATTGCCATGAGCATGCAACTATAGCTGCCACGAGCATGCATGCACAAAACACTCCCGGAAATACGAAAACTTAATTATTCTGAAATATTGCTATTTTTTTGGCCATCACATGCATTATAAGCATAGAGGAGTCTCTCAGCACTGCTCTTAATTGATTGTGATTAACTGAGTATATACATAATATTCAGGTCAAAAATTATTCATGAATGTAATATATTATATAAAAAAATGCCAAAAATTCTTCTTCTTCTTCTTTTCTTATGCCCACGTTTTGGCGTTTAAGCCATTTTACTTCTAGCAAGCCAATAGAGATAGGATTCCTGCTCTTCCCGCTTCATGTTGCCATGCAGGCAACAAGTCAAGTTCCGCTTTTAATGCAGAGCATCTAAATAGATGCCCTCTGTCTTGGGGTTCTTTTTTACATAATTTACAAATGTCACTATCTTGGATTCTAAACCTCTTCTGGTAGCATCCAAGGTAGTCATGGCCTGTGTCTAATCTAAATTTAGCAGTGTCTGTGAGTCTATTGTAAATATGAGTTTTAGCTAATTTAAATATAAGGTCTCCCCATACTTTATCACTTGCTTGTTTTTTCCAGTCTAGATCAACTTTTTGTTTCACTGCACTATTGATATGAGCTTGAATTGAGTAAATGGAAATATTTGTTGTTGGCTGTGTCATCTTACTGCCCATCTTGGCTAAATAGTCTGCTTGTTCGTTACCATGAATATTACAATGGGCTGGTATCCACTGCAGAACTATTGTAATACTATTGTCTTGATGATTTTGAATTAGCTTTT
This sequence comes from Siphlonurus alternatus, assembly GCA_949825025.1. Taxonomy (NCBI): domain Eukaryota; kingdom Metazoa; phylum Arthropoda; class Insecta; order Ephemeroptera; family Siphlonuridae; genus Siphlonurus; species Siphlonurus alternatus. The sequence continues at coordinate 46,346,688 of OX463781.1, forward strand.
TACATTCTGCCACTCCTTGGTCTTGAGACTCTGGAGAGGCTATTGCTTGAATTGCTGCAGTAGAGTCTGAAAGTAAGACTATTTTACTATATTTAGTTTGGCTATTTATTTTTTTCAGGGCTATTTTGATAGCTTGAACCTCTCCATCAAAGTTGCTGCCATGCTTGCTTGTTGGGGCAGACTCTTGAAAAAGCTTGCAATATACACCGGCCCCTGCATTACCAACTCCGGGTGTTGGTAATGCAAAAATTACTTATTATTACAATTCCACAGGATATTATGATTATGTATTATAGATTAATACAGAATACACTCTGTTCACTTTTGAAATTTTAAAAACAAGAAATATTTTATTGTAACAAATAATATAATATATTAATAATAATTTAATATAATTATGAAGTAACATAATTAATAAATAAAATATACTGAATTGTTTATCTTAAAAATATAATGAATAAATAATATTGTTCTTGTAAATCACTTGGATCAGTTCGGTGAGTCGAGTTCGTGTGAGCTGCCATTTTCATTCTCCTCGGCGTACACTTGCATGACGAGGCCACAAGCATCCAGCGAGGTCAGGGGAATCAGCTGGGTTGCTGGCACCTGCTGTACGCCTGACCGAGTCCAGGGGAACTCCTGCGACATACGTAAACAATGGGTAATTAACAATAATCCAAATATATTATCTAGTATCAACATCAACAAATTTATTGCAAAAATAGATAGAGTGGAAAGTTAAGCTATTAATATTTTTTTAGAGGACATTTTTTTTTTTTGAAAATTCACTTTCTGGGGGCATAAAAAAAAAAAAAAAAAAAACTTCCCGGACTCTGAAAAGTATGAAAAAATTAAAGTATTTATTAGATAATACAAGTTCTCAAGCAGTACAGCACTTTTTGAGTATACGGTAATATCTATAGTCTAGAGTAAAATTATCTTTTATTATTAGAATATATTGTTATATAATGTTGATTGCTAGGCAGATCTCTTTCGGGAACTCCGTGGCGGATGTTGTTCTTCTCCTCGATGTTGGTCATTATTGGTAGAGATCTGCCTAACAATCAACATTCATTGAACCGTGAAAACCTTCATCAATACCTTGTTATATATTAAAGAGAGAGATTTTATTAAATTTAAAGTAAAATATTAATAATAATAATAATAATAATAATAATAATTAATATTCAATTTAAAATTTATGTACTCTATAATTGATTTTGACCTTGTATTTCTTTTTTTATTTCTTTGTTTAAATTTTATTTACAAGTATACTAGCAAAGAATTAAAATTTTCTATCAGTAAAAACTTGTAATTACGTAACTTGTTATAAGGTAAATACTCAATATTGAGTAACGGAGTAAAGGTCCCGTAAAAAATAAATAGTTAAAGTTAATAAAAAAAGTTAATATCCTTGACGCCATTTTACCCTTTCGGGTGTGGCCAGGTATTTAACTTTGTGTGTAAGAGTTATCTTGCGACCGAGCTGGGGCTTACCAGGCTCCCAGAACCCTTTCCTGCACTCTTCTGGGCTCGACTACCAGATCTGTGAGGCCTGCAGTATTTGAACTTACAGGGGTGATCACTTTCTTCGGAAATATTCCGAGAGATGGCAGCACCGTGATCAATTGTGCTGCCGTATATACAGCACATGTGCCAGTAGATGGCAGCAGTGTCACTTTTTACAGCGTCACCTCTCCAAGTACTAACCACGCTCGACGTTGCTTAACTTCGGTGATCTAACGAGAACCGGTGCATTCAACGCGACAAGGCCGTATAATTAGTATTGCAGGTATAGGAAAAACTTGATATAAGGTATACTCGATATAAGGTAAACTCAATTTCCTGAGTCCCTTGACTTTACGTAATAACAATTTTTTACTGTATTCTTTGATACTAGTATGATTACAGTATTTGATTGTAGCTGTATAGTGACATAATTAATTCAATACAAACAAACAAAAACAAAAAGTTGACGGACCTGGTTCATTCTGAGGGCAGGGTCCCTGCTGGTGTCAATGTGACTTTGTTCAGACGTGGCCAGCAGGATCTTGAAGGTGCAGCCTCGAGGCAGCGGCTGCAGACGACGGTCACACACCGACAGTCTCAGGAAGACGTCCCGCAGCGCCATCTCCAGTCGCTCCTCCTCTTGCCTGTGTGGAGAAAGTCACGTTTTTACTCTATTTTTTTTTTATTATTTTGTATAAGTTGTTTTGCAAGATAACTATAATTACGTGCACAATTATATATTACAAATATATACGCAAAATAATTATTTGAAACATGTTTATTTTCTAATTATTATGAGTTCCTTTTAGTCTTAGATTTTTTTAAACGTTTAAATGGATACTATTCGTAATTTTGTTGCACTTTGGACTTTACAGGACTGCTATATACAGTGTCACCTGCCAATATTTGTAAAAATTATAAATTAATAATAATAAAAAAAAAACTGTTATGCTATGTAACATGTGGGATATATAATAAATAAATGAGTAAATGAATGAATAATTGAATGAGTAAAAGGAATAGATAAATAAATATATAAATACAGTAAATAAATAAATAAATAAATAAATAAATAAATAAATAAATAAATAAATAAATAAATAAATAAATAAACAAATAAATATACAATGTACCTTTCAATGGTCACTCCATTCTGCAATCTCGAGACATCAAATACAATCTTCTTGATTGGCTTGCCATCATTCAAGCAGAAGAGCACCATCAGTTTGTTGAGCTCGTTGCGTTTTAACAATTCTTGAGCTGCCTTTAGACATTGGGTGATGTAGTTGTTTACCAAAGGATGGCCAGAAACCTTGAGCAGGGTAATAAGAAAATAATTTATTGATGAGCGAAAGAGTCAAGCAAATAAACAATGATCTGTACGTGTAACCTTTACTTTGTGAGTTTACAGTAAATTAATTATTCATACTGTATTCATATATGATTTTAGAATTTTACCTGTACAGGAACGCCATATTTTTGCTTTCTTGAAAAAATTCCAGGTGGGTAAATTTGATGAACATATAGTAGCTGGTGTATTGATACTTCAAAAAACTCGATGATTATGTTATCTGGTCTAACTGCAATGCAAACAAGTTGATAATATTTATTAGTTTAATTACTTGATGTAAATGTACATACTAATGTTTCTTAATTTTTATAGAGGCTATATAGTACAATTCTTAAAGTGAAAAATTGGAACTCGTAGGTAAGATTCTAATGCATGTATTATTTTTAACTTTAAGAACTGTATATATTTTTTCTAAGCCAAATATTTAGTGTATTACTCTAGATATTTGACACTGATGTTGGAAATGTTTTTTCATTTATTTGGCAGAGAATTAAGCTAATGAAATATCTGTGAAGGGGAAGTCTAGATATTTGATTTAAAATTACGTAATTACATGGGAATAAAAAAAACGAAACATAAAGATATCCCCAGATATACATAATTTCTCGTCCAGAGTAATAACCTATCTGTCTACCATAATCATGTGCTATATATCAAGTGAGTACAATTATGAACTTCAAATTGATAAAGTAGAAAGCTTAGTATTTTGCTGTCACTATATCTCATTGTTGCATGTATACATGCATATGATTATTATATGGTAGGCATCAGACAGAGATAGCTCATTATTTTGGACAAGGGACACTATAATATTATTGGAAATAATATATGATCATGATATGATAATCAGAGCTTCACGAGATCTGGGACAGATCTAGCGCCATGATGCACTAGGTGCCATACAATTATGCAATATATCCCGACGATACTAGACAGCAAGTAGGCGCAGATCCAGTAAAAATTTTCGGGGGGTGCCCTCTTTATAAGGCCAATGTTAAAAAAAAAAAAATTGGGAGTGGGGGAAATGCCTATATAGAGGCTTCAAGTCAGCTGATTTTTCGGTGTTCCCACCCGCTATACCAAAGCTATGTAAAAAAAAAAAAAAAAAACGTGAATTCGTTTTTTCACTAAGAATAAGATTTTTCAGGGAAAATTCCTTTACGGAACTTTGGTCTAAACTGAAAAATAAAAAATAAAGTAGATAATTCAAGATTTAGATTTTTTACTTGATTTATAACCGAGAAAAGTTAAAAAAACACCATGCTTCATTTTCAAGTGCAAGATGGACCTTAGCGACAAACAGTTGCGCAGCGCGAGCGCATCACTTGAAGCCTCTATTGCTTATGTTAAATCCAAAATTTCGAGAAGGCCGTGCCCCCCCCCCCCCCCCCCCCCGGATCCGCGCCTGACAGCTAGAGGTGCTATATGCATACCGTCGATCCAGACCTCCTCAAACTGATAATTTTGATTATGCATACATATTTCTGGACATACGACACGAACATCTCTGACGATGATCTCTTATATCTGTATACCAGAGACTATCAGATAGTGTCAGTCTACGTATGTATACCGTATATATTCTTTTGGGCTAGACTAATATGATAGCCTCAATTTTTTATCTCATTAAAATTGCTTGGAAATTAACTTTTACCTGAACTGATGTGTACACCAGGGATTTGAACGATGTCATCGACGTCCATATTCCTCGTTTAGCTTCTTGCATTAAGTGTTATTGCATTAAGTATGGAAAAATTGAGAGTTTTTGTAGTTATTCATGGGATGCAGTACCAGAGACCCTACACACACAGTACAATACAGTTATTATGCATAGCTCAGTATAGAGCCCTAAAAATAACAAAAATGGGTTCCTCATACATTGTTATCAGTACATACTGTACAGTACAGTAGTGTGGGTTACACTACTATGACTTTCTATAACGATTTCTATGATTCATTTAATGAAAAAATAATATTATATTACCTATAATTTTAAAATATGTATGATGTGTTCAACTTATTTAGTGTATAAATAAAACAATCCAATAAATAACTTTTTCATAGCTGACAGATGACAGATGTTTACATTGCAGTGCCGCCACTATTTTCAAAAATTGCGCTTCCAAGTTTTGATGCTCATTTTTAATGCTTTACGCATGCGCATTATGAAAAAATGGCTACAGCTGTGTGATGTTTCATCGTGCTGATTGTAACGAATCCAAGTGAAATATTACTTTTGCTACTCTGTTAATGTATATTTAGTTTGAAACTTCAATTTAGCGTATTTAAATCGGATAATTTGTGTTGTTAATTTTGTGATCAGACCAAAACAGGTAACTATATTACCCACAGGAAGGCTGCAAGCTCTCTGACGACAAAGGAGTTCAGAGGACAGACCGACAGACATGTTTATTGAAGGCTATGAGATGCGATGCAACGATACTTTCATCATCGTGAGACCTTGTTATTTGCGAATTGTGGATTTTATAAGATGCTCAACTTTCGTTTGCATGCTAATTATAATAATTATACATACATAGGTATGCATAATATTGTAGGAATAACATAAATATCATATCATAAAATATGCCATATCAAATGTATGAATAGAATATGAATATGCATAGCGATCCATATGCATTATATATGTCTAATTGTATTTAAATATCATAGAATACAGTATAATGTAGGTTAAAGGTTATGGAGACAGTATGCATACTGTATATTAATATTATATGCATGCAGTATACACATACACTGATGGCCATTACCCCCACTCCATTTTTTTATTTATTTATTTTATTTTTGTTAATAACTTTGAGTCGTGGGGCCAGCACACCTTGTAATTTTGTTCTCCATCCACGCCTGATCTGATTTCAAAAGAATCATTCACTTGAGTTTTTTTTAGCCAAAAGGCAAAAGCTGACTTTGAATATTTAGCTACTACCATGATGATATGCAGATACAGTATGATACTTAATTTTGATGATTGATACAAATGACTGGCAGCATTAATAAACTGGTTGAATCCTTGGTTAGCCAGGATTACTTTACAAAATACAGAGCATATATTTGCAAATAATGGACAGTTATCTTGAAACTTATTATTTCCTTCATGAATGAAGCATACAAAATTTCTCTACTCTTGAGCTGGGGAACTATTTTCTAAGTTATTGAAATGTCGCCCTGGAAGTGTTTAAGCCTTATTTATCTTTCATTAATTAAAGTATTCTGAGCTGCAGAATTTTAGACTTTGGTGATGTTTTATTATTTTACAAAACGTCGCCTCAGAATGCAACACCAACCAACCAACCAACTAACTAAAAAAAAAAAAAAAGATGCAACTCTAAACTTTATCTCACTAGATTATAAGAATCAAACTTCCATCGTTTTTTTTTGTAGTTACGTGATTTGCATTCTGAGGCGACAAAATAATGTTTGTTGATTCAGATGTACAATGTGCATTTTGTTTCAGGGTTTGGTCAAAATGTCACTAAAACCTAAACGAGTGAATTTTCAAGAAACCTGGTCAACCCTAGAGCCCACTGTTCGTGGAGTAGTTACATTGGGCAATGTCCCAAGGACCGTGTGGAATGACTGTTTTGGGTGAGAAACAAGGAGCACGAGCAATTGCATGAACACATTCTAAATTTTGTGTGTTTTTTTGCAGAGACATTTACGCCCTGTGTGTAGCGTATCCAGACCCTCTGGCTGATAAGTTGTATCAAGAAACCAAGAAATTTCTGGACGAACATGTCAAAACCTTGCTAGATAATGTACGAGCAAACACAGATGTAAACTTACTTAAATCTTATTATGATGCTTGGATGATTTATAATGAAGGAGTCAAGTTTTTACATCGTCTCTACCTGTAAGTAACTTACATACGTAATTTTTTTTGTCAGCGTCTTAAAAGCATGTTTTAATTTCAGCTACCTCAATCAGCAGCACATCAAGAAGCAGAAACTCTCTGAGGCTGACATTATATTTGGCAGCATGACTCAAGACTCTCAGGAACAAATGGAGATTGGCGAGCTTGGTAATTTAACTTGCAGTCAATATGCTCCCAGTTATTGTTCAAGTACATATTAATGTCAGTGTTAACAAAAATAGGCTTAGTAGATGGTGCATCACTCTGAAAATTTCAGCAAACCTTCCCGACATGAGCTTATTTTTTATGAAAAAAAAATTTACCAGGATCGGTGAAATTTGCAAGATATTCAGTATTTAAGATTAATTCAGTAGCATTGTTTTAAATAAGGATTGCTGTGGTTAAGTACTCAAAATCTACATGAAATTTGTTGTTTTTTAACATCAGCAAACTAGTAATTATTTTGTTCTTTATTTTATGGACTCAAAATATTTTTATTTTTCCATCAGAAAATATAGAATGGCCACCACGGTGACATTAATTCTGAAGTTATTGTTGTATTGTACTTCACTGATGATTCTCTAAGTTGCTTGTATGTTGATCCATTGGAGCATGAACTGGTGCAGTACAGAAGAACAATAAAGTAAAATCGGAACAAGTAAATTCTACAGATTACTATTGTTATCCTTTTGATAAAAATTGTTATTAAATTAGGGTAGAGATAACACCGATCAGCTGTTCAACGTAGTCCCCTTTGATTAACATGTAAACCTTAGCAAATTCACAAAAATTCTGATTTTTTTTTTGAGAGGCAGATATTAGTACCTAAAAGCCATAGAAAAAATTTCAAAACAATTTAACAAGTCGATTTTTTTCAATTAATTTTTTTAATTTTCAGCACAAGGCTTTCCCATGGAGAGACAAACTAAAAACTTAATTAAAAAAAAATCGGCTCGGTAAATTGTTTTGAAACTTTTTCTATGGCTTTTAGGCCATCTGCCTCTTAAATTTTCAAAATTTTTGTGAATTTATCGTTAAGGCTTACATGTTAATCAAAGGGAACTACGGCAAACAGCTGATCGACGTTATCTCTACCTTAAACGGCTTAAACATACTCTACTAATATTACGTGTATTTTGTTTATATGGTACCATTAAAATGTAGGTAATTGTATTGTGACACAGTACATTAGTTCAAAAATTACTGTCAAGTCTGAATTTGAAAAGCTGGCAACTTTGACATCATTATACTTAAAATGGTGTAGATCCTTAATAACTTGATGCACTTGCATGCAGGTCTGGATATCTGGAAGAAGAACATGATTGAGCCCCTGAAGGAAAGTTTGGTGAAACTTCTGCTGGAAGGCATCCAGCAGGACCGACAGGGTGACGCTTCCTTCCAAATGACTGGCATCATCCAGGGAGTGATTGAATCCTTCGTCACTGTGGAGGAGTACAAGAAGAAGGGAAACCTTGAGGTGAGGCTTTTGTCCAATCCTGCTTGTTCATAGGTATTTCTATTTATTTTTTTTAAAATTCAACCAATCATAAATAGAGCATCTGAAGAGAAGCTCAAAGCTAATTAACTTAACGTCATATTGAAGCTAAGACTAGTAATACTTTGTACATATTCAAGTAGGTGTTCTTCCATAGAAACCAGTTTTTTAATCCATCTTCTCTGTATGAAATAGAAGTACTATAAACTTAAAGGTATTATGTTAAAAATGTAAAATATTTTGAAAGTAATATGGAGTCTTGACAATAAGATAAGGTACATCTGTTAAAGGTATACAGGCCTCAAATTACAAATTAGACAGACATTAAGTGTTGCTCAAGTTTATAATCAACATTCGTATTATTTTCACCTGCGCGCGGTGCGTCTGTGCGAAGTCGCGCTGTAAAGAAAGTCCTTGATGACATCACAACTCACAGCTAGCACCGATTAGCATTGAGTTGTGACGTCATCAAGGACTTTGTGACGTCATCAAGGACTAAATATCTTACTTTGAACTGCGACTTCGCACGGATGCATCATGCGTGGAAAAAAATGATGCGAATGTTGATTATATACTCTAAACCCACTTGGTGACTGTCTAATTTGTATTTTGAGGCCTGTATGCCTTTAAAACTTATGTTCACTTAAGAAAAAATCTGCAAGTTTGATGCTGAGTCTATAAACCAACCCCCGTTGTCCCACAGTTGTACGAGAGCATCTTTGAGGTTCCGTTCCTGACTGCGTGTGGCGAGTACTACAAGCAGGAGGCAAGTCGTCTGCTCCAAGAGTGCGACGTCTCACAGTACATGGAGCGTGTCATCCAGAAGCTGGATGAAGAGACCGTTCGAAGCAAGCGCTTCCTCCCCAACAGGTGATTAATTCTCCTTTACATTAATCTGGTCTCTCCCATACTAGATGTAAATAATTAACTTCATTGAACCTAGTCTGAGATATATTTTGTTCTGTCTGACTTCAAAATAATCACAATCTTTCTAAAATTTCAAACTACTTTCATCAGAATTTTTTTATTATTTTGAGAGAAGAAAAATAATATTCCCCCATTTACAGCCATGTGTACAACAAAATTAGCCCTGCAAATTGTAAATAGCTGCTGTTTTAGTGGGTATAATAATTTTGTTGTTGTTTGTTGTATTCTTTTTTCTTAATAATCAAGGTCGTTATCAGCTGCAGTTTGACAAAGATCTCTGGTCTGTTGCAGCTCGTTCAGTAAGGTGAAGGGCAAGTTCGAGCAACACATGGTGGCCCAGCATCTGGACCGTCTACATGGAGAGTGTCCTGCGATGGTGGCTCAGGAGCGGCGACGAGACCTCGCCAACATGTACCCCCTCCTGCGGCCCATCGAGAACGGACTGCCCATCTTGGTGGAGGAGGTGCTGGAACATGTGCGCAAGCAAGGCCTGCAGGCAGTCACAGATCTACAGGGGGACAATGTGAGTACAAGAATGTGATGCTTGATGAGTTCTGTAAAATTTACCTGCGCTGTATTTACAGGAAGTAACTTCAAAATTAATTTGCCACTGTAATAATACTCTAGTTTTTTAATTTTATTTTTTAATTTTGGTAAATGTTTTGTAAGCAGTTTATTTTTAAATCTCAATACCATAAGTATTACATTGAACTATTGGGTTCTAAGTAACAAATAGCAAAATTTCTACTTACACAAAGTTAGGACATAGAATTAACTACATAAAATTTTTGGTGCTACAGCTTGCATTGAACACATGATATTTAACAAAGATTTGTTGACAGGTGCATGTCCAGTTTGTGGAAAACATGTTGACAGTCCACAAGAAGTACAAAGAACTCATCAACGACGTGTTCCAAGCAGACCAGAACTTTGTAGGTGCCCTTGACAAAGCCTGCTCGTCAGTCATCAACCACCGGACAAACCCGAAGCAGCCCTGCAGGTCTCCCGAGCTGGTGGGTAATCCTCCAGGCCGAGATTCATTTGTTTATTGAGGCTCTCTGTGCAAGTGCTATCTTTTCATGAATTAAAAGTACAACGAAGAAATGCAGTACAACATTTTTAGGAGATCCAAGTTTGAGTTATAAAAAGTTTAAAAATAAATAAGAAAGATGATGCAGATAAGATATTTGATATTAATTTGGTCAAGTTGAAGATGGTTACTGTAATAAACAGAAATATTATGTTGGTCTACTACGATTCCTTTTCCTTTTTTTTTCTCTTTAATATGTTATAGGCAAAAGTCATGAATTAGCTGACTGATTGTATTTTGGTAATTTGTTATTGACACCTCAAGTCAAATATGCCCCTAAAATAATGAAATATGTACCTCTGCCCTTTCTTCTTCTCCCCATCCCCTTGAGAATAAAAAGTAGCAAGTTTAATTAAATGTGATCTGAAGCAACTTTTTTTTACTGCAGCTGGCCAAGTACTGTGATTCTCTCCTGAAGAAATCCTCCAAGGGCATCTCAGAGGCTGAGATTGACGACAAGCTGGCTCACTCCATCACCATCTTCAAGTACATTGACGACAAAGACGTCTTCCAGAAATTCTATTCGAGGATGCTTGCCAAGCGCCTCATTCATCAACAGAGTCAGTCCATGGATGCTGAGGAGGCCATGATTAACCGTCTCAAGGTTCGTTACCTAACTTGGTAATAGCCTAAGTAGAAAAAGCATTTAAAATGTGTGTTACAAAAAGGGTACCGGTAGTAAAAACACAACTATAATATATTTACTGATTCAACATTATTTACTAATCTAGATTTAATAAGGAAAAGAGGAAGTTTCTAAACTAAGCAAGCAGAAGTTACTGTCTTTTTCCAGTTCAATAGAGACATCAAGTCAGCTGATTTTGTGGTGTTCCCACCATCCTATCTTAACTTAAGTAAAAAAAAAAAAAAATGCTTTTTTGGCATTATTTTATAGAAATAAGCTCTTGATTCATTATCAGAAGACCCTTAAGGTAGAGATAATACGCTCAATGTTAAAAAAAATCCCATTCATAAAAATTATGAAAAAAATTTAGAATATTCTCCTCAACATACCTTATCAGCAGGTAAAATATCAGGTATACAAAAACGAGCTAGTTTTCGAGTTATTAATTTTTAAAGTTGACTAATTTAACATGGAAGTTCCATTTCTCCATGTTAAATTAGTCAACTTTAAAAATTAATAACTCGAAAACTAGCTCGTTTTTGTATACCTGATATTTTACCTACTGATAAGGTATGTTGAGGAGAACATTCTAAATTTTTTTCATAATTTTTATGAATGGGATTTTTTTTAACATTGGGCGTATTATCTCTATCTTAAATGGGGAGTAGGTGATGGTACCATTAATAGCATTTAACAGTTACTGAGAAAAAGTTAATTTTTTTAACATGGTGGCTTATGGATAAAATTTACCACTTAACGCTTCTATGTGAACCAGAGTTTACCGGCTCCAGTGCTGAAGATCCATTGAATTAACCTAATTTTGTAATCTTCAGTTAATTGAATACATATGAGACTGAAATGAATGTATTGTAATATTTGTGTCGATATGTGTTGCAGCAAGCGTGTGGTTACGAGTTCACCAATAAGCTTCATCGAATGTTTACCGACATCTCTGTGTCTGGGGACCTCAACAACCAGTTCAACGAGTTCTTGAAGAAAGACACCATAGAGCTTGGCATCAACTTCTCAATCTACGTTCTGCAGGTACAGTCCTTGTTCTTTTACATCTGGGGCATAATCAATTAAATTTTATTGGAGAAGAATGATTTTAAAAATGACATGGATTACCTTATTAGAAAGAAGAAAAGAACTGAAACTAAGCATTAGAACGTTTAAGGTACAAATTGTTTCTAAACTGTAAATTATAGTATTGTTTTATCATTTATTTATTTATTTATTTATTTATTTATTTATTTATTTATTTATTTATTTATTTATTTATTTATTTATTTATTTATTTTTTATTTTTTTTTTTTTTATTTTTTTTACAAGGATACACCCCTAAGAGCTTACAGCTCGCGGCGGGGTACTGGGTAGGGATAAGGTAGGGAACGGATAGTGGCCACGGCCTGCATGCTTACGCGTCCCAGCATTCGCTGAAGTGAGACTGAGGGAACCGTGGAAAACCTCAGTCAGGACGTACGGACACCTCTACTTTTTCTCAATGGACCAAAGCGATGTCCAAAGCCTGGGGAATCACACACAAGTGCATCACTGCACTGGGTGGAAAGCGAGACGAATTTACCCCAGGGAGGGAGCAGCGTATTTTTTACTTCAAACGGTCACCCATCCAAGTACTAACCACGCTCGACGTAGCCTGACTTCGGTGATCTAACGAGAACCGGTCAATGCACTGCGCCACGCTCCGCCTTTATTTATTTATTTATTCATTCATTCATTCACATTAAATATCAGTTGATACATTGTGACTACATATTAAACAAAATTGAAAAAGCTGTAAAAAAAAAAGAAAAAAAAAAGATTAGTAATACAATCATAGACAAACATCCAAACACTGTCATATATTTGATTGAGGATAAATTAAAACATATTTTTATTCTTAGGATGTAGATTATATTATTATAAATTATAGATTGATTATTATAGATTATTACAGCTGCAATATATACATGTATCAGTAAAATGTTATAGATTATTAAAGTTAGTATCACATTCCCTACTTTTATCTAAAATTGTCTCATAGAAATTCATGAAAGAGTTGTCAAAAAATATATCTGGTTTTATTTTTTACTAACTATGGTTAGTTTCATTGAGTTGGTACATAGACTAACATGAGAAACCTGGATCTTCCTTTGTTAATTGGATCCAATATTTTTTGTTGATAACAATTATTTATTTAATTATTTATCAGTGATAAATAATTATTACCTGTAGTATTAATAATATTTTTTGAAAGTTCTGTGAAATATGAAAATTTGATTTCTTCTCTGAAGATTGTCCTAATATTTTCAATTTTCAGGCTGGTGCTTGGCCGCTGGGTCTGATGAACACTGCCCCAATATCTGTTCCTCAAGAGTTGGAGAAGTCGGTGCAGATGGTAAGATATTGATTGTCGTTGTAATTTGTAAAGTGTTTCTAACTTGATTTTGCCTTGCAGTTTGAGAATTTCTACCATAATCGCTACAATGGCAGGAAGCTAACGTGGCTGCACCACCTGTGTCAAGGTACGTTGGAACTTGGTGGACTTGTGATACTTCTATACAAAAATATTTGAGTGGCTAGCTGTGAGTTCGTTTCCAATCTTGTTTTCTCAATTTTGGTTAACATCCCAATCAGTACAGTGTATATTCTTTATTTATTTATTTATTTATTTATTTATTTATTTATTTATTTATTTATTTATTTATTTATTTATTTATTTATTTATTTATTTATTTATTTTTTCAATTATTATGATTTTTTTTTCTATATGTGAAGTATACTTTTTTTATGAGAGAATAGACGCACAATGGGGAAAAAAAATGTTGAGAAAAGAGAATAACATTAATAATAAAATATGTACTGTCATCAAGTCATTAAATAAATTCTCTATTTTTTTAAATCTTTTATACAACAGATACCCCCACTCTATTTTTTTTTAAATCTTTTATACAACAGATACCCCCACGTGTCCCCACGTTGTTATAACTTGTGTGGTGCTGCAGGTGAGTTGAAGCTGAACTACTTGAAGAAGCCCTACATGATCACCATGCAGACCTACCAGATGGCCATCCTGCTGCTGTTCGAAGCCAGTTCTCGCCTGAGCTTCCTTGAGTTGCAGGAGACGTTGCAGCTCAATGCGGAACAGCTGGGCAAGCACATCGTCAGTCTGATGGAGTGCAAGCTGCTGGTGTGTGACACCGAGGTGAGAGGAATGTTCGGATACAATTATATTGAACCAGTGCTTCCTGTTGCCCATTTTAAATTCTTGCTTTAATGAGGGACAAATATATACAGGTTACAAAGCACTGTGTTTAATAATATCTACCTAATAGTTGTAATTTCACTATAACCAACACTAAAAAGACTTGAAAATAATTTTAAAAATATTTTCTTGTAGACTTTATAATAATAATTAAATAATTTATTGTCATTGTTTACGTTTACGGTAAATTTGACAATTTATTTGGATAATAATTTAATTAAAATTTTCTTTAAAAAGTATTCTTCCCCCCCTCCCGAATTGTAAAACTAAAGTGATAAAAGTCAACTTCAAGTCAACATCATATTGGAGTTCACGTTTGGGAAGGATAAGAAGACCCCCCCCCCCCCTCCTCATCCCCCCATGAAGGTCTACACAATGCTACTGCAGAACATCATCCACAAACACAGGGATAATTAAAATGTCTAACTCTGTTGTCCCTAGAGATTCATTAAAATAATCTGTAACTGTAACCACCTCTAATTTTAATCTTACAATCATGGACTTAATTGATGCCTCTGTTGTAGCCCCTGGGTGCTGAGAGCCAGCTCTCGCTGAACATGGAGTACAGCAACAAGCGCACCAAGTTCCGTATAACCGCGGCACTGCAGCGGGAGTCCCCTCAGGAGACAGAGCAGACTTTGTCGTCTGTGGACGAGGATCGCAAACTGTACCTTCAGGCCGCCATCGTGCGCATCATGAAGTCCCGCAAGCTGCTGCGACACAACGCCCTCATCAACGAGGTATACCCAAGTTGCCGACTTTTGTCTCGTCTTGATTGTTTGGTCAATTAGATTGGTGCTATAAACTACTTGTTGATGTATGGAAGTCTAGGATATTTTTATAAATACATACAGTACTATATCACATTTTTTGTTGGTGATGTCATGCTAACTTTATTTGACTGTCTAACTCATGGAGCATTCATTTATGGAACATATATTTTTTTGTACACTTAGGAGACAGTGTTCAGAAACACATCTCTCATGCCTCATTTCCTAGGCATGTTACGGAAAAATGTAAATGTCTCTATGTAATAATTTTCAAGTGAATCTGTGACCGTAAGATTACCTACTGTGAATTTTTTTATCATTCAGGTCTTGCTGGTTACTTCTAACTCTTAATAATACAATATTTCAAAAAAAAAAATTAATTTCTTTTTCAGAAATGTTTTTTTTTTTATATATATAATTAATATTTTTCTTGTAAATGATCTTTTGCAACATGACTACATGCCTCTTACACATTGTTACTGTTTGTTGCAGGTTCTGACGCAGTCAAAAGCGACATTTGCTCCGTCAATCAGCATGATCAAGAAGTGCATAGAATCGCTCATTGACAAGCAGTACCTCGAGCGTACCCCTAACTCTGCAGATGAATACAGCTATGTGGCGTAGAGAAACTGACTCCGAGAGAATGTGAGCGAGTGAGAGATCTGTTGCTAATGGGACAGTATTAAAATGAAGTAACTGCGGGAAAAAATTCTAAAGAATTCTCTGGAGGATATATTTTCATTGTCTAACTTGGTACCTAATGGTCACTAATTGTTTGGTACAAGTTAAAGAAAATAAATATTGAATATCTCTTCGTTCTCTCTTTCCTTTAAGAAGCACTAAATCATAAACATACTGTCCCATAAATATCTGTTAAAATAATTACATATTTTTCAAACAATGAATAATTTTTCCTCTCTTTTTGGATTAAAGTTGTTTCAGTTCATGTATTTATTATTATTTAACATACTACAACTACAGATTTTTTTTTTTTTTTCTCTCCTAACATGATTGTGCAAGTGTGTTTGAGAGTGACTGTGTACTTGTAAAATTATTATGTGTGCACAGCGAGTGAGAGAAAACAACTGACGAAGACTGTAGATAAATCGATGAAGATTTTATTCTTACGCCGCTACTGTGTCATAATAAAGACTTTAATCAAGTGCTTAATTTAATTTTCTCTGTTGTTGCAGCTAGCCAAATTGTTATGGCTCTGTTCCTTTTTTTAATACTTGTTGCCTTATGTATTGAGGGCAGTGAGCCTCTCATATGAGCGCACACACAAAATTAAAAACAAATTTGTCCCAAAAATGTTGTTCTATTAATTAATTAATAAAAACCCATAGTCTCTAAAACAAAATTTATTATTGAATTTAATATTAAATATTAATTATATCCTTCCTTAACAAATCAAGACTTTAATTTTTCTTCTTTACTATGTTCTTAGTTTGTTTCTTTAAGAGGAGAACCGGAGTCAGCTTTTATATTTTTATCATTTTAAATAACAAACTGATGGTGTAGCAAAAAAAAATAAATAAATAAAAAATAAATAATAAAAAAAAAGATGTCACCTTGTCACCCTCGGTCTTCCCCTCTGAATTGGTGGCAGTAGAGCTGAGAGGAAAACTATACGAAGGTGGGTGGAAGATCCACCTTTCTTCCTAATTTTTTTCCTGGCTAACTTGTAAGTATGACATGCCTGTCGTTTCATTAATTTTAATTCAAACATTTTAAATTTTGGATTTAAAATTACATAATTATATTCATTATTTTTTTACTTCCAATGAATTCATAATTATGTAAGATATACTTATTTTTTTGAGAAATCTTTAAGGGTAAGGTAATTAACATGACCAATATTAAAAATATTTCCACATGTGAAAATTATGAAACGTATCTTAAAATGTTCTCTTCTACACCACCTCTTAGTAGCTAAAATATCAGGTATACAAATTCGAGCTAGTTTTCGAGTTATGAATTTTAAAATTGACTAATTTAGCATGGAGAAAAGAAATCTTCTACATTAAATTAGTCAACTTTAAAAAATAATAACTCAAAATCTGGATCGAATTTGTATACCTGATATTTTAGCAACTTATAGGTTTGCATAATATGTATGTATAATATAATCAATATTTTTCTTCTTATTTTTAGGGTATTATTATGTAATATTTTATAATTTATTCTGTACACTTTTTGTGTTCAATAAACAATTTATTATTAAATTTTATGCACTACAAGAGATGGCAGCACAGGACAACAGAATATCATCATAGGGGGATCCCCCATCACCTGATCATTTATCACTAACCCAAAAAATGAAAGTGAGTTGTTTGTTGTTTCACGTCTGTGCATGGTTGTTTGAAGTCTTGCTCAAAAGAGTCTTACTTATTTTATAGAAGTTTCAATAGCAGTTGCAATAGTTACATGATAGTCTGCAATACAGTTCATTATATATATATATATATTTGACATTGAGCTCTATACAAGGCCTTGTATAGAGCTCAATGATATTTGACTGCATCCAGTCAAATCCTCTAATAAGACAATATATGCCAATATAAGTAAAATTGCTGCACTAGACTCTAAAGCTATGCATACATTGCAGTGATCACCTTCACCTACATATTTAAGGTAAATAATATTATATTTTTATTAATTATTAACTTGTGCTTGTGAATTTGGGTTAAAAAGGATTCTTGATCTAAAATATATTTTATACAATTAATGTTAAAAGTTATTAAAAGATTTATAATTAAGTTGTATGCCATGCATACTTCTATTTGTTTTGCATATATATATATATATATATATATATATATATATATATATATATATATATATATATATATATATATATATATATATATATATATAATATATAAATATACAATACAAATTATGCATAATATATATAATGATTAAGTAAAGTAAGAAAGTGAAGATTGGTTTATACTGCGGCAGTTGTGGTTACACCACTAGCTATGTAGATGGCTCACAGTTTGGGGCCCTGCGTGCGGTGGTCACCATCAGCTCCCTGAACTTCTCAATCCTATCGATCCTATCCACCCCCACAGCCCCCAACAAATTCCACTCTCTCGCCGTCCTCCTGATAAAAGAATACTTTCCCACATCATTGCAGTTGCTTCCCTGGTACTTGAGTTTCCAATCATGGTTCCTTCTCCCACGTATCTCCACCTTTCCACTCATCTCTCCTCCCAACCCTTCATGTTCCTGGAGATTTTATACATTGTTCAGTTCATTGATCAGTTGATATTTGAATGAATTATGCATTTAACTAATGAAAAAAACATAATAATATTATATCATATATGGCCACTGATATGACAAGAAGGGGGTTCCCCTGATTCACGAGAGAGAGAGAAATTCTTCGTATCAGCGGCTGCAGCCACGCGCCTGCTTGAATCAACTAACGATCAAATCATATATATATTAATTTGGATTCACTTTTCAAACTAAATAATTGAATATAAATTAACTAGGCATGATACAAAAATATTGAGCCACTGGATTACCAGAATAATTCTTGCATACAGACATGAACATGAAAAAGAAGTATATTCACTTTGGTACACCTTTAAGCATGCAATTGAAATTTAAGGGAGTACAATTTCTCCACGCACTTTGCACGTATTACTATTCCAAAACACCACATGCAGTACTTGTAAAGAAGAGAGACTGGAAACCATGTAGTTCCTTCATCAGTTAAGAATTACAGTTGGACTAAATTAAGTAGCTAGGGGATCGAGGTATAAGAGGGTACATGTTTTCCTATAAAAGCATTGCAGGCAACCCAACAATCAGCTGTACTATAATTAAATATATAGAAAAAATTATAAAAAGATACAAATGAAAAGATATCCCGATAAGGGAAGATTAAATCAAAATTAATATAATAATATAAATATTGAAACGGACAAACAGCAAATGTTGCAGAATCTGTTAGTACATAATTGTTTTATACCTGGAAATAAATCCTATACCCAAAAATAACAAACAGGTTTTTGTTACATTTTCTGACAGTCCTAGTTGCAGCTAGCATAATCCTCAATATATTTTGTTCATAAAAAATGCTGCATACTTTGTTTTTATTGTGATATTATTTGCAGTATAATTGTAAACTTGGATAGTTTTTAATATTCATTTATTGTTTTAGCATGTTGAAAACAGTGAAGAAGAAGGAGAAGAAAAGAAAGAAACCAACGCCTGCTAGCAGCAGCGAGAAAGCCAAGTTTATTAAAAATATGAAAAAAAGGCAAGCTTTGCCATCATATTCGGTTTTCAAAAAATCAAAACTTTCTGGTTCATTTTTTCTGACCAGAAAAAATGCAACTCTGAAAACATCACTTATCATGTCTTATTTGTTTGGTAAGTATACTTATATATTATTTATAAGCTTAAGCTATAGAGACGTTTGGAGGTATTTACAATTATTTTTAGTTTTAATTTAATTTATTAGCAGAGTTAAAATTACGGACCTTTTTATATGTAGTATCCTCAAATGGTGCTAAAATTGTGCATTAAGCTGGTCATATGTTAAAGTGAGTGCCCTCATGTATGTCTGGGTTTAGCCTAATAAAATAACATTTATAAAGATAAAGAATATAATTAAGATATATGTTTTGATTTTATTTCAGAATACAAGAATTTTTATAAGGCTTCTTGGCAAGAAAAAAGATGGACAGCCAAGAAAGCCTGGAAGCGTCAATATTTAAAAACAATGAAAAAGTGGAGAAGTACGTTTCCAAATAGAATGAAGAATTCATATTCCAGACGTTCTTGGAAAAATGATAAGTTCACAGCAAATCGCACTCTGAATAAATGGACAAAAAAGAATCAAAGTTCATCATGGAATGTTTGGAGGAATGAGCGTTTAAATTTCCACAGGAGTCATGATAATTCACAGCATTGGAAACCCAAGACAAGAAATTCCAAAAACTTTTTCAACTCACTTTTCTTAAAAAAGCATGAAATCCCAAACTATGAAGCTCTTACAGGCCGGGTGGTGATTCAAGGTTCCGTTGAGAGTGTGAAAAGAGAGGAAGAACGGAAACAACAGCTGAAAATAATGCAAGAAAAGGAAAAAGCCAGGAAACTCCAAGAACAAAAACAAGGTAAAAAGACCAAGAAGAAAAAATCTGCAAATAAAAAGAAGAATAAGCAAAAGTATGTTCCATCTGAGCCTGAGATAGTTTTACCTCGATTCTTTAACGAGAAACTTAAAACTTCCGTGCGTTTTGATTGGAAAACCCTTATAAAATTAAATGCTGGAACTTGCTCTCAGTTTGGTAAGAAAGGACTCTGCATTATGAAATGGGGATTAGTAAATTGTGACTTGATGCACAATTAGATTTAATGTTCCTGTACGCATTTCTTTATTTTATTATTACAGTTTATATATATATATATATATTTAATTCCTCTAATTTTTTGGGCGGTGGTATTTTGTTTTGTCAAAATTGCTGCCAGCTAGGGGAAATGATTCAGATATATTATTTGCTATAATCATGGATGAATATTGCTTTGAGTTTATGGTTTATGGTGGTAAAATTTTACATTATGTTTTAATTAACCTTTTAATTTATTTTATTGCATTATATATATTATATAATTTTTTAGGAGAAGAATTATTTTAATTTAACATCAGCTGCCAAAAAATTATTGAAAACTTGTAATAATTTGTATAACTATATATTTATACTGAAGAATATCATATTTTACATTATTATACTAACATAGTGGTATGGTTCGTAAATAATATTGTAATTCTGTATTATGTAAAAAAAAAAAAAAAAAAAGTAATAAAAAAAAATTAATGGTTGATTCAATCTTAATGATTTAAAGTAGAGTGAGCGATTGCATTTTTTTAAATATTTTATTTTCTAAAAATAGTTTAAGCTGCCCTCTATTGAGAAATGAAAACCAAAAAATTCCATCTCAAATAGTTTCACCACAAAAAATTCCCAAAGTTGGTGTTTCGGAGACCTTTGACGTGCAGCCTTATATGTGGAACATAAAACCGCGTTTTCTCCAACATTTTCTGAACTACCATTTAAAAAATACCTACGTAATCTATGATGAATACTTTAATGGATTTTTAAATAAAAAAAAATTTTACGGAGCCGTTTTTTCGGAAAAAAATCTTTAAGTTTTTGCGGGTTAATTCCCATAAGGATTTTTATGATTTTTTTCCAAGAAAACGACCCCGTAATTTTTTTTTTATTTGAAAATTCATTAAAGAATTCATCATATATTACGTAAGTTTTTTTAAATGGTACCATAGTTCAGAAAAAGTTGGAGTAAAACGCGGTTTTATGTTCCATAAGGCTGCACGTTAAAGGCCTCCGAAACACCAACTTTGGGAATTTTTTGTGGTGAAACTATTTGAGATGGAATTTTTTGGTTTTCATTTCTCAATAGAGGGCAGCTTAAACTATTTAAAAAAAATAAAATGTTAAAAAAAATGAACTCGCTCACTACTTTAAGTAGTGCAAATGATCATGCGCCCATAATGTAATAACCCGTGCAGACTTTAAACCTATATATATATATAATATATATATATATATATATATATATTATGTATTACACAATAGAAGTTTGCATTCAGTTTTCCCTAAAAAAAAAAAAAAAAAACTACATAGAAATAGAGTTGAAGTGAAAATGTAAAGAAAAAATGGTATACTATATGCATTTAAGAGTAAAAAAAAAAAAAACCTACCCTGTGAGTATTGCAATCTCCAGTTCAATTTTAGATCATGTCTATTTCAAAAATGTTACATTTGAACTTAAGGGTAAGGTAACGCCACCAATGTTAAAAAAAATCCCTCTCACAAAAATTCTGAAAAAAATTTAAAAATGTTCTCCTCTATACCCCCTATCAGTACCTAAAATATCAGGTATACAAATACGATCTAGTTTTTGAGTTATAAATTTTTAAAGTTGACTACTTTAACATGGAGAAATGAAACTCCCATGTTAAATTGGTCAACTTTAAAAATTCATAACTCAAAAACTAGATCGTATTTGTATACCTGATATTTTAGCTACTGATAGGGGGTGTAGAGGAGAACATTTTAAATTTTTTTCAGAATTTTTGTGAGAGGGATTTTTTTTAACATTGGTGGCGTTACCTTACCCTTAATGGCTGAATGTTCATAACATATATGGAGAAATTTATCCATGGTTCATAATTTCAATGGAACATACAACTTTACCAATTTTAATTAACACAGGAATTGATTACATAATTATATAGAGTGATATGTGTAATAGTCTTAGACGTTCATCTTTTCCAAATTAAAATCTAACTGCACCAAAACTGTGTCATGGAGCCTACCGTATACCGGGTCTCTGGACTTTGCAACAACTTGCATGTTTTTGTTGATTGAGAATATTAAAATATTTATAAAAATTGTAAGTGCAATATATGCACATTATTAGTGGCAGACAGGTCCTGCAAACGTAGAAGGATTTAATTAATTAATAGATATGATTTGTATACTGTATGTCCACAATATAAATGCAGCATAATATATACTGAGCTAATTAACAGAGGTCTGGGGCCCGTTAATGCGAACTGGCCCTGCGGGAGGCCCACATTCAGGGCTAATTTTCTAAATAAAGATGAGACTAACAATTGTAATAGAAGTAGCCGCCCTGACCTGCATGCCTATATTTATGTATATTTCCTTTAGTTAAAAATTGAAATACATAAATTTTAGATTCTATAATTAATGTGTGTACAGTATATATAATGATATTCCAAATTTTAACTTCATAAAGAATACAGTAGTGATTAGAGCATAAAATTAGCTGCAATGAGCATGTAAAGATTGGTTTATACTGCGGCAGTTGTGGTTACACCACTATATGCCATGGCTCACAGTTTGCGGGTCCTATATAGCTGCGTGCTCCCTGTGATGAACTTCTCAATCCTATCCACGTCCACCTCCGCAGGCCCCAACAAATTCCACTCGAATCTCTCGCCGTCCTCCTGATAAAAGAATACTTTTCCACATTGAATTGAAATTGTGATTGATGTATTGACTTCGGGTCTAAAGGTGCTTTCACATATTCGAAAATCGCTACGGAAACGCTCCGTAGCTACTCCGTAGCAAATGTGTTGATTTTGCTGCGGCGCACCGTAGCTGTTCCGTAGCACCTCGCGGCACGTTCTACGGAACTCCGTAGCAAAATCAAGATGAGTTTGATTTTGCTACGGCATTCACATGATTTTCCGCCGCAGCTGCCGCAGATGAACGAGAATATGTGAAAGGCTTACGGCATAGCTACGGAACTCCGTAGCGATTTTCGAATATGTGAAAGCACCTTATTTTTTTTTTATTTTATTTATTCACATTAAATACCAGTTGGTACATTGTGACTACATTATACAGTTATTTAATATCTGAAAACACAAAAAGAAATTAGTAAAACAATACATACATACAATTTATAATATACAAATAATTCCAATATATATAAAACAAAGATTATCAGAAATAAGAATTGACACGTTCATTATTAATATTTTTCTTGTGAATAGAATAACAATTCTTTTTAATAAGATAAGTAAACAATTGTGTCTTAAAAATTGATATACTTTCAATTTGTTTTAAAGAATCAGGAAGTTTATTATACAATAACGAGCTCAGAAGGAAATGATCTCTTTTAGTTTGCTCGTAAGCTCCATATTTTTTATGGATTAGGTTTGACTGCCTAGTATTATGTCCAGTAATATTTCTATTAATTTCAAACATAGAATAGTTTCTTTTAACATACATTATCATAAAAAAAATACAAATACTTGGAAAATTCAATATATTAAGTTGCTCCCATATTTTTTTACAACTTTGTCTGGCTTTTGCTTGAATCATACTTCTAATAATTTTTTTTTGGCAAACAAAAACACTGTCAGCATGGGCAGATGAACCCCACAATAGAACTCCATAGGTAATAATAGAATACACATAGCCATAGTATACTTTTTTTAACGTTTCTAAATTACACACTTTTCGTAATTGATTCATTGCAAAATTAGTTTTGGCCAGTTTCTTATTTAGGTCAGCAATATGTATTTGCCAGGACAATTTGTCATCAATTATTATTCCAAGATATTTACAGTTTGAGACCAGTTTGATATTTGTCAATGATTCAAATTGTGTCTTAGTATTAACAGATCTATTGAACAGCATATAATTAGTTTTTAAATGATTTATTACAAGATGGTTATTGTTGAGATACTCTTCGAGAATTTTCATAGCAAGAGCCTGATTTTTTATAAGTTCCTCAAGATTCTTGCCAATAATAAGCAATACAATATCATCTGCATACAGAATAAGTCTGCAGACACCTTTGAGAGCTATTTCTAAATCATTAATAAATAGAACAAAAAATAAAGGCCCAAGTACAGAACCTTGTGGAACTCCATGATTACAGTTTAATTTTTCTGATTTAAATAATTTTTGCTCACCTTTATCATTAGTATCACTTACAAAAACATATTGTGTTCTTTGGCTTAGATACGACTCAAAAAAAGATAGACAGTTTCCTCGTATACCATTAAACTCAAGTTTTGCAAATAATAATTTATGATCAACAACATCAAATGCTTTTTTTAAATCAACAAACACAGCAAGTAAATAATTTTTTAGTTCATGCTGCTTGTTAACTTCATTTACTAGCTTAAGGACCAAGCAGTCATTGCCCGTAAAATACTTTCCCACATCATTTAATCTCTTTAATCTTTAATTAAATTGTTGCTTCCCCTGCTGATATTTACCTCATACATGGTCCCTTCTCCCCAAATATCTCCCCCTCACCACCTTTCCGTCAAGTATGATACAATGAACTTGTGCTATAAAACTCAGGTGTTCGATGTAACAGATATATGTAACTTAATTAATTAAAAATTTAATTTAATATATTGCTTGATTATGCATAAATAACGGAGATCAGAGTATGTATGCATAAATAAATGTGTTCTGAAAATTTTGTTGGTTGTTTACATTTTTTTTTTTTTTTCAATTCGATTCTATCGATTTTCATTTATGATAATAGAATCGATCATTTAAACAGCTGGCGTGGTGTCGTCTCTTTTGTCTCTTGTGTATGTATACGCGTTGTGTGTACGTTTGAGGTGTTTTGGCTTTTGAGGCTGTTTTGAGGTAAAATTCTGTGAAATAGTTAGAAATTTTATATTTTCTTGGAATTAATAGAAACTAAAAATAGCAGCGAAGTTAAGGAACTTTGCTTAATAAGTATGGGGCTTGATAAAAAAGGCCAGAGAAGAAGCAGAAGTCGTGAGCGTGACAGAGTAAAAGACCGAGAAAGAGATCGGGTGGACCCAAGGGATCGTGTCAGAGAACGAGACCGTGAACGCGAAAGACGAGAAGGTAGAGAGCCTCGTGATAGAAAAAAATCCCGTAGTAGATCTAGGGAACGTGACAACAAAGATCGTCTAGGATTGAAGGGAAAAGATACCAAGCACCAGCCAGGTGACAAAACCAACAAAGACAGATCACGCAGTCCAACAGATAGCAAACAAAAGTACGTAGTATTGTAGTGTGCATACAGAAAGTGCTTGATCATTTAATGCCTTGTATAACGATTAATTGCTTTTTTTTAAAGGGGCATCAAGACTGAAGAGGAGATCAAGGAAGAAGCATTGAATGCTGAGGCTAAGAAAGAACCACTTTCTTTAGAGGAGCTGCTGGCGAAGAAAAAGGCTGAAGAAGAAGCCAGAAGCAAGGTACAGTATATTATACATTGTAATTGTGACATTTTCAACATTTAATCTTACGTTTGTTTCCTGAGCAGCCCAAGTTCTTGACAAAAGAAGAGAGAGCTGCGGAGGCTCTGCGCAAGCGGCAAGCCGAGGTTGATGAGCAGCGCAAGCAGCAAGAGGAGGAACGTCGCAAACGACAAGAATTTCACAAGGAGGCTGCTCGATCATTTGATGAACATCGCCGTAATGATGACCGAGATTTCAGGTACTGTATGCTGTTCTGTACGTTTTAGTCCTTGGTGCAGCTTAATTGTTTAGCTGTTTAAATGGAAACCTCCACTAGAACCAGAGTGTAACGTTGGCTGCAGTCTTGATACATCAGTGATGATTAAATAAAATTGTGTACTGTATCTTGAATCCCTCTATTGTGTGATTAAAAGATCATTTTACTGTTAATGAGAAGCTTTAATATTGACGACACAATTCTCTCAGCCAATGAAAATCTAGCGCGCGAACTGCGCGCGACGACATGTTCTATCAAGCTTCCTATCCTTTAACCCAGCGGTACCTGGTTTTTAATTTTTTTCAGTGGTTCTTATGAAGGGCAAGATTAATAATTCATATGAGCCACGGGAAAGATCACTTTACACAACATAAAAAATATTCGAGATTTTATGCAGCATAGAATTTGAATAAAAAAATAAATAAGATTTTTCTCCTAACAAACCTTATGGAGCGATGTCAGAATGCGGCGCTGCGGCATTTTTAAGTTGAAGCTTGTCATTGTTTGCCAAGATTATTTTTATCTACTGTATCATTAAAACAGTGGTGGTGGTGTTGTACTCTTCCTTATTTTTTTCTATTTTAGGAGTCTTAAAAATTTCAGGAGAAATACTACACTGACAATTGCTGGTTCTAATTACTTTGGCGTTTTACATGGTGACTTTCCATGGGAAAAGTTGGTTGCATAAATGTCATAAAAGTAAAACCATCTCTCCGATTGCCAACTGCTATCAGTTTCTGTGTAAATAGTTAAGAATTTGCATTGGTGCTGAATTACTTGTATAAATTAACAGCCGTCTTACTTAAGGAAGACAACGTTGGCTGCATCATCAACAGCCCTGGCAGACACTAGAATACTTATGTACTTTCTTAAAACATTTATTTTTTTTATAGACGTCCCCCTCGTCCCGACCGTGCAAGAGACGACAAGAAAGATGCAGGCGAGGACCCGACGGTGACCAAAGACAAGGAGAAGGAGGGCGAGGCAATCAAGGAGCGCTACCTCGGCCTCATCAAGAAGAAGAGGCGAGTGCGGAGACTCAACGACCGCAAGTTTGTGTTTGACTGGGACGCTGGGGAAGATACCTCTGTTGACTACAACCCCATCTACAAGGACAAGCACCAGGTAACTGACCGTACTGTAACCTAAATTTTATTGCATAGAGGACCTCGAGTTATGGATTGTCAATTTTTATCACATTTTTTTAAACCCTCAAAATCATGCTTCAAAATGTCAGACATGCAATTATTTAATACAAAAGCATAGGGAAAGACGTTGCATAACAATGACAACACAATGATTCATCTCCTCAGTTTTAATGGTGTCAGTGAGTTAAAGAAAATCTCAAAAAATGTTGACAATTCATAACTCAAGGCCCTTTATTTAAGTATGAAGGGAAAAATTTTATGCAGATTTTTTATTGGAGATGTGGGATTTGATAACACTTCTCTTTCAAAGAATCTTGTATAGCGCTTGAATTCAAGATACAAATTATATACTCTAATCACTTTAACCTTATAAACCTTGATAATGCCTCTGTACACTTGGAAGTCTGAATACTGTAGTCTGAATATTGGTATATAAACAGCCTTTATACATTCCTCCACAACAATGTATTACATAACCCAATAAACAATTATTATTATTAATCAATGTCCAAATCTACAGGTGCAATTCTTTGGTCGCGGCCATGTTGCTGGCATTGACATTAAAGCCCAAAAGAGGGACCAGTCCAAGTTCTACGGTGAGTTGTTGGAACGAAGGCGTACAGAAGCGGAGAAGGAACAGGAAGTGTGAGTAATGTAGCTGATTTCTTTGCTTAACATTTAATTATATTCACATGTCACAGTAAACTTGAGTGAGAAGTCTGCTACTATTGTTAAAGCTTATGTTTTGTGCAGAGTTCGTCTCAAGAAATTGAAGAAGAAAGAAGAGAAGCAGCGCTGGGATGACCGTCATTGGTCAGAGAAGGCCAAGGATGAAATGACGGAGCGAGACTGGCGTATCTTCAGGGAAGATTACAGCATCACAATTAAAGGTAAAAACCAAATGTCTAATTCTGAAATTGTTTTTGTTGGAAGATCAGTGATCAAAAGTGAATTTAGTAAGGATTAAAATACCCTGACAGCCTTCACTGCCTTCAATTAATTTTTTCAAAAAATTTTGAGTAAAATAAAAAAAATATATATATTTTGCATGTGAGAAAAACTACCAGGGTGGGTATCTTTTGACACACATAAAATATATAATATTGATCAATAGCATTGAACTATTTAAAGTAAAGTGCGCACGAGAAAAAAAAGTTGAGTTGGTGCTGTCTAAAAATAGTTCAAATGGTCCTCCATATGGAACTGAAATCCAAAAAATTCCGTCACAAATAGGTTCTCCAGAAAAAAATTCCAAAGTCTGAATGAGCGCGTCGCTTAACATTGGGCCTTACCTGACAAAACCCCTCGATTATCTCGAAAAAATACTGCGTTCAGTGGTATGAAAAAAATATAGCGGTGTTCTATGACTTGAACTTTAACCACAAGCAAATTTTGAGCATTTTTTTTCGAATCAGATTTTCCGTAAAAAAATCTTGAAAATCGTCCATGTTAAATTATCATAAGAAATTTCAAAGATTTTTTACAGAAAAACTGATTCGAAAAAAAATGCTCAAAATTTGCATATTGTTAAAGCTCAAGTCATAGAACATCGCTATATTTTTTGCATACCACTGAACGCAGTATTTTTTCGAGATAATCGAGGGGTTTTGTCAGGTAAGGCCCAATGTTAAGTGACGCGCTCATTCAGACTTTAGTATTTTTTTCTGGAGAACCTATTTGAGATGGAATTTTTTGGATTTCAGTTCCATATGGAGGACCACTTGAACTATTTTTAGATAGCACCAACTCAACTTTTTTTTCTCGTGCGCACTTTACTTTAAATTAAAGAGAAATTGTGTAAACATTATCAAATAATAATTTCATGCAACAACTGACATTAACAACCACCAACAAGTAATGGAAACTAGAAAATCTATTGTAGTTGTAAATTTTGTGTACAAAATTCTGTACAGCAATTGACGTCATAAAGACAGGTATGGACATCTGGTAGATTTTATCTGAATGATTCTAAAAGTGTCATTGTTTTGATTGATACCAAAACTTTGCTACTGGCTAAAAGTTACACATGTAGTTAAGTCATACTGATTCTATCGAGGAGGTTTTCAATGCCATCTCTTGGTGCTTTATGAGGTTAATTTCTTTTTTTTTTTTTCTCCTTTCAATTACACCTAATATTACTTGAGAATTTCAACAAATCTGATTACATTTTTTTTGTTTTCTTTTTCTTTTTGTCATTATAGGAGGAAGAATTCCAGATCCAATTCGCAACTGGAAAGAATCTGGTATTCCTGCAGAGATCTTGGAAATCATCGACCAAGTGGGATACAAGGAGGCCACTCCAATTCAGCGGCAGGCTATTCCGATTGGTCTTCAGGTGGGTAGAAGTGTGACACTGACGAGTGTGGGTTCAACTCCAGAGGTTTGTTTTTGTTTCAGAACCGTGACATCATTGGTGTTGCTGAGACTGGCTCTGGTAAGACTTTGGCCTTCCTCATTCCACTGCTCATGTGGATTCAGTCCCTACCCAAGATAGAACGCATTGAGGATGCAGATCAGGTAAGACAATATAACTTACTTAACTGAAACCTCAGTATAATTTTGGGGTACTTGTTCTGATACAAGACACCACTTAACCTTAAATTGTAGGCTTGGGCTGGTTATGCCCCCTGCATTGCAGAGCGGTGTTAGGAGGAGTGGAGGGGGGGGGGGGGGAGGCACAACCTGTCTGTGAGCCCCCCTTTGGTCTTTCTGGAGCTTTCTGCAATTTACCATTGTAATTATCATTGTAATGTCATTAAATTATATACATCGACTTGCTGGCTATGCTGTGCAGTTCATTAAAAAAAAAATATATATATATATATATATATATATGTACTGTTCTGTATATTCTGATATTCTAGCAATAAATTTTTCTCTTTTTTTAAGTGACATGAAATGTTAAACGTATGTTGTTGTGACTAGTCTATTGTGTTTATCAGGGTCCATACGCCATAATCATGGCCCCAACACGTGAGCTGGCCCAGCAGATTGAGGAGGAGACCCTCAAGTTTGGTACACCCCTTGGCATCCGCACAGTAGTCGTGGTGGGAGGTTTATCTCGAGAGGACCAGGGCTTCAAGCTGCGCATGGGTTGTGAGGTGAGATGTCCCTGACTTTTTTGTATCAGGCCTAGTAATATCAGCTGCATTGTCAACAATGAATAAAGAGCGTTGACACTACCGGTAATGTTTTAAAATCATTCATAATTAAAAAAAAAACTTTGCAGTTGAGATTATGCAGACTATCTTCTAAGGTTTATATTAATTTAATAGGTAATTATAAAGGTGTCCCTTATAAAATGTTGCTCTTAAGTCCTTATGATTTTATGTTTGAAAATTGTCACTGAACTTGTAATTAATAGAAAAACTCTATCTGAACTAAAAGTATTACTTTTTATCTACAATTTACAGATTGTGATTGCCACTCCGGGTCGTCTGATAGACGTGCTGGAGAATCGATACCTGGTGCTCAACCAGTGCACGTACATAGTGCTTGACGAGGCTGACAGGATGATTGACATGGGCTTTGAGCCGGAGGTGCAAAAGATTCTCGAGTACATGCCCGTGACCAATATGAAGCCAGACACAGAGGATGCAGAGGATGAAAATAAGCTGATGGCAAACTTCCACTCCAAGCACAAGTACAGACAGGTAAGACATTATCCAAGAAAATATTGAAAATATTTTCAATACAGACTCCTTAGTTCATAATTCATAATAATTGATAATATATCATTATTGCTTTTCAATTGTATAAACAATATTAGCAGGTGATATCTTTTTAATCAAGGCAAGATGTTCATTTAATCTATTAACACATTATTGTGCTTATTGTTAAATAATTTCAGGATACCATGCCTGTTGAGGATATTCACTGCATGTAAATTTAAACAGATATAAAATGTGGGCTTGGCTTTACCAGGTTGAGGTAATGCAAAACTTGTTTGACAGCAAAACAAAGTGAATTGCATTAAACATTTGCCAACCAACCAATCTTTTGGTGTTGAACAAATTAGCCTCTTTTAGTTAAATGATATAATATTAATAATATGAATATATAATATAATTCATAATCATTTTATTGCTCTTTGATTGTACAACAATATAAGCACGTCATAAAGAATAATCACAAACAGACAAACAATTTATAATATATATATATAAATGTTAATAATATGATACTGTATAATAGTCTGTTATTCTGTATGTTGCTTGTTTGTGTTTCAGACTGTGATGTTTACGGCAACAATGCCTGCTGCAGTGGAGCGACTGGCCCGCACATACCTGCGACGCCCTGCCGTTGTGTACATTGGCTCAGCCGGCAAGCCCACAGAGAGAACTGAACAGATTGTGTACATGGTCTCGGAGTCAGACAAGCGTCGCAAGCTACTGGAGATCCTGAATCGCGGAGTAGAGCCACCTGTCATCATCTTTGTGAACCAAAAGAAGGGAGCAGATGTTCTGGCTAAAGGCCTCGAAAAACTTGGAGTAAGTGCAGATCCTAAATTCCTAATCATTGCAAAAATAGATAGAGGGTGCAAAGTTATGCCACTTTAATTTTTTTCAGATTTTTAGAGGCCGGGAAGTATTACTAAATAGTTTTGCTGAGGTTGGATTTGAACCCACGCCCCTTTTAGGTCCTATCCTCTTATTAAGAGAAGCATCAAGAGGCGTCACTTTGTCTGTACTTTCAATAATTTTTTACAAATAGTTCCCGGACTCTAGAAAATCTGAAAAAAATCAGAACAGCATGACTTTGCACCCTCTATCCATTTTTGCAATATTTTTTTTTAGGTCGTTACTCTATTATTGATAAGTTTTGAATTACAGTAATGAAATATTAATGAATTAATTGCAATCTTGTGCTAAAATTAATAATAATTTGTTTTTAGTTCAACGCCTGCACCCTCCACGGTGGTAAGGGCCAGGAGCAGCGAGAGTTTGCCCTGGCCAGTCTCAAGGGCGGCAGCAAGGACATCCTGGTGGCGACAGATGTGGCTGGTCGTGGTATTGACATCAAGGACGTCTCTTTGGTCATCAACTACGACATGGCCAAGAGTATCGAGGGTGAGCAGCCTATTTTCAAACCATTTCTCATTTTAACATTTAAAATTATTGATGTGATAAATTATGTTAAAAATATTTGAAGAGAGAATTATTGTAAATGGCAGGCAGATAAATAGATTCACAAAATACCAGATAATCATAGTTACCTATATTCAGCTTGTTTATATAGTAGCAGACTAGCAAGAAGTACAAACAACAGCTACTTATATCCTGTTCAGAATTGTTTCAGAATCGGAACAGAAAAGCTCTCGATCAATTAGAAAATTAAAAAATTTCCATTTACTTAGAAAATTAAAGTAATCGGAAATTTTGAATTTTCTGATTGGTATAGAGAGCTTTCCTGTTCGAATTCTGAAACAATTAATTCTGAATGGTACTTCATTGATTAGTCGTTTTTTAGTAAATTTCCATCTTATTATTTTAAAACAAACTTACACTGTATTCTAACTATCCACAGACTACACTCATCGTATTGGTCGTACTGGTCGAGCGGGCAAGCACGGCCTGGCCATCTCGTTCCTCACCAAGGACGACTCGCCGCTGTTCTACGACCTCAAGCAGACCATCCTGGAGAGCCCTGTTTCAACGTGCCCACCAGAGCTGCTGAATCACCCAGACGCAGTGCACAAGCCAGGCACTGTCGTCACCAAGAAAAGAAGAGAGGAAAAGATATTTGCTTAGATCTATTTCCCAGTGCAGTAGCACAGCTCTCAAAATTATCGTAAAATTACTTGTGTGAGTAGCTACAATTTATGTTGCCTCCATTAAATGCAATTTTATTCTAATTGGCAAAATACTAGACCTAGATTTATATTTTGAATCCTCTTGAATTATTTTTCTAGAGAAGATGCAATTATTCTTTCCAGCTACAATTTGTTGTTTATTTTTATGCAAATGCATAAGAATTCAGGTTTACTTTTCACTAGGCCCTCCTTATCTAATCAAATTTTGATTTTTTAATTAATTTCATTCAAAAAGGTTTCATCTTAGAAAAATAAATAATTGATGGATGTAATCCATTTTACCTTGTAATCTTGTATTAAAATATAGAACATTAAACATACTTTACTTTTTAAAAAAATTGATTTTTCTTAAGGGTAAGGTAACGCCACCAATGTTAAAAAAAATCCCTCTCATAAAAATTCTGAAAAAAATTTAAAATGTTCTCCTCTACACCCCCTATCAGTGCCTAAAATATCAGGTATACAAATACGATCTAGTTTTTGAGTTATGAATTTTTAAAGTTGACTACTTTAACATGGAGAAATGGAAATCCCATGTTAAATTAGTCAACTTTAAAAATTCATAACTCAAAAACTAGATCGTATTTGTATACCTGATATTTTAGCTACTGATAGGGGGTGTAGAGGAGAACATTTTAAATTTTTTTCAGAATTTTTGTGTGAGGGATTTTTTTTAACATTGGTGGCGTTACCTTACCCTTAAAACTTTTATTATATACAAAAATCCCTGTATATATATATATATATTTTATATTAGTTAATAAGAGAAGAACGTACATCTTTTTGTAAGCAACTTAAATTTTAAGGGTAAGGTAACATGCTCAATGTTAAAAATATTTTCACACATGAAAATTATGAGACATATCTTAAGGGTAAGGTAACGCCACCAATGTTAAATAAAATCCCTCCACAAAAATTCTGAAAAAAATTTAAAATATTCTCCTCTACACCCCCTATCAGTAGCTAAAATATCAGGTATACAAATTCGATCTAGTTTTTGAGTTATAAATTTTTAAAGTTGACTACTTTAACATGGAGAAATGAAAATTAATTCCATGTTAAATTAGTCAACTTTAAAAATTTATAACTCAAAAACTAGAACGAATTTGTATACCTGATATTTTAGCTACTGATAGGGGGTGTAGAGGAGAACATTTTAAATTTTTTTCAGAATTTTTGTGCGAGTTTTTTTTTTTTAACATTGGTGGCGTTACCTTACCCTTAAAATGTTCTCCTATACCATTTTTTCATGTTCAATTAGTCAACGTTAAAAATTTATGCATAGATCGAATTTGTATCCTCATATTTTAGCTATTGATAGGGGATGTAGAGGAAAACATCTTAAGATATTTCTCATAATTTTCATGTGTGGAAATATTTTTTAACATTGGGCGTGTTACCTTACCCTTAAATTCACCTGCAAATTTCTTCAAGATTAGTAAGGTATGTAATATTTTATAAAATTGAAGGCTTTGCGACATTTAAGAATTTTTTGCAGCAAAATAGCAGGGTAAGGTCAATAAAGGTGAATTGTAATACTTAGAAGAAACATATTTTATTGGAACAAAAACTTGACAAATACAGAGAAGTTGGCTGTAGTGATGCAGCCAGAGGGAGTAATTAACGTGAAGGTTATGCACCAGTTAGTCCATCCTGGTCTTGACCTTGCGAGTGGTCACCTTGTCCTTCTCACTGAAACATCGGAGAACAACAATGTCAAGTCGGCTAATTTTGTTATCATAATTTTTACAACAGTACAGAACTAAAATAATGTACCTCTATCAAATAAAGCAAACATGTATTTCTGGTGTAGAAAGGATGAGAGATTGGCTTATTTTGAAGCCGGCTAGTTGGGCAATAGCACTAGCTTACAGATTGCTAATTTAGTTATAAATTAAGAGCATACTAAATTGAACAATATTAATTTTTCTATCTTTACTTCCTAAAGCAATTTTACTTCAGCAATTACTTTGAATTAGACTTTTTTCTTGCATTAAAAAAAAACTTCTTTTTTTTTGCCCACATGTTGATGTTTCAGCCATTTTATCCTAGCAAGCCAAAAATATAGTATTTTTTTACCTACACGGCAAGATATTATTTATGTAGTTCAAGTTAACTGTAGAAAAAATACTTAAACTCTAGACTCTGTGTTGTAGCTACATTTGTAAAACCAAAAGCCTTCATTTGTGACAAAGACTCACATGACGTGGACAATGGCTCCCCAACCAGACATAGCATCACGGTCCACGGCATTAACGAGGGCCTGAGAGATTGTCTCGAAGAGGTCGTCAGGCTTCAGACCAGGCTCCCAGAGAGCCTCACACATGCCGTACAGCTGCTGGGTGCAAGAACCGGCCACCACGAAGTCTTCAGGCTCGTTGGGGCAGCCAATCAGGTCCGTGTTCAGCACGTACGGCTCAAACGTCTTGGGGTCCAGGCCAGCAATCACAGGCTCAACAAAGTATGGACCAAATCTGAAACAAGGATACAGGGAATAATTCTGGTTATCAAATTGAAGCTACACAATTGGTAAAATTTTTAACAGTATTTTCATATGAAGTAACAATCTAAACACAAATGAGGGTAAAGAGATAATTTAATATAGAATTATACAGTATCCAACAAAACACATTTATGTCAGCTTTCGTGCTTAGACCTTGGCGCCACAGCCACAGTCTAAGCACGAAAGCTGACATAAAAATCAACTATCGCGACCTTGAAAACTCACCTAAGCAAAACACATTTAATAATATAATCCTTATGAATTTCAATGTTGTGTATTATACTAGCATTCTATCAGTATGTTAAAATTGTTACAGCAGAACATCTTATTTCAGTAACTGTAAAAAGGAAATAATTTTTACCTCCTCTCATACAGAAGGTTGGATACAATGGCACCAAACGTCTTGGGGTGGATTTTACGATTCTCTCGGAGCTCGTACAAGTGAAGGCGGAACTTAAGACGCTCGTGGACTGTCTCAGTGTCGGTAGCGAGACCAGGCAGACCTAAGTAGAGATGTGGTCCCATCTCAAACACTTTCTGTAAAAGAAATCATAGCTTTAATATCACAACAACTAAATTAAAAAAAAAATACTGTAAAAATGTACTGAAAAGAATAGTGTAAACACACATACAAAAAGTCAAATCTTCTGGATATCACACCTCCATCCTCCAACATTGCCTGATATCCGGAGTGGTGGGGGAACTAAGAAGGTATGGCGTTGGAATAAAAATAATAACGTAGTATATTATACAGTATTACAAATCTTAGTTTACGTGTGGATTCAATGCGCGCGGTGGACATCTTGAAAATAAATATTAAGGATCTTATGGATGCCGCCATTCAGTCTGGACGTCTGGAGCTGGCGCCATAGTATCTACAGGTATTCTAAGATCTGTTAGACTGTAGGCATCAGTATTGTAGTAGACAGGGGGAGGGGGCAAGTCCACTGATCCAATGTAGGCCGGGGAAAATACCTGGGCAGCGGTGGGCCGGGGTACGCAAGGCAGTTCTTACACCCCCCCACTCTCTTCTCCCCCTCTTCCCATGCATATTCAATATCTTTATTCATACCTGTACATATACTGCAGTATTTAATATCATTATATGCATACCTTAGCATACTGAATGCATTCATATAACTTTCAATTACGTATTTTGTGATAATTACCTCGAAATCAACAGCCAAAGTTTGGGCCTGGATTCCAAACCTCCTGTCAGCAGCGATTGCCACGCAATTTTCACCCTTCATTGCAACAACAGCACCTCCGTTGTACGTGAGGATAGACTAGAAAGAAAATAAAGTAATAATTAAGAAGGATATTAACGAAAAGATAGAAATGCAAATGAAATTAATCAAAACGAAGAGGTATGCATATCAACTCGTGCTTTTACAACAACCCGGTGGGAAACTCGATCGACATCCTCAAAAGATGGAATATTAAGTCAAAATTAACTAGGAATTCAAAATTTTATTAGTATAAAAGTAATAACAGTATTTCTTGTAACTCTTACCATTTTATAAGCTTTTAAAACGACTCAATAACGTGAAAACCGAACAATTATTACAGGATGACTTGCTTTCAGGCTTTTCAGTGACAACAAAATTCAAAGCTACCAACGTAAATGTATTTTTCAATTTTAATACCATTTGATTTTATCAATATTTACCTTTATAAATATATTGATAACTATATATTATTTAAAGTTTATAATTAAATTATACATAATAAATCCCATTATGTATTAGTTTGGTAATTATCTGTTTTTTTATTCATATTCATTCATGTTGGTATATCCTGTAATTGCGGTAAATATGATTTTTTTAAATATGGAGAAAATCGAAAAAAAATTGCGAAAAATTGGCTTGTATTAAAATATTTATTTTATTTACTAAATTAGTTTCATTATTAATATTTTTTTACAGCAGGGATATATACACCCCTAAGAGCTTAAAATATATTCGCTGACAGCATATATGCAGATGCAGTGACAGCTAGCTAGTATACATGGCATCATATGATCATATATATACCGCGTGGTGGGGGCGATCGCGAGTACTTATATAAAATTTCCCTTTCAAATCCATTTTTTCCAGCAACCTCATAATAATTCTGATTTTTTTTTGAGAGACGTACAGTTCTTGCATGGCACCAAAAAAATATGGAAAAAATTTCAAAACAATCGGTCGATCCAATTTTTTTAAATTATAATTTCTTAGTTTACCCCTACGATAATAATATATCAGGCCTGATATCAGGCTGATATCAGGGGGTATCAGGCTGATATCAGGGGGTATCAGGCTGATATCAGGGGGTATCAGGCTGATATCAGGGGGTATCAGCCTGATATCAGGGGGACATCAGGGCTATATCAGCCTGATATCAGGGGGTATCAGGGGAGTGTCAGGCTCCATTAGTTATAAGTTTTAACACTAGAGGCGGCACCATTGTTGCATCAAAGGAGAAAGGTTTGTTGATAGAAAAATGGCAGCTACTTCAGGAGAGGAGAAAATCAACAAATAATGGTAATTAAACTATAATTCTTTAGCTTATAAGTTGTTTTGGGGGTAATATACTATGTGGGGTGTCTTTTGCTGCAGGTATTTTAGGACTCTGAGGCCTGAAATATTAGAAAATCCACCGTCTTGCTGCCTATAGCTGTGGACCATGGGACAACAGTCGAGCCAGCTAAAATAAAGGCCACCTAGCTCCTAGCTGCACAACATCGCATTTGTATTTAAATTTTCTTCAATTTGTTTTATTGATTCTTTAATTTAGTGTTAATGATGATAGTGTTATTTATTTAATTCTAATAATAAAATGTGTTTTTATCTATTATAGTCCAAAATGGTAGCCATCAGGCGTTATAGTCAGGAAACCATCAGGGAACTATCAGGTGGAGACGTCAGGGAAACATCAGGCCAGCCTGATGTCAGGTTTCTTCTGTCCACTTCCTGATATCAGGCTGATATCAGGCTGCCCTGACATCAGCCTGATATCAGGCCTGATATATTATTATCGTAGGGGTAGGTATCTTCATGGGAAAAAAGCGCCCTATTCGCCATATATACTGAAAATTTAAAAAAATCATTTAAGGGTATCATAAGGTAACACGAACAATCGATTGTTGGTAGTCCCATTTGATTAACATGTAAACCTTAGCAACCTCATAATAATTCTGATTTCTTTTTGAGAGACAGCTAGTCCTTAGCACCAAAAAAATGTGGAAAAAATTTCAAAACAATCTCTCGGACGATCCAATTTTGTTAAATGATCGAATTTTTTAAATTTTCAGTATAGGGCTTTCCCATGGAGACCTAAACTAAGAAATTAATTTAAAAAAATTGGATCGTCCGATTGTTTTGAAATTTTTTCCATATTTTTTTGGTGCCAAAAGAACTGTCTCTAAAAAAAAATTCAGAACCATTATGAGGTTGCTAAGGTTTACATGTTAATCAAATGGGACTACAACAATCGATTGTTCGTGTTATCTTACCCTTAAAAAAATTGGATCGACCGATTGTTTTGAAATTTTTTCCACATTTTTTTTGGTGCTAAGAAGTAAGAACTGTCTCTCGAAAAAAATTCAGAATTATTATGAGGTACGTTGCTAAGGTTTACATGTTAATCAAATGGGACTATCAACAATCGATTGTTTGTGTTACCTTACCCTTAACCCTTGTAGGATTATAAAGCAGTTACTATATAGCTGATGTATGCTGTATTGTACATCTATATAAGTTAACATTATATTTTTTTTATTTTAATTTGAGTAATTTTATAATATAATATATATATTTTTAAATTCTCCTTCTCATGCCTTTTTACAAGATCATCCATGCATGCATGCATGGAGGAAATAGCATCTATAATTTATCCATGATGCAGTGACAAAAAAACTGCAAATTTATTACTCCTGAATTTTTAACTAAATATAGAACATAAAAAATTTGGTTAGATTATGGCAGGTAGAAGAACTAATTATTATAAGGGTTAGTTAAAAATTAAAATTATAAAAAATATTTTAACATTATAGGTATTCCTTATCTCATTTCACTGACAACAATTAACCTGCTTAATTACAATATATTTAGCAACAATAGCTTTTAAAAACCTATTCAATCGCCGGAGTCTCGAATCTTGCCATACTAATTTACATTATTATAAATACTGAACTAACAATGGACAACATACATGAAAAAATTTTATTGCAGAAATGAATAGATGGTACCAAATTATGATACTCTGAATTTTTTCAGATTTTTTTGAAACCCGGAACTATTTTTAAATAATTATTGAAAGTCCTGTAATTTCAGTTGGCACCCCTGCAGCCTTAATAAAAAGGATAGAGACTGGACGCCTATTGACGCCTCCAGGGGGCGTGACCGCACTTTCAATAATTATTTAAAAATAGTTCTGGGTCTCAAAAAAATCTGAAAGAATTCAGAGTAGCATAATTTGGTACCATCTACTCCAGGGGGCGTGACCGCACTTTCAATAATTATTTAAAAATAGTTCTGGGTCTCAAAAAAATCTGAAAGAATTCAAAGTAGCATAATTTGGTACCATCTATTCATTTCTGCAATAAAAAATTTTCATGTATGTTGTCCATTGTAAGAATAGATTAAAAGATAGTTTCCTTTTTTTAAATCTTTTATATTTTTTATTGGTTATGTTTATATTACACATATTGTTATATACACATAATTATGCTTTAATTGCTTCTTAAAATTCTTAAAATAATACAGAAAATAAAAATAAAAGTTCTTAAATGTTATGATTATTATATATGTCATGTGATTTTAAAATTTTATCTTATATAGAAGTGCTGCAATTACTAAATTCCTTAAATCAGAATGAACATTTTTTTTTAAAAAAAAAGAGAGAAAAAAACAAAGAAAATACTGCACAATTTATTCTACTGTGCTACTCTATATAGTTTAGATAAAATAAGACATCACACAAAATGTTGAGGGCCTGGAATGCTAGCCGGGGCGGGGGGTTCAGTGGCCATACACATTCTCGTCGCTGTAAGCAATGTACAAGAAGAAGTCTTCCTCGTGGTGCTCCTGAAACAAAACAGCAAACGATGTAAACTCGAGGACTAATGTTGGAAAATTTCTGCCAAATGAGGTTTTATCAGCTGTCTGCATAGTGACCATTATACAGTAAATAGACAATGGACTTTGTAGCTTGAAAATTATTTTCATTTGTCTTTTAAACACAAAAAGATAACTCACGTAGAAACAGCTTGATAATTCCAGCAAATATTGACTCACAGGAGTAAAACAAGAAATGCTTTATTGGTATTGTATATTAAATCATAATGAACAAGGACTTTATCCAAGAATCTTTTGTCTGAAAATATTTTGTATGTCATGTCTGTAGCAAACAGAATATTCATCATTCTTAGCTCCTAAATATTTATACATTATCTTCAACTCACTTGAAGCTAAATAAAAAAACTAGTTAATCACACGATGCAATTTTGCAAAGAGTTTCACTTATTGTTTGAAATTTTACTTACAACTTGACAAATGTATGTATAAATTATCATTTTTTTTTTTTTTTTTATTATTTCTATTTCTTTTTATATGTTTATTATAAGCAATGTAGTGCATAATATGTTTGAAAAGTAAGCTTAAACTTGCAGCAATAGTACATTAAAATTTATGTAGTTATGCAACATTTTCTAAATAAATTTTCTTGAAAGCAATTTTTTTCAGTTTTTTTTTTTATTTATTTATTATTATTTTTTTTTAGCTGGAGCTTGTCATTTAATTTTATATTCTCTTTGGAAGTAGCCGGAACTACAGTGTTTCTGGCCTTCCTATATTGCATTTCAAGGTTGCGATTTCACTCATAGGCCAGCGATTTTACTCATAGGCCAGTGTTTTACTTCAAAACTGGCTGCAAAGTTGCAAAACTTAATTACAAACAGAATACTCACAAACTTCACTTACACTTTAGCAGAACATCACATTGATTTGATCACCTGAGGAAGGTAAGTTACCTGGTAGAGAGATCCCATGGTGGCGCTGGTCGGAGGAATACCATTGTTGACAAAGAAGAAGAGGGCGTCTTCAGGGCGCAGATGGATGCGCTTCCTGATGAGGAAATAGAACTGTCCAACGGTCAGGTCAGAAGGTACCAGGTACTTCTTCTTGTCAAGGTCACCAATGCGGGCTCGAGGGGCTTTCTCTACAATCACCTGTAATTGACCAAGATAATTAACTGCTATAAGAAAATTAAAGTAATAACAAATACTATAAATTTCATAGTTTTTTAGAATGGTCAAGGAAAAAAATGCACAATTGCTAACATATTGCTTGCAAATGCATTGAATATCACACTCCAGCAGGTGTTGAAAATTATGTCAACCATTTATGTACTGTTTATTGGATTACACATTTAATTTAATTAAATACACTTGGCTTTTTTTTTAAATTAAACTAATACTAATACGTACAATACTGTAAATGAAATTAAAATACAATACTGTAAATGAAATTAAGATCTTGATATCTGTTTGTGTTACTTCTCCATTCAACTTTCAGTTTTTTGGTATATGGGCACATGATGGTGCATAGCCTATGCATGCATACTCTACGGTCTTCACAAAAGGGACAAGGGGATTGATGCAAGGAGTATGCATACACTAACAAGGTGACAGCATTTGATATGAGCATATCTGCGACAGTATATCAGGGAAACTGTTGTCTTTGAAACTTTGGCTAATTTTCTGGCAATAAGTTATAAGGATATTTCACATACTCTAAAATTGCTGCAGAATCACGTGGCAAGATGCTGTAAAAAATGTTAAAGATGACACCACAGGACTTGTGATTTCCTGTGTTGCGGTCTACAGTGCTCCGTAGAAAAATAAATTAGATTAGATTAAAAATCAAATGTAGCAAATGTGGCTATACCACGGTGGCACGCAAATAACTGAATATGCTTCTAAACTTGTCATAAGTCATAAAATCATATCAATTTTTCAACTACATTCACATGATTTCTTATCATAGCAGCCAACAAAAGTTTGTGAAAGAACTTTTATATAATTGTATATATGCATATTCATGATTCTTCTGAATAATTACATTACGTACTGTATTAGCATATTTATAAAAGATAAAAAAAATAACAATTATTGGGAAAAAAATGGTATCATATCATATATATTATATGCTAACATCCCTAAATATGATATCATATACACCACGCAGCCCGGTAACGGACCCCCTTAAGACATTTCACACTTTTAACAATTTTTATCTGCCATATTTAGGGTTCTTAAAATTTTGAAAAAATATTAACATGTTCAATAGAATGTAGCAATTGAGTTTATCATAATTTTAGTTCCATATCAGAGCATTTCTTTGAGTAAAAAAAAAAAAAAAAAATTGTGTGGAGGGACATGAAAAAAAAATGTTCCGGTTTTGGTCCAGGCCTGCTTTTGGACTCCTTATAGCCAAAAGAAGTAAAAAAAAAATAAAATTGTAACCCATTAACCAAATCAGCCTTTTCATAAAAATAACAACTGCAATACCGTGATATTTTTTTTACTAGTTCAGAAAAAATAAAAACGAATTATTTGTTAAAAACGCTGTTTTTATTCGTTCTTTCTTTCTTTCTTTCTTTCTTTCTTTCTTTCTTTCTTTCTTTCTTTCTTTCTTTCTTTCTTTCTTTCTTTCTTTCTTTCTTTCTTTCTTTCTTTCTTTCTTTCTTTCTTTTCTTTTTTTTTTTTTTTTTTTGAACCAGCAAAAAAAATTATTAAGGTATTGTAGACTTGCAGTTGTTATTTTCATGGAAGGGAAGGTTTGGTTAATCAGTTACAATTTTCTTTTTTCACTTTTTTTGCCCATAAGGAGCCTAAAAGCAGGCCTGGACCAAAACAGGGCTAAAATAATCCAAAACTGCATAGGCTGTGCACTGTATGCATACATTCAGTATTGAGTATGTATACATAATTATGCATATCTGAATGCACACTGTGTAATAAAATATCTAGGTAGACAAAATTAAGAGTGAGTCATAAGATAAAAAGGACTCTTTCACATTGAAATCCAAGTCGCACTTGCATAACAGTTCGCATTAGCCTTGTCAGAACAGCTGATTATGTCGCAATCTTGCAAAATCTTTTTTTATTAATAAATGCTCACCTGATGTAATAAGAACAGTAATCGTGTTTGAGTACCATATCAGATAATAATATTTTAGTGCATTATAGTTGAAACTATGTATCGTACTACAAGCAAACGTCATTTTGTCTAGGACTTGCAATGGCCTTCATCATGACAGCCATGAAAAACGAAATGACAATTTCATTTTCTTCAATTCATATACTTACAGGCACTCTATCAGGATACTTTCGTCTAATTTTCTCGCCTTCAGCCTTCCTCTTCTCAAAGGGATGCTCTTCTTTGTATTGGAATCGCATTTTCCTGCTGTTATTAAAAACTTTTGTTAACGAAATAATATTTCACAGTGTCCTTTCTCTTCTACGTCGTAGCAATCTGATGTTTTATAATTTTCTTTTGCGAAATCTGAAATATTCCTTCGCGTAAAAAAGTAGTTCTAAACTGATTATGGACAGAAAAAGTTATTATGACAATTTAAAAAATTTAAGTCAAGAATTTCTAGTTTCTATAATTTTATAACAATAAAAATTTATAATAATATGCGATAAAACATAATAAATTAATAATAATAATCGACCTACTAATGACGTCATTGACGTCAATCTCACATGACAACAACTTGTGGGCCAATCACGTAAATTGTTGATCTGTTTCCGCCAATCAATGTCGTACTTGTCATACCGCGTATTTATGAACCAAAATTCAAATCTACTTTGAAGACGAACCACAAAAATATTTATATAATATATTATTATATTATATGACAGTAAATTTTATTTTCAAGACGAACCATATATATTGCAGCTAGAGACTACAGTTTAGTTTAGTTTACTGCAGTTTAGTTTTGTAGGTATACAGTTTATCTACTATGCATGGTCTCTGAAGACGAACAAATTGTTTTGTGAGGCATATATGATCCGAGGCAGAGATAGCCCTAGCTGACATTTTGTTATTATAATTTATAATTAAAGGCAATTATATAATTAAGGAATTATGAATCCAACATTTTGCGAACATTATTTTTAGTATAATTTTTAATACATTATATAATTATACACCATATATAACCATGGCATATATAAGTATAACATAAATTAAATAATCAGCCATATATGCAAATCAAACAGACTAAAAATA
The DNA here is from genome assembly GCA_949825025.1 of Siphlonurus alternatus. Classification (NCBI taxonomy): domain Eukaryota; kingdom Metazoa; phylum Arthropoda; class Insecta; order Ephemeroptera; family Siphlonuridae; genus Siphlonurus; species Siphlonurus alternatus. Next base: position 46,391,368 of record OX463781.1, read on the forward strand.
TATATTATTCACATTAGAATAAAATTTATATTTTGCATATTTACATTAATTCATGCATTAATATTTTTAGTATTTTTACTGTGAAATTTTGAGGTATATATTATATATATTTATAACTATTTTTAAGACAAAATTTTTAATAAATATTTTAAATATTACAAAAATAAATAAATATAATTATATTTAAAAAAAAAATAAAAAATTAAAGAATGTAAATATTTCTCTTTTTCTTTGACTCCTATATATATTATATATATATATATATATAATATTCTTCTCCCTCGATACATTTAACTTAATTAAATTTACTTACTCATATTTTAATTAATTGACTAAAAATTATAAATTGATCAATTCAAACCTTCCTCTATTACCTCTATTATACATATGACACATGACAGTTTGAAAATGTTTAATTTTTTTAAGCCTATATATAATATATAATATAATTATACAGTTTACAATGCTTAATTATATAATTATATACACATATTATATATTTAAATTTAAAAATGTTTATAGGCAAACAAAAATAGAGTATATTTCGTCGTCTCAAAGTTCAAGTCGCGCAATTAAGTACAATATATATATATATATATATATATATATATATATATATATATATATATATATATATATATATATATATATATATATATATATATATAAAAAATAAAATGAAGCAAAGTCTGAACCTTTTATCTCAATATAACTAATATAACTCAAAAATCAAAATTTTAATCATTTTTTTTTTTTTTTGTATTTATGGTACTTTCATTCTGAGATGATGAATTGGTGAATGTTGGCAAAACTAATAAAAAATAAGGATTGAAAAAAATAAAAATTTACTACATGATTATACCTTTTTAACACAATAATATAAAATTTTATTTTTTTATTGGCACAAAATTGTTACACATACATCAGTGAAATATAATATAATATATTTTTATGTTACTTGGATAACAAAAAAGAACGCAAAAAATTAATTAAAGTTAGGTACATTGGTAAAACACAGCCAACTCTTATTTAAGTTTTATATGACATACATACAGTATAATATGATTAATTAATTTAATGGATAACAGTCATGAAATTGTTGTATTATATATTTGGATAGAGCACCTCAAGTTCTATAATGTCAATATTTTTTAGATTTGCTTTTTAAATCCCACAACACCTCTACAATTGTGCTGTAAAATGCTGTGATGTCATGCAAATATTTAGCATGCAAGCATAGGGAAAGGTTGCATGACTAGACATCACAATGTCTTAATTTCCCCCTTGATGTTGAGTGTGTTAGAGGGAGCAAAAATATCTGACAAAAATTGACAATTAATACATAACTCAAGGTCCTCTATTCAAATATTCAATAAAAAAAAAAAATCATAAAGGTTGTCCATTGTCACAAAAAATATTTATGATGACATGAAAATTAAGAAAAATATAATCAACATTTAATTGTTTTATGGATATAATTAATACAACCATAGACACAAGAGAAAATCTGTTACGAGCCATTCAAGAATTTAAAACAACAAAAAAGCCACAAACTTTGATTGAAATTCATCCAGTGTAAAATTTTTGTTCAGCCAAATAATATCACAAACTTAACTATTAATTTATAAATAATTCTAACACATAAAATAAAAAAAGCTGAACCAGAGGAGGGATTGTTGTACATATTAGAAATGTAGCACGAGAATCTTTTATGTTTTTTTTTATAACATAAAGTATAATCTTACAAAAGAATAAAATACATTTCGATAAGTGAATGAAACAGAAATAGAAAGATAAAGAGGGAAATGAAAATAAAGATAAAAAGCTTCAATACAAAATCACATTTCTTTAATGACTGAACACTTTTATGTTACAATAACATTTTGAATGTTGAACAAAAAGTGTTTACACATACAATTATATATTATTTTATAAAATGAAATAGATCTGTCACAGCCTTGAATGGCTCTCAAAAGAAAAAAAATCTCGAGAGGGTTTGTATGACTTAACGACTAAAATTAATGTGAGCACGAGGGTTATGTTGCTAGGGAGAGGATGGTATGGGGGTCTCGCAAGTGCTGGGGGCTCCAAGATCTTGCAACTGTTGCTGTTGAGCAGCTTGCGAAAGATCTTGTATACTGTGAGGCAAATAATCACGCCAACTTCGAAACAGGTATCGAGTAAACTTACGTAGTTGCCTGAACTTACAATAAGTAGCACCTTCAGCTGACTCAAGCTGTTGTGTTTGTATTAAAAAACCTTTTTCTTTAAAAGTTTGTTCAAGTTTTTCTCTTACTTCTGATTTTCGAGAGCGTCGTTTTCGTTTACTATTTGATAAGGAGTGCCTGTCTTGAGGACTTGGTGGTTCCATGTGTAACGACGGAATCTCCAGAGGTAGGCCTGAGGATGAGGATTGAACAGGAAAACCTCCCTCGGTGTGGGGAAGGTTGATTCTTCTTGAAGGTGCTGGGGGAGGACTTGAGGTACTGACAACAGTAGGGTGTTGGAGATGGGGAAGAAAGCTTCTCATCCCCTTGTCCGTTCCAGAGTAGAAACGGAAATTTCCTCCGGCATCCACTGACAACATTTTCTTTTCTTCTAGTGAGGGTTTTGCTCCTCCAGTGAACTTAAACTTGCAAATACTAACTTCCGTAGGACTTTCAGCTGGAGGTATAAAAATGGCAGACCGCTTTCTCTTTTTTTTCACTGTTCTTGGAGGGGTGTTGGAGGGTAGAGTTAGGGTAGGAGAAGGGGGTTTATACAGAAGTTGAGGGTGGACAAACACCCCCGCACTGGGCCAAAACACGTAGCCACCAGGTTGGGTGTTCTCCACGGGAGAAAGTCCAGGCGGGAGTTTGGTGAGCTCTTCAGGATCTGAATCACTACCACTGCTCGGTTCAGCCTTCACACGATCACGCACACACAAGTTTAGGGGCTCGTTTTGCTCATTAATTCCAGCAGCATATGCTAGTAACCTTTGGACACAAGCTTGTGCAAGATCAGGGTCTCTTGGAGCTCCGTCAACAGGCCTAAACTCATCTCGTTTTAATGTTTTACTTGGAGAATGCAAACTAAACACACTAGGATCATTTTTATTCAGTAAACTGAATTCATTTGTATTAATTTGTCTTTTTGATGATAACTTATCACACATACCATTTTGTAAGCGATTTGTAGATTCTCTTGATTCAGTTGCAGCACTAGTCACAGATTTTGATGACGCTAAACTCCCAGTCAATCTTTTTTCTAATAAACTACTAGAGGGTTTTATCCAATCTTGAGTATTTTGTGATTGAGTTTTTTTCTTTTCATCTCCATCTTTGGTCCAGCTTATCTTTGGCTTGACAAGATTATTTGGAGGTTCTGGAGTAACATTGCTCTTTGGTGGAGGAAAAACTGTTCCGTAATTTTTGTAAATAAGATGGCAGATATCAGCCTTTTTTGGTTTCCGACCTCGTCTTGGCTTCGAGTCTAGCGTTATTTCTCCCATGTACGGCAGCTCAGAATTGCGGTCCAACACTTGCGGAGTAGTTGAGGGAGAAGCAGCCATGATGACGGATGACCGACCGCTGGACTGCGTTGACTTTTTGTGTTGAGTCTTAGGGGAGGGGGTTGACTTGGGGGTTGATGAAAGGCACTCCTCTTTGCCACTGCTGGGGGTAGACGGAGAGCTCCCAGTTGACATTGAAAATGCAGGAGCAACGGAGGTAGCAGCTTCTGAATACAAAATATGAAACGAGTTAGTGAAATAATTTTTGTTAGTATTTTACTATAAGAATTAGGTAACAAAATCTACTTATATAAATAATATAAATATAATATGCGATTTAAGGATAAAATTCCTTTAGATTTCTTGAATTTAAAGGAAAAAAATAGTGCATGCAGGATTCAGGAGTAAAAATGGTATAATTATATAGTGGCAGTGCAAAGTTCTGTTCGAAATCAGTAAAATACTTAAATAAAGTAAAATATGGTTGGTGATTATATTATGTTTCCTATAGGAAACTTTTTAATTTTTTCTTTGAAAATGATTCTTGCAAAGAGAGGGGGGAGGGAATCAAGAAATTCTTGATATCATACAGCATGGACAACTCACGTGAAAATTCTTGCACCAAAAGTTATACTCTGATCTCATTCATTTTTATCTAAAATACTTTTCTTTTTTCCTTGATTTTTTTTTATTTAAATTATTATTTTATTATTGTTATAAACTTACTGCAGTCAATAGAAATCCCTTCCTATCTATCTGTTCTTCACATCTTTGCTAATATACATCATATATGATATTATTATCCAATATATTAAATTTATGCCTCATATTTTGTTGTTTTTAAAAAAGTTCCTAATTCTACGAGGCGTTCAGGGTAGAAGACGGTATTCCACCGCCGCCCGCTGCGCATGCGCAGTAAGTATTTTTGCTTCAAATTCGCGCTAGTTTTTATGAATATTTTTTGAAGCGGCTTGGAGTGCCTTGGAGTATTATATAATAATATTAATATATATAATTTATAATTATCAAGAGCTTTTATATAGCTCGATAGCTGAGTCAATTCAATTCGTTTCTTCAAACAACTGGCTGTACATTGCAGGTACAACATAGATTACGTGGATTGCATCGATATATATAGTCGACATATATAATATATATCTTTTTCATTATGACAAAATTTATTCTAATTATCAAATATATCCTATCTTCGATCTTTTACGTTTTACGTGTACGTTATATCATAACTCATAATTATTAAAAAATTTATTAATAATTATTAAATTATTGCAAAAAAGCAAAAAATAATAAATTGTAAATAAAATAAATTGGAAGCATATATATATATATATATATATATATATATATATATATATATATATATATATATATATATCAGGGGCGGCTCGTGCCCCTTTTCCGTGGGGGTGCTGCCTGACATGGGACCCGCAGAACACCATGGGGGGGTTTGGGGGGCGGAGCCCCCCAATGGCCCGCCGAAGGCGCGATTTTTTTTAAGGACACGCCCCTTTTTTAGGGTAAAATTATGACAAAATCATATAATAATGCTCTCAACAACGAAGCAGAAATTATCTAAAATCAAAAAATGCATGCATTTTATTTATAATTTGTTATGACATGCACTTATGCGAGCCCTTTTGAAATCGTGATTGAATGTTTCAAACTTAATATAATATCCAATTTTTAATTATTTTTTTTAATTCATAAGTCCTTTCACGTGGTAAGAAACATATATTTATATAAAAATAAATATTGTTTTAAGCCCTTTTTTTTAAATAATAGTGTCAATCAAACTGCATTCAAACTGCATTGTTAATATGAAACCTGAATGTCTGGTATAATTTTTACGCAATGTATATAATGAACATCAAATAAATCGCTCATGGTATATACAATATGTACAAAATTAGGCAACAACCAGAATCTAATATAAATTTTTAAAGACAAAATTTAATAAAAAAATAAAAAATGAAATTTATATAAGAAAAAATTGCATTATTAAACATTATTTCAATATTATTAGTATTTATTTAATTGAGAAAAAAATAATCGTAATCCTGTTAAGGTAGAGATAACACGGATCAGCTGACCTAATGCTAAAAAAATCTCAGTCATGAAAATTACGAAAAAAAATAAATAAAATGTTCTCCTCTACATCGCCTATCAGGTATCCGGCATTTTCGGTGTAAGACATTTCGGTGTAAGGAATGTTCAGTGTAAGCGTTCGGTGTACGGAACTTTCGGTGTAAAGAGATCTTGGTGAAAAGAAGATTCGGTGCAAGGAATTTTCAGCGTAAGGAAAATTTGGTGCAACGTTAATAAAACTGTTAAATATAAAATAATGTAATTGTTTTTCAATTTATTAATACTTTTTCTATTTGAGGTCAGAATTAGAAGAACTAGAATAACTTATGCTATATATATCAATAGTCAGTACATGTTGTCAATATACACCGAACGCTTACACCGAACATTCCTTACACCGAAATGTCTTACACCGAAAATTCCTAGAATCCCTCTCGAGCGGTATAACAGATCAAAAATCCCAATTTTTTTATTATTGTTTTTTTTTTTTTTTTTAGCCATGCAATATTTCTTTGATTACTATCGCATATTTGCTGCTAAATAATGTACTGCCGGTACACGCAAATCCGGGAAAATAAGCTATATATTTTTCTCATCCTGGAGCAGTATAGTTAACGACGTTTTCTTATATTTTGTATACTGGTACACTTTACAACTTGTTTTTGTTTTATTGTTTTATTTTTATGTTTGAATTTTCACATTAATGGTATAAAATGCTGTAGTGAATATATATAATTAATAAATAAATAGCTCCCATGTATAATATATCGACTTGTTCCTGGTAAACTTATAATTTATAATAAAATACATGGGTGCGATTCACGAACGAATTAAGTTATCCAGATTTCTCACTTAATTAATTCGATCGACGTTTAGTGCCATCGAGTTAGACTGCATGGCGCTAACTGCGTGGTTATATAGTAAGAAACCTGTTGTTGTCGTTGTTCGAACGTGAGATCTCACGATTGTTTACATGCATGCACCACTTAATTTTCAAAAGACAAAAGTGTTGGTTCTTTTGGGACAGTCATATTTTTATTAAAGTAAAATAAAAGTGCTGGTCTTCATTCCTCAGATGCTTCAATATATTTAGTCAATCTTTGTTAGTATATTCACTGATGAATGTAATTAAAATTTTGTTAATCTGCTCAATGAAACCATATTACAGGAAAGGTCTTCGAAGTGTTGTTCAAAATTATTCCCGCATGTCAAATACCACAAGCTCATTGGTTCAACAGAACCAATGAGCTTGCGGGTACTGCCGATCGCACAGTCCCCGATCGCTCCAAAATCACACGGCTTGAGTGGGAGTTGAAGAGGAGGAGAATGAGGGTGGGAACACTGCTTTGGGCTACTGCTAGTAGTGGCAGTACCTTCCGCTGGGCAGCGCTGAGGGAATAAATTTACGCGGCAGCGGCAAAAATTTCATGATTTTAAATGTTAGAACTGATAAAAATTTGCTGGAAAGTTCAGAAAAATTATAGGATTATTTGATATTTATAATTGTGTGTTTGTTCCCAAAATTTCTGGGGGGGCTGCAGTACCGCAGTACTATAGTACGAGCCGCCCCTGATATATATATATATATATATATATATATATATATATATATATATATATATATATATATATATATATATATATGCAGCTAGCTAATATAATTGGGTGCGCAGCATATAATATAATATATATTATAATAGTCTGGGATAATTCACTCAAAATGTGAATAATCAATGCAATATAATATATGTTTTATATATTATATATATTGATTATTATTCATTATATTATCATTTTTAAAGCGGGAACAAATAATATACATATTAGGTACAATAACGGTATATATATATAATATATATATAAATATATATATTATATATATATACAGTCAGGGCCAGAAATGGTGTTCCGATCGTACGCTAAATTTTCGGCGGGAGGACTTTCAGCTACAAAGTTGAAATTTGGCATATATACATGATAAAAAGCCAAGGGTTGTAAGTTTTTTTACATGTGTTAGAATTTTTTTAAAATCACTCTTTCATGCCTTTTTAGGGGTGGATTCACGATTTGCATTACTTCCTTATGGGATTTCCATGTTGAATTAAGTTGATAGAAAAATTTTGTCCGATCAAAACCAAATTTTATTTCTAGAGGGTTCAATTCAATTCAATTCAATATATTTTTATTTCCATTTTTTCCTACAATCAAAGTGTCATAATATACAATAACATTTGTTGAGGTTTATAGGACAAGTCAATAAAAAGCAGTGTTAGAAAATGTTCATAATGAAAGAATCAATCCATGTCATTAATTTTCTTCTCACTTATTAAACAAAATCACAGTCATAATATGCTTTAACCTGTAAAAACACATATCTTGTAGCAGATTTTTCACATTTATTTTAAAATCACTAATATTTTTTATACACTTCACTGAGAGAGGGAGCTTATTATAAAGATTAAGGCAGCTCAAAAAGGGGCCACTTTTATACATCTCAAGTCTACACCACATTGAGGGAATATTATTTTTAACATTTCTTGTATTATGCTCATGTGTAACTTCATGTTGCTTATATATAGTGACATATTTTTTTTAACATTCATTACACATTCCAAAATATAAATACATGGGAGTGGTAGCAAATTTAATTTTTTAAATAAAGGTAAGCATGAGGCAGATCTTTTAGCAAAACATATTGACCTTATTATTTTTTTTGCAATACAAATACTCTATGAGCTGTTGTACTATATTTCCCCAGCAAATAATTCCATATTTAATAATTGAATGAAAGTTTGCAAAACACGTTTCAAAACACGTTGAATCTAATGGTGTAATTTAAAATGTGATAAAACAACTCCAAACGAGATATCAACCCTTAAATTACGTTAAAAAATAATTTCATCCTAATTTTGACATTACCTTTATTAAAACGAGCTAATTTTTTTACCCCAGAAAACACATTTGAATTTTTTAAATCGGAGTTAGTTAAGGATTTCAACAATAGGTGTATAAATACCAATCCCTAAAAATTAAATCCTTAACTAACTCCGATTTAAAAAATTCAAAGGTGTTTTCTGGGGTAAAAAAAATACCTCGTTTTAATGGTATATAATGTCAAAATTAGGATGAAATTATTTTTTAACGTATAAAGGGTCTATATCTCGTTAGTGGTTGTTTTTATCAGATTTTAAATTACACCATTTATAGATTCAACGTGTTTTGAACCCTCTAGAAATAAAATTTGGTTTTGATCGGACAAAATTTTTCTATCAACTTAATTTAACATACATGGAAATCCCATAAGGAAGTAATGCAAATCGTGAATCCACCCCTAAAAAGGCATGAAAGAGTGATTTAAAAAAAAAATCTAACACATGTAAAAAAAGTTTACAACCCTTGGCTTTTTATCATGTAGCCAAATTTCAACTTTGTAGCTGAAAGTCCTCCCGCCGAAAATTTAGCGTACGATCGGAACACCATTTCTGGCCCTGACTGTATATATATATAATATATATTTATATATATATTATAATATATATATACTGTTATTGTACCTAATATGTATATTATTTGTTCCCGCTTTAAAAATGATAATATAATGAATAATAATCAATATATATAATATATAAAACATATATTATATTGCATTGATTATTCACATTTTGAGTGAATTAGCCCAGACTATTATAATATATATTATATTATATGCTGCGCACCCAATTATATTAGCTAGCTGCATATATATATATATGCTTCCAATTTATTTTATTTACAATTTATTATTTTTTGCTTTTTTGCAATTAATTTAATAATTATTAATAATAATTAATTATTTTTTAATAATTATGAGTTATGATATAACGTACACGTAAAACGTAAAAGATCGAAGATAGGATATATTTGATAATTAGAATAAATTTTGTCATAATGAAAAAGATATATATTATATGTCGACTATCGATGCAATCCACGTATTCTATGTTGTACCTGCAATGTACAGCCAGTTGTTTGAAGAAACGAATTGAATTGACTCAGCTATCGAGCTATATAAAGCTCTTGATTATTATAAATTATATATATTAATATTATTATATTATAATACTCCAAGGCACTCCAAGCCGCTTCAAAAAATATTCATAAAAACTAGCGCGAATTTGAAGCAAAAATACTTACTGCGCATACGCAGCGGGCGGCGGTGGAATACCGTCTTCTACCCTGAACGCTTCGTCTAATTCTTACAAATCATCACCTAAGAATGCAAATCACGTAACTACAAAAAAATTTGATGGAAGTTTGACCCTTATAATCTAGTCAGATTAATGCTAATTATTTTTGACAATCTCCTTATTGACCTTATTCACTCAAAATTGAGTTTTACCTAACAGGGAGTTGCATAACGAATTTTTACTGTATTAACTTTTCACACCATTTAAACATTTGTTATATAAGTTTTGCATGGTAAATAATGTTCCCAGCCTCACCTGTGGCCGCCTCATAGTGCTCACGGTACTCCGGAGGCAGCGCCTGGTGGTGGAACTTAAGCTTCCAGCGAGCCTTCCTACGCCCTCTGTGGACAACGAGACAAAATTAGAATCAGCAAATCTAATCACATTAAAATATGATATATAGTACTGAATAATGTAGCTGACATTAACAACATATAGACTGAGATCACCATAAAAATCTCACGAGGTATGATTTTATGAAAAAAATTGAAATATTTAGCGAGTATTCGGAGTACCATATACCATGACACTGTAGAAATTCTCTGACGTAGGATGTGACAAATATGACTGCTGCATGGTCAGATTGATTGTTTGGGGCAATTGACACATTTGGTCATGTATGCCCCCAGTATATAGTTACTATTTATGGAATATGTTATTTTTCTATTTAATTAATATTAAATAACAACAAAACAACAGCAATGAAATACCAAGACAGACAATTAAGTGAATGAAGTATTGAAATATTAGAGGGGGGAGGGGGGTGGGCAAGGGGAGTAACTTTCAAATTAAGAAGAGCATCAAGGGTTTTTATTTTTTACACCCCAACAGCTAGAGTACATGTGAGTTTACTCAGTCTGCTAGCTATTATACAAGTATTTAAAATTCCAGTTTAAAAAGCTTAACTTTGATAACTAAAGTCTTTAATAATACTTTATATTTTTAAATTTCCATAAATTTATTCATGAAAGCTGGGGGGACACATACCTTGACTTTGGGGCTCGGTTGGGTTTTTCAGGCTGTGTGGACGGAGTGAGGACGCTGTAGAGGTTGCCGTCAGCGATGTGGTAGTTCTTCTGCAAGTAGCCGCTGATGGCCGCAGCCACCCCGGGCCCCGCAGCCGCCCCCGTCACGGTCACTGAGGACGAGCCCTCCCCATGCGCTGGCTGATGCATACGACCACCACAAGCTGCAACGAGAAGCACGTCAGCCTCGACATCTTTTACACCTTGGCAAGGAGGAACATTGTTGTAATTCTAATATTAATTTACTTCACTTATTAAATATGTATAATTAACATACACCTCTGGACACCATGAACTTTACTCCGACGGACTGGATGCTGCCATACAGTCTATGGAGGTGTGGTGAACCAAAACTCTTTTAATATTGATAGATTGATAGACTGGGTGCTCTTCTTACCTCACCTGAATTGCAAATCTGCATCTCTCTGTCTATTGGAGCTGCAGCTCTAGCAAGTGAGGCAGAAGTAAAAGTTTATGCTGTCTGGAAGTGTACAGTCAAAAAATGCAATTTTCTAATTTAAATAAGCGCTTTGAATGGTTATAAAGTACGTCAGTGTAATATAATAGTTGTTTTTGTGTGCAAATTACTTATTTCAAATTACAGCTAGTATTGATGTTTTCTTTTATTTTTATAAATAATCATTAATGTATATAATATTATTATTATTTATGTTACACCTGTAATAATTTAGTTATGCTACATCTGAAGTTTATACAATTATGTAGTAAATCAATAATAAATTAATTAATATTCTATCGTAATACACACAATGTCAAACACTCAAAAATAATTAAAGGACTGCACTGCAACTCCTAAAAAAATATGATTTGATGTCTTCTGCCATTAGCCATTAGGCGCGGATTAAGAGCAAAATTTCATTCATGGGAGGGGGGGGGGGGGGCATAAGGCCAATGTTTATATTTATAAAAAAGGGAATTTAAATATTTTAAATTGTAAAAATTAATATTTATTAATAATGAAATAATAGTTACCATCATTCTAACTGAATAAAATAGACAATGAGAAATTTTAAGTTCTAAAATAATTAATTATAATATAAGTTAATTGGTAATAAAAACTATTTTTTTTTTCCATTCGCCACAGCAATTTTTAGTTTCAAATGCAAGTTCATCGCCTAAAATTTATGGTATATTGGTATACGTGTTATAAAATATATAAATATAATAAAAAATTGTTACATCATATTATAATTCCGGAAGTTATATTGAGAAAAAGTTAACATTGTTACGAAATTGTATTAAATTGTATGACATACAACAAAATTGTATCATAACAATAATCTCCCCTCATTTGATTTGATAATATGTACTAAAAATAATTTTTATGAATTTTATTTTAATGCAAAGTGTATACAATTGTATAATTTATATTATGAAATTAACTTTTTTTTTTACAAGGATTTAATTAATAAAATTTAATTATATTTATAATAATAAGGAATTTTAAGATCATAAGCACTTGCAATATATTGTTTATACAATGATGACAAAGACATGTGGACAGAAATGTTCATGGTTACTAACTACACACGCATGCAGGTCCAGGTAGTTTCAATGTGTCCGAGGACACGCGAATGTTCAGCGACCGTTTTGTCACACTGAACACGCGGGACCAAGAGAATCGACTTTGGCGCAGAATCCATTTTGAGCATTGTTTAAAGTTATTTAGTATCACATAATTAAAATAGATCTCGTTAAATTATGCGACATGTTGCAATACTTTGTAACAATGTTATGAATTCTTTATTGCATAATTCTTGGAAAATGTCCCTCGAAATTCTTGTATAGCAATTTTACAAAAATAGCTTTAAATCAATGCAAAATACAGTAAAATTAAATAATTTGTGGATTATTTGTAGATATAATAAAACTTAATTATTGCAGATTTAACAAGTTTTGATACGAAAGGCCTCAAAATGAATTACACGTATTGTACGTACATTATATTATATATTTTCTATTTATTATTACGTGTTGCGCGCAAGTGTATATAAATTAAAAAAAAAAATCATGATATCTAATAATTTAGATATTATTAATTTATTAATTAATTATTAATTTTATTAATGAATAAAAACAGAAAATATATTATTAAATTATCTTTTAATTAATTGCGCACAATTTAATTGTCATGCTCGTAAAATCCATTCAATCAAGAAACAATTCTTTTATACTAAATTATACTATTAAAAAATTAAGACATACATATTATAACAATATATTTAAAGTACAAATGATTACGTCAAAAACGATGACTATAATATTTCAACAATACAAAAGACTATTATCATAACAAAAGAAAAAGGGTTAACACTTACAAGGAGGTTATCTCTTTTGAGGTACACGATATACAGTCTGCAGCGGAGAACGATGCACAGCGGGTCAGGCCCCCTTTACTGACGGGCCACAATCCTTTCTTCGCGGCGACGACATAGGGATGAGCACCAGTAGAAGTAGGGGCATACACCAACACGCACGCACCAAAAAGACACGCTCCGTCGTTCTATATAGCTCTCTGGTTTGCTCTCAGTAGTGTAGCACGGCCGTGCGCGCTCTGCTCCTCCCAAATACGGCCGAGAGCTAAATTAAGCTCGCTAGTAACTATAAACCTATGCTGCTTCGTAGTCTAACGCTTATCTAATTTTGGCCAAAAACATTTCCTTTAAGCTTAAAGGTTCTGTTATAGAGAGCGCTTCTCTCACACATACACTCTCTGTATATGTGTTTTAAGTTAAGAAATACGAGATTGGTTTCAAATTCATAACCTTATTAGGTATGACAGTTCTTTAAATAGATTTAAAAAAAAAAAAAAAAATCACAAATACACACTTACGTATGTAAAAAATATAGTAAGATTAGAATTATTGTAGAGTGACTGTACTTGGCATGCTAGCAAGGTAAATACTGAGCGCGAACGACCGCGCGAGAGGTTTTGCCGCGGACGACCAAGGTATAAAGTGGACAGAAGGACGGGGGGGTTTCCGCAGGCGTATACACCGAGATGATGACGGACGTTACAACGTCTGCAGCTGATTCGCCCGTGGACCTACCGTGGACCCAAGAGTTAGGGCGGAGCCGGCCGAGGAGGCATGCGGGTGTAGGCGTACGACATGCCTAGTATAAGACTGGTTAATATGAGGATGTTTTTTTTTTTTACCTTTAACGAAACTAAATAACAACTACTAACTAAACTCGTAATACTTAACAACGGTCAGTATTTTTTTAAAATCATTTTGTCATCTCCATACTTTTTTTTTTTCATGGCAAAATTTATGAAACAACGTAATAAATTTAATAATTAAAAAAAAAAAAAAAACACACCGTATAGTTATTTTTTATAAATAAATGTAGAACAGCAAGGTATGAATATAATTTGGGATGTCAACTTTTTTGCAGATAAAATATACATAAATTCATTCTTAAAATGTTTAGAAGTGACCTGTATGTTGTCTCTTATATTTTTTTTTAGTGTCAATTGTATCAAAGACAAAAAGGGAACAAATCAATCATATAAATTAATTAAATTGGTTTATTTTTAATTATTGATTTATAGTTATAATAAGCATTAATTATAATATAAATTTATTTTATTACTATACTGTGATCAATATTTGCAATAAAAAAAATTTCAAAATCATATTTATATCCATATTGTTAGCAAGCTTAATTAATGTTATAATATAAAAACTGCATCATGCCAACAAAAATTCTAAAAAGTCTCTCTGTTTCAGATAACGGACATCCCAGTGCAGCCAATATGTTAATTTTTTAAACCATTATAATGTATTAAGGAGCCTTATAGGAATTAAACTATATTATTGTATTTCAATTTACCATGTAAAAATAATATCTCATGTTATTGAAAAAACAAACACTTTAAAAAAGAATGTAACTCTATGGCTAAAATTCCCTAAATAGCCTCAGCCCTAGAGGCTGAATGTACAATGAACAAATAAATATAATATGAGCTTGTATGCAGTCGTAACAACAAGTTAGTAGTACACATGCAGCTCTATATTTATATATTAGTATACATGCAAATGTAATCTCCGGGTGGGTCTAAATATTATAATAATCGTTGTCATCTGTCGAAGTCTCCTTTTGTAAAAAAAAAAAAAACGTAGCCACGCGGTCTACCACCGCAACATTTTTCACCACGATTGAAATTTGTCTTAACTTAAAAACAAATAAATAAAATAAACTAAAAATAATAATAAAATTAAATCAAATTGAGTTTCATTTTAAACGAATGAAAACGAAATAAAACAAAGTATATAGTACTTATTTTTTAAATTTTAAACTATAAGTACTACGAAATATTAATTTGTATTGTTATTATTACACCACACGACAAAGCACAAATTTTACCCAAGTTGGCTCATTTAATTGCTGGCACTGCAGCTCCAATAGACAAAGTGACCTGTAATTTTAGGAGAGGTAAAAATTAAGAGCACTAATTACTAATTAGTCCAGCAATAAAAAAATTAAGTTCGCCACACCTTCGAGCCACTGATTATACGTAGAGTAGGGGTAGGGGTAGAGTTCGTGCAGTCTCTTGAGATCATAATTTAACTTTTAATTTATAAAATCCTCATCGAATAATATACTATTACTGGACATGTACTTTTAAAAGTGTTAATTACTGTATAATTTAAATATATAACATCTTTTTATATATAACAAAATACAGAAAATGTTAAAAGCATTTTACAAAATGAGGTAAAGAATAACAAGATAAAAAAAAAAAAAAGTATATATTTGCAGTATAATATCCATCAACTTTGTTTAAGTGGATCTTGTTAATAAAGATGCTGTGAGAATAAGAACAATTGTCTAATTGGACGAGTTTCCTTTCCAGCCCAAGGAGTGAGAATAAATAAAAGTAGTGTGTATTATGCACGCGACGTTATACTTGCAGCAGCAGAGGCGATCGAGAGACGCGACAACAGATAACACGTCTTGCTGCTGTTGCTGCACTTGCTGTGCATATTATAATAAGTATATAAATATAGCTAGCAGGCAAGCCACTTTATTTCCCTACAGATATTTGCATATTTTGTGTAGGAGTTAAAATACCAGCCCAACATCAGCAATGCAGCAATAGCAGCAAGAAAATTATGAATCGGATTGTGTTCACACCTCTACAAGTCAAGTAATAAATCGTATACAAAGTTAACTATATATTATGTACTTAATAAAAATATACACTATATAAAGATTAACATTATACATATCAAGGTCTTAAAAAGGTAAAAGTATAGGTTATTAAATTGTAATAATATTCTATTTCTATATTTATAAAATTGGAAAGGATTAAAGTTTATTTTAACGTTTTATTTATGTCTAAAATAAAATTACGTAGAACTTTAAAAAAAAAAAAAAAAACATAAAATGAATCATAGAGTTCAGAGAACTTATATATATTACATTTGATACCTTTTAAGTATACGAGTGTAATTAATTTCAATATTTATTTCAACATTGGTATAAGACTTAAATAGTAAAAAAGTATTGAATTTAGTTCCATTTAAGTTGAAAGTTTGACTAGTGAGAATCAGTCAAATACTGAATGAAAAATATTTCAAAGTACCAATCTCGTATTAATATATTTATATTATACAAAGTCTTATATAAATATAAAAACAATAAAGCTTCGGGCCCAGATTTTATTACGAATGAACATTTGAAGCTAGTAAGCAAGTCGTTAACCCCAACAATCACCAATATGTTTAACCTCTGTATTGAAACGGCTACAATTCCGGAATTGTGGCGGATCGCCTACCTAATGGTATTATACAAAGGGAAGGGTAACATTATGTCACCCGACTCATACAGAGGTATTATCTATGGTGATACCATGTACAAACTCTTCTCGAGATTAATTGCAAACAGGCTTTTTGATTCCACCCACTATCTTATTCCAAAAGAGCAATACGGCTTTATGCCAGGACGTTCCACAATACAAGCTGTATCCACAGTATATAATCAAATTAAACTAGCATTGGAGAAGCCAAAGGGTCATTTATATATTGCTTTTGTAGACTTCAGAAAAGCTTTTGATTCGGTCAATAGGAATTTGCTCATTGAAAAGCTGAAGTCATTTAAAGTAATTCCTTCTGAAATTTTGAATATCTTAGCTGTTATTCTAAATATCAATTATGTATGTGTTCAAGATCGCTTATCATGTTCTAGTAATATTATTCAATCTAACGGAGTTTTGCAAGGAGACCCGAGCAGCTCTCTTCTTTTCAATCTTTTTACTGCAGATATAACTGAGATTACAAAAGATATAAACTGTGAAAATGAAAATGATCAAGTCGTACTAAATTTATATGCAGATGATCTTGCTATTATTTCAAAGAGCAAAGTCAAGCTACAAAAAGCGCTAAATAATCTATCCATCTGGGCCAAAACAAATGGTCTAGAAATTAACACAGAGAAAACCAAGGTTGTTAAGTTTAGAAGAGGCGGACCGTTATGCAAAAACGATGAAATTTATTGTGACGGTCAAAAGATTGAATTTCTAAATTTATTTAAATATCTTGGCATAATACTTCAAATGACAGGGCTTTCTTTTTCTAAACATATAACAGAAAGATGTAAGAACGCTATCACTGTTATGTACACTATCTCAGGGCTGTCTGGTCTATCCGTCAAAACAGGGCTCAAACTGTTCAATTTAAAAGTCGCCCCTGTGGCTACTTATGGTATTGAAATTGTATGGCCTCATTTATCTGTATCCGATTTTGATAAATTAGAATCAGTAAAAGCCATGTTTGTTAAAAGATTACTGTGTCTGTCAAAATTTACCGAAACTAGACTGGCCTATAAACTGATAGATTCCAATTATTTTATTACAGAAATCAAAGAAATGTTTAAACTTCCAACGACAGATCAATATTCCAATTTTATAGCTGTCAGGAATCAAAAAGCTCAGGATATTAATCCTGAGTTTTACAGCACTGATGCTATGACATGTAAATATTGGTGTCTGCCCCAATTGGATAGATCCAATGTTAGAAATGTTTTAACTCGCCAGGCTGTTCACGGCTTCCACTATCTAATTTGTAAATCTTCTGGTTATCATAAAGCTGAACAATCTTGTGTATGTAAATTATGTAATGAATATTGTAGCCAATATCATTTAAATATCTGTAAATCTAGAATTAAGTCTATTAGCGATTATGCCAGGGGAGATTTCATATAGTCTATAGATTTTGAATAGCAATGAAGCAATAAGTTTTTTTTATTCTATCTATTTTCTATGTCATATTTTGTCTTATATATATGTGATTATATATATATGATATATTATTATTATGATGTAACAGGCTGTTAGTATCATCTGTTATTTTATTTTATATTGTTTTATTATCATTTTCTATTGTTCTATTATTCTGTAACTATTATATATGTTTTGTATGTATGTTTTATGTGTTCTATTGTAATGTTTTTTTATAATGTATGTTTCTAGTGCTGTTAATATGTACACTTTCTGTGTTTAATAAAAGACTAATAATATATAAATATTTAATGTTAATTTAATAATGTTATAGGTGAAAATTTTCGAAAATAGAATCTTTAACTTTTCTCGTTTTTCGTTTTTCTTTGAAGCAAACTGTTATAGGTTGTATAAAGTTCTAAATTGGTATAAATATAACTTCAAGACAAACTTTGCATATTAAAACATGAGCTCTAGCAACGCCGAACATTTCTGTTATGGAGTTGGATGTAGTTATTTTTAGATTTAAAGCATTTATTTGTGATCTATTTTAGCTGCTTTCTTTATATACTACAAGACGCACCGGCGTGGAGGTGTATAATATATCCCAAGATGAACAAAGATCACATCTTTGCTGCAACAACGGCTTCATTACTTCACAGTTTTCGATATAATATTTAGGTTAAATAAATACAAAAATAAGACTTGATGAGGGAATTAAATGCGCCAACAAGAGAAAAATAACAACGACTTCTATATAATAACCATTGGTGGGTGTACTTCGTCTTCATGATAATTTACATAAACAACTATTTGCTGATGAATATAATTAAACCCAAGTCCTTTAAATATTCTATTGTTTAAAAAGTTTACCATTTAGGTAGATAAATAAGCTTCTATATTTATTTGAATACAGTAAATTTTATAGTTTTTGAAAGATTATCGTCTTGTTAAAAAACATTGATATTTGTAATAATAATATATACATTGTATTTATGGATATGACAAAACATATAACAATTCTTCATGATTATTATTACCTTGACCTTAACGCTATATATATGTTGGTTACTATTTTACATAATATTATTGTACAGTCAATATCAAATAGAATAAAACAACAATGATCCTTTGCTGTCACAAAGTTTAAATTCCCTACTTCTTCTAGCTTATCACAGCCTGTCTCTTAGAATGCCCGCCCACTCACCCATCGTTAATGGGAGTGAAAATGCATATAGAGAACTGTGATAAGCTAGAAAGAGGGAATTTAAATTTTGTACCGTGACATATTCTATTTGCTATTAACTGTACATTTCGCACCCCACTGTGGTGAACTCTCTTTAAGTTTTCATCACACGTAAAAAAATTGAGAACATCGTCAGTTTTGTGTGAGCGCTCTATCTGCATATCAAGGAAACCAGTTTTATCCTCACACGGGCATTTAGACGTATAAGGAGGCATTGAAGCACGTGTGAAGAGGCGGCTATAGGACCTCGCGGCACCGGGCGTGGACATTTGGACGGGACGCGAGGGCGGACGCGAGCGACCAGCAGGGCAGGGCTTGTATAATATCCTTCTCAAGGTTGTCCTATACTATCAGATCGCGCTCCGGGATGTCTTATAATGAGCAAAAATTTTGGTCCATCTGCAGGGCGGGTATACTCTTAAATTTTTTATTATAAGTAATTAGCTATAATAATATTATCATAATGTAAACAGTATAGATATTTTATAGTTACAGATAAGTTTTTTTTTTAAAAGGGATGGCAAATAATAAAATATATATTCTTTACCAGAATTTAATTAATTAAGATATATCTTAATTAATTAAAATTCTATAAAAATAACAATTAAGATATAAAATTATACCTTTAAATTAAATTAATTTAATGTTTTAAAAATATCAAAACAAATAATTTTAACAGTTATAAAATAAATATAAAACCTAAAAATAAACAACTTTATAAAACATTTCTTGTGTATGTCATAATTTTAATTATATTTTTTTTTTATTCTATACACACTCTTCTCGATCCATGTATAAATCTAAATTGCGACATATAACTTATCATCGAGCTCCTGTCAACTGTTTTTTTTTTATTGAAGTTGTGATCCTCCCAAACATTATACGCTTCATTAGTTAAGAAAGGAGATTGAAATTAGTCAATCAATTCATTGGTCCGGTTGTCTCGCTCTCAAGCCATCTGGCTGGTATTAACTTTGCTGCGGCTAAACCCTTTACGTGTGGGTTCTTCTACCTTCCATATAAGGACATAGGGCACATAATGTTCCTACACGTAAGCAAGCTTCCTTTTTAGACCTAAAGGTAGCACCTCCCTTAAACCCACATATAATAATATGGCAGCATCAGGCAGCAGCAATATAGGCGCTGAATTAAGAACGCACAACTTAGCCTATCCTCTTTTATTGCACTACCATCAACTATATAATAAACTGCCCGCACCTCCCACTGAGTTTGGTAAATATAATATATAATATATATATAAAAAAAAATCATATATGATATAAATAAATAAATGTCATTTTTTTTATATTATATAAAATAACAACTATGCAATATCCAGTCTATGTTATTTATTTTTATTTGCTAAATCAATAAATACTGTACACAATAAAATGAATATTATTATGAAATAATTATAATAATATAATTTTTTTAAATACATTCATAAAACCACAGTTAACATTGAGAATATTTATATTGTATATAGATATTATTTACATAATTTTTATAATTTACATACACAGATTTCTTAATTTTATAATTAAAATTTCATTTTAGAATAACAAGAATAGGGATATTTTTAATTTTTTTTATATTACATAACAGTCTTTAAAAAATAATATAGGCCATTTTTTTAATTCACTTTTTTTTTTTTTTTTTTTACATAGAATTATTATCTATAGATTTTTGGAATGGATGATTTCCTATATTTTTAAAGTATCCAAATTAAATTTTAATTTATTACTGGACGTTCATGAGATTCATTAATTTACAATTTGTATTATTTTTAATTTTACATGGACATTTTTCAACACAAGAGACTAGATTGCTAAAATGTAGAAATTATTTCAGGTTAATATGAAAACATGATAAAAATTAAATGAATGTGACAAATTTCAATAATTTATAACAAAGATCATCGACAAATATTTGTGATTTCAAGTTAAATTCGAGTTTTTAAATTTATAATTTTGCACTTCACATATTAGTATAATTACACTATTATAGTAATACATTATTGTATGGTGTGTAATATAATTATATAGCTATACACAAACACATCATAAAATACGGTGAATGAAAATAAAATAGACGCATATAGAAATTTAAAATAATAAGAAAAAAAAAATCAGATTTTTTGAAACCCTCCCTTTAAATTATTCTGTAAAATGCTGTGACGTCATAGTCATGTAACACCTTTATACTAAATATTTGCATGACTAAAACATCATTGTTTTGCAGCACGATTTTATAAGAATGTTACGAGGGTTCAAAAATTTCTGGAAGAAAAGAAAAACGACTACAAATTATACAAATATAATATGCAGTAAAAAAATCCATTACGGTGGACCTTTATGAAATAATCTGTACATAAATTATTCTATTATATTTAATTAGCTATACAGCTTTGGAAGATTACAACATATTTAAGAATTATATCATGTTCAAATTTTGGTATATAGTTTTATCAATATTCCTAAAAAAACTGCATAATTTCTACAATGTTTAGCAAACAAGAAAACTATTTTTTACTTATTACCTAATTTCAGGTGGAAGAGAATTAATTCAGGTGCATTCAGAAGATGTGAACATTTGGATGACAGATTCAAGTACAAACAGACGTACACGATTCCGAGTGTTTTTTATTGTTATCATTTCAGCTGTTAATTTTATTTTGATATGAAGTTTCACGAGTTACGAGTTTCAGAAAAATTTAAAACAATAAGTATTTTCTTTTATCGCATCACCGCAGAAAAAAATTATCATCATGTTTCTAGCTCAAGTCTGTACTATAAGATATTGCGACATATTTTCATTTAGAGCTCTCACTATTTAATGAATAAAATATCGTACTACTACTATAAGGCATGTGACGTAGGCATTCTTGTTAGTGGAGCTACTTCTGCTACTGAACAATAAATATAATAATACATTGAATAATTAAAAAAAAAAACTTTGAAAGGTTTAGCAAATTATTATTATTTTACAGTCTAGCAAATAAGCATGGGGCAAAATATTTAAAAAAAAATATTAAATAAACATATATGTATATTATATATAATTATGTAATATCTATATATATATATATATATATATATATATTTATTATATATATGATATATATATATATATCGGGGAAAAAAATGCATGGTGAGCAAAAGTTTGCTATGAATTAAGCATATTTTCTTCATTATTTTCATTTTAAATAATTTATAATATTTTTTAAACATTTGCCTGCATGCAGAATTGCGTTCATCCCCTGTAAGATAGGCTGATTGCGTTGCAAACGATCGAGCTATAATATTTACATTGAATATTTTTATTTTATATAAGAGTTTGTTCTCTATGGAATGCATTACCACTGGACCTCAGATCTTTGAATGGTACTTTGTTTTAAACTAAATTAAAGGCTCATATTTTTACTTTGTAAATAAGACAATTGTATAATTAATATATGCTTATTACTGTATATATACTATATTCTATAGTGTTTATTTTACGTATTATGATACTTATTAATTGTTTATTTCCTTATTATTGTGTGTTTACAGGGATTCACTGCACAACCTTCGGGAAGTGGTTTGTTCTTCTTGGACTGTTTGTGAATTTCCTGCCTCTGACTTGTTATTTATGTACTCATGAGCGAAATATAATAATAAAAAAATAAAATAAAATTTATAACAATAAGAAGCTTTGAAAGTATTTTTACATGAAATTTGAGGGAGAATTATTTTTTTCGTGAATTTATAATGTCATAGCACTATGCACTAGACAATTAAGATGAGATATTTCCATTTCAATGAATATTATCTCTTGTGAATAAGCTCAATTCAAAATTTTCTAGAACAGAACTGAATAAAAAAATCTCTTGATTTTTACGTACGTACTCTTCAATCAACTAGTTTATATTTGCCTTGAAAGTTATGGGAAACTGAAACAACTCATTGAAAACTAAATTAAAAATAGGATGTACAATCAGGTATTTATTACACTAAAAATATTATTAAAAATATTGGTTGTTAGGATAATTATCACAAACTGAAATTCAATAGTTTTTTTGTCTTATTTACACTTTATGAAAAACACTTGGAATCGAGTAGTTTGTTCCAACTTTAATAATCATAGAGGAAGTAACAATATTTATTGTACACCGTGGTATTGAACTATAACAGTAAAACCTTGATGCCTGAAATTGTATAAAGATAAAATGGTAATTCTGACTAACACTGGTTACAGCGGTTGCTCAAAACAACGGTTTTACAGCAAATGATGCAAAACTGCAACTAAAAGCTTTTACCGTGCAGTGGTAAAAAAAACAACAACTCTGTTGTTAGGCTTGTCCTGATGACCAGGCTTTGGCATTAATTTAGCTGTTGACCCACAGAGACAATGTAATCATTCCCTTGAGCCAGGATTCCTGCTGCAGAAACTGCATCAAGGGCTGAGTCAGCTTGCCAGTGTTCCACCGACTAAGAGGTAATAATGCTGTGCTACTGATTACACATTTGAAAATAACAACAATAATACAAAATAGAATGAGATATTAGAATGTGGAAATTTTAGTGGCTTAATCGAAAGAAGGGGTAAAAATATGGTACGGTGAATTTTTTCAGATTTTTCTGAGACCGGGAACTATTTTTAAAAAATTATTGAAAGTCTATTTTGATGACGTCACGGGCGGCACTGCCCTATCCTTTTTCTTAAGGAGTGCCGCCCGTGACGTCATCAAAATGTAATTTCAATAATTTTTTAAAAATAGTTCCCGGTCTCAGAAAAATCTGAAAAAATTCACAGTACTATATTTTTACCCCTTCTTTCGAATTAAGCCACTAAAATTTTCACATTCTAATATCTCATTATACTGATGAGTGATGATATATTGCATATGACTTTGGAACAATTGGAACCCATAATAATAACTAATAATAGTAATAAATGTTTAATTGAGCAGATCTTAGACAAGTTATATAAAATAAAAGTCAAGATAAAAAAAAAAAAAAAAAAAAATACCAATCAGATAAAAAGAAAGTACAAAGCTAGGGACAATATTTGTGCTCATTGAAGTTAATTTATTTTAGAGTCAATAACGGACTGCTCTTTCAATAGCCACGTTTGAAAAAATATTTCATGACAGTGTTTTGTTTACTATTCAAATTGGTACTATAGATTACAAGTTTGCATTAAGGTTTTACTGTGTAGTAATGTACATTTTAAAAACATGAGCAAGTTCATGAGAAATTCAACTTGCTCTATGTTGATAAACAAAGTAAACTTAACTAACTATGACAGCATCAACATAGGCACAGATTGTTGATTATAAATGTAAATATATACATATATGTAGTTAGAGTGCTTAGGATATTGAATTCACTTCTTTAATGTAAAATATTGGAGTTACACTTAAGTAGGCAGGCAAATTCAGTATTTCAAGTAACAACTGGTAACGTTGCAAATTAATTGAAAATTATATATATATATATTTTTTTTTAATATGCGCATTTTACAAACAAGAAAATCTGGTTACTTTAGTAAATGGCGACCATTATTAATAGAACTGAATCATGAGACAATCAGAATCAAAATAAGCTATATTCCTCATCGCAACACCTGACTTTATTAAATTTTTGGATTTTGTGGGTCTCATATGATGACCTTGATACTTAAAGAGTAAAGACGCAAATCCTCATTCAAAATTCACTTGTTTTGATAAAATATTCATATAATAATTTTACTAATTAAGTGAAATAATATTAATTCAATATTATATAAAATAAATAATTATTATGAAATAACTGACTGTGTTCTGTTGCCTCTAATTGAATACTAAGAACACATTTATGTCACAGTGACGCTATTACATATGACTGCATTGTCACATCTATACATTATTATTGAAGCACTTAAAAAATTATGTTGGATCGAATAGTAACATGATTGTAAAAAACAATTTAAATAACTTTGTTTCCATGTTAGGTTAAATTTGATAATTTTTATCAAAAATTTGAACCTTTGAGTAAAGTAGGGCAAAATTTAATCTGCAAAAAAACACATTAACGTAAAAGAAATAAATTTTTTTTTTTAACCTACAAAAAGTAAGTTTTAAAAAATAATTTTTTAAACTAATACGCAAAACTATCATACCAATTTTTCGACTGGAAAAATTAAAAAAAAAAAAAAGAAAACTTAATAAAATAAATGAAAAATACAGAAATCCTTATCCATTTTTCGATGAATGGAAAACAAAATATAATAATTTACATAATAGTTACATAGTAAATTTAATCATTTAATTTTTTTTTTTGTAAAAAAAAAAAAATAAATAAAAAAATAAAAAAAAAAATAAGAAGAGTGGTACAGAGGTATTGTATACACAGTGTTTTACTCTTTAGACTAAACCAGAACTTAAAGTACTTTAAAAAACAAACAATTACGCTCCTTGATAAAAGCTAAGTGATAATCAAAGTACCTGAAAACTAGATCATAACCGTTATCAAAATATCTGGTTCTGTATAGCTAATCCTCAAATAAATCTTTTAGACCCTCTATCACTTAGAAATTAAATACCCCATTAATAATACCCTTTGAGAATAAAGAACTGGACTATGAGGGCTACTATTGTTGAAGATAAGTTGCTGTCAAACACAAGAGAGTAAAATTTTTGTTGTTGTTTTTACTTTCTAATTTTTCATGAAATGTTAAATAAATAAAATATTAATTTACTGAGTACATATCTTTCATTTGTTAATTAGCAGCAACTTTACTGATTTGTGTTTATAGTATTAATGATTCTCCAATATCAATGATTGTAACAAGCAGAATGTATTCTAAGATGACGATCAAGTTCTATCTGCTCTCACCAAATTAATTTTGACAGGCTATTTATAAAAAAATTACGGGACTCATCCTACACAATGGGTTATTAGTTTTGTACCTATATCCTGTGTGTTTGGAGTACTTCTGCTGATAAGGAGAATGCAACAAACATAACCAAAAACATTAAACAAGTTCTTTTGATAAATGAATCCACTTTACAGCAAAGTATAAAATTTCAATTTGATTGCTTGTTTGTTGAAATTAGTCAAATGTGTTGATATAACCCGTATTAAATAATCTTGAATTGGACAACCCCTCAAATATTTTGCCCCTTGTCCTGATTAGAGCTGGAGGATCTTTAAAATAGTCTAGCACTTTATTCTTGAAATAAACAAAAGCAAATAGAAATAAAATATAATAACAACAACAGTGCTGGATTAAGTGTTTCAAGAGATTCAAGAGAGAGAGGGAGACACAATGAGAAGGGAAAAGTATTTAGTATTTCAATATTTTGTTGAAATATCATTTTGATTGTTCTCTAATAGTTGAGGCATATTGAGCTTCCTCAGTAAGTCATTCTAACATCAAGTTTTACAACATTTTTCATTTTTAACATTGGAGTATCTAAAAATAATTTTTTTATATTTGGGCTATTTACAGCTAAAGAATGTAAGGAATCTTTGTTAGAGGAACTACCTCTAATACATTTTTGACGATCACACCATAATATTGAGTAAGGTAATCAGTGGTGGCTACCATCACAAAAAAAAAAAAGGTGTTGTGAGAAAGTATTATGGGGTTGACACCAATTTGCCACCCTGCAGGAAACACAGAACATCAACTTAATTGTAAAGTCTACTCTCATTCTGAAGCAACGAGAGTCAATTTATATTCTCATAACTCTCATTGAAATTTATTATAAATACAAAACATCTTAAAATGTTTTCTGATTCTCCATCCCCATAATTTTAAAAAGAAATGCATGTTTACATATTAATAATTTAAATTTTGTGATTTCATGTATTAAAGTTGTCTTGCCATATATACGTATTCTATTTACAAAAATTAATTATAATTTCAATGTTCTCTTTTTGTATTCTTGAACAGTGGCAGCAAGACGATTGAAGTTTTTTTTTCTTTAATTTATAAAAGTTGTGTAGTTCTCTCTTCACAAGCATTAATTATAGATGTTCACATGCAACTTTCATCACGGTACCTTAGTAAGCAGGTAATTCCCCAAATTCGTTACTCTTTCTAAGGCGGTAGGCAACCTCCACTCTTCTCTTCCAACTGAAGATTCGCAGCTTCTAGATCCTGAAAATTATTGTCCAGGTTATAGAATTTAAATCAAAATTACCAATAGTACATGATATTAGGAACGGTTGATGTCAGCTGACAAAGTAAAAACTTATGAAAAATTTTCAGGTGGGTTTCAGACTTCCAGCAGCTAAGCTAATTCATGAAATAGTTTCAAAACGTTACAACATTGATGTGAAAATTCTCCAAGTTAGTAAAAATTGATCACACAAACTCCGAGTAGCAACAAGTTCTAACATGACCTCTATTTTTTAACCTAGCGGTACCCAGTTTTTTACCTGTTCGTTTATGTAATTTTAATGGTTTTATGAATCTGCATGAGGAGATACAATTTTCCTGACAATCTTTCAAGCCTTGGTTTAACTTGGTTTACATCCAACTGTATGAAGTGATTGCTACGCTTTCTATACATGTAACTAAAATCATAACCTAATCCTGTGATCTTTCACAGATGCTAAAAACAAAACAAATTTTAAGACGTAAACTAAGGCAGGAAGTAGGAGGAACCCCCAAAAGTTTAAAAAAGCTGCAATTAATGACACAGTAAAGTGTAAGACTCATTACACTGTATAATATATGTGTACATGGTACTGCTAGCTAATTAAGCATAATAATTTTAAGACTCAAAAATCTATTTTTTAACAAAGTGCTATGTAATAATTATATTGTATTGGAGGTTTTGGATTTTAAGTGTCAGAGCTATCTCCAATAATTCAGTAATTATCTCAGTAATTAATTTTGAAACATACCTGATATTTTATGGGGCATTGGTTTCTGTTGGTGTAACAGTATCGCAACATCCCACTGCATGACCACAGCAGTAAAGCAACAACAACAGCTGCGGCCCTGTAAAATCATAACAAAAGTTATTTTTAGCTGCCAAAAATCTTCCTTGAATCAGAGGGTTTTCTTAGAAACTTACCAAAAGTACCAAGGGCTGTAAACGTTGCTGCAACATTGATTGTTTCCGCAACAGTATAGATCTGGCTCACACAAGCTCCATTCACAATAATAGGCCTCCGTCTACAAAAATTCAGCACTTAGTAATCAGAAAATATGACCGCGGTGATCGATATGGGGCATACAGATTCGAGGGGCTGTTATTGCCTGATACTGAATGTACAGTAGTCTTGATGTGGGGTATGTTTAAACCTTATTAAAGATATTATGCATATTAATATTGCTCTTGCCGAGATATGACATACAAATAATAAAATAAAAGAGTCTGTTAAGTTTATAACTTTGCAGCATGAATAGCATACA
The DNA here is from genome assembly GCA_949825025.1 of Siphlonurus alternatus. Classification (NCBI taxonomy): domain Eukaryota; kingdom Metazoa; phylum Arthropoda; class Insecta; order Ephemeroptera; family Siphlonuridae; genus Siphlonurus; species Siphlonurus alternatus. Next base: position 46,420,094 of record OX463781.1, read on the forward strand.
GTATGCATATAACAGATCTTAGTTTACCTCTCGACAGTTCAGTAGACTAGACGGCGCCAGCTATATCAGCTAATGAAAAGGCTAGAATGTCAGCTGGCCGCCTTTTCATTGGCTGATATAGCTAGCGCCGTCTTGTCTACTGAACTGTCTAGAGGTAAACTAAGATCTGTTAAGGGGTAAACGGAGAAAATACCCTTTGATAAAATACCCTCAGATATAATACCCAGACAAAATACCCTAGGACAAAATACCCTCAGACAATTTACCCTAGGACAAAATACCCTTGGATAATTTACCCTAGGACAAAATACCCTTGGACAATTAACCCTGGGATAAAATACCCTTGGACAAAATACCCTAGGACAAAGTACCCTTGGACAAAATACCCTTGGACAATTAACCCTAGGACAAAATACCCTTGGACAAAATACCCTAGGACAAAATACCCTTGGACAAAATACCCTCAGATAAAATACCCTCAGACAAAATACCCATGGACAAAATACCCTTGGACGAAATACCCTCGGACAAAATACCCTTAGACGAAACACTCTTGGACAGAATACCCTCAGACAATTTACCATATATTATAATATATAACAGCATCTTAGGTATTTCGTAGAATGATAAAAATTATACCTACATCATGCAAACATTTTGCACACATGTATTGTATATACACTGTACAGTACAGTATTAATATTATTATTATTAAAGGGACAGGGTACAATAATTTTCATGTTGCATAAAAAGTTTCCTATTGATATAATAAATTTAAAAATATAATGTGTCAATTGCCCCAAAATACCAACCAACCAACCAAAATTAAAAATATATGATATTTCGGATTTCAACAGTACCAATAATTATAATCATAAATTTATGATTATATTTTCTATAATTTATAATATGTTATTGCGAATTGCCCATGAAAAAGGTAAAATAAATTTCACTGAATCCTGCGCATGATACTTTCACAGCATAATTAATTTTTTTATACGTTTAGTTGTAGAGTATAATAATTAAATATTTAGCACCTTTTAATTATTTTATTATTTATCATGTTATTTTTTTAAGGGTAAGATAACACGAAGAATCGATTGTTGTAGTCCCATTTGATTAACATGTAAATCTTAGCAACCTCATAATAATTCTGAATTTTTTTTGAGAGACAGTTTTTGGCACCAAAAAAATATGGAAAAAATTTCAAAACAATCGGACGATCCAATTTTTTTAAACGAATTTTTTAAATTTTTAGTATAGGGCTTTCCCATGGAGACCTAAACTAAGAAAATAATTTAAAAAAATTGGATCGTCCGATTGTTTTGAAATATTTTCCATATTTTTTTGGTGCCAAGAACTGCCTCTCAAAAAACATTCAGAATCATTATGAGGTTGCTAAGGTTTACATGTTAATCAAATGGGACTATAACAACAATCGATTGTTCGTGTTATCTTACCCTTAATGTAGGTTAATTTGGGTGCAATATATTTGAGCCAACCCAGGCGAAAAGGACTTGGGGGGGGGGAAATAAGTAAATGTAAATGAACAGGGGATACTAAATAAAACATCGCGTAATTATTATGGTATAATTATTTTACAATGAATGTATGAATGCATTTTTTTCATTATTTTTTAATAAAGAGCAAAAACAAAACAAAAAGTAAGAATAAAAAATCGTCACCTCATGAATAGAAGAAAACATTGCTTCCCCACCCAATTTTTTTCGTATTAACATAATGTTACATTGTAAGGTCGACAAGAGATACATTGCTTTTTGCAGTAGAATGTTCTATAAACTTACTCATGGAAACCAGCTATAAAATTAAATGTTCATAATGGTTTTAAAATTTATGTTGTCACGGGTAACAACCAGCACAAAGCATGATAGTAAAATACGTATTGCTATTTCAGTTATATTTATTTGTTATTTTATTGTACAGAATCATTATTTACCAGAAAAAATTATATTTAATTCACATTTTTAATGATGAGAAGAAATTTTATATTTTTGAAGATATAGAATTACATGTACACATGGTACATAATAAAATTATCTTAAAAAGTATTTAGTTGTGTTAAAAAGCCTTTATAACTTCTTAATGCATATTAGTGACTTAAAAATATTAAGACACCGGGGAAAAAAATCATATTCTTCTTTCTTACCGAACTTTTAGTTATATAATTTTGACAAAAAGACCAGACTACGGAGCCGGCCCCGTTAGGAAAAAACGAGCATTGATGTGTATAGTATATTAAAAGATATTTGAGTGAGACGGCTATATATGAACGAACTGAACACGAGTGGGGACATGCATTTTTACCCAATCGTTTTGGAATTGAGATTCATATATATCTATTATATATTATTCAAAACGATGATTATTCTTTGAATGAGCTAGTTTATGAATGTATTGCAAATGAAATATTCCAGTATTTTCAAAAATGTGAATTTCTCGCCCTGAATTGAAACTGAAATTTTTCCCAACCTAAAAGTGATGGGTATTTAATCTGAGGGTATTTTGTCCAAGGGTATTTCGTCTAAGGGTATTTTGTCCAAGGGTATTTCGTCCAAGGGTATTTTGTCTGAGGGTATTTTGTCTGAGGGTATTTTGTCCAAGGGTATTTTGTCTAAGGGTATTTTGTCCAAGGGTATTTTATCTGTGGGTAAATTGTCCAAGGGTATTTTGTCCAAGGGTATTTTATCCCAGGGTATTTTGTCCGAGGGTATTTTGTCCAAGGGTTAATTGTCTAAGGGTATTTTGTCCAAGGGTTAATTGTCTAAGGGTATTTTGTCCAAGGGTTAATTGTCCGAGGGTATTTTGTCCAAGGGTATTTTGTCCTAGGGTATTTTGTCTGGGTATTATATCCGAGGGTATTTTATCAAAGGGTATTTTATCCGTGATTCCTGTTAAGGTGCTTTCACATATTCGAAAATCGCTACGGAAACGCTCCGTAGCAAATGTGTTGATTTTGCTGCGGCGCACCGTAGCTGTTCCGTAGCACCTCGCGGCACGTTCTACGGAACTCCGTAGCAAAATCAAGATGAGTTTGATTTTGCTGCGGCATTCACATGATTTTCCGCCGCAACTGCCGCAGACGAACAAGAATATGTGAAAGGCTTACGGCATTGCTACCAGGGTCGGACTGGGGTCAAAAGGCCTACTGAGCAATGAAAGGCGGGGGCCTCTGCACCATCGGGGGGTTTGGGGGGCGGAGCCCCCCAAGTAGCCCGCCGCAGGCGCGATTTTTTTCAAAAAGGGGGCGTGGCATGCCTATATTTTTTAATACAAATATGTCTAAATATCGCGAGATTTTATATATTTTTTATTATGGAATTTTAGATTCTAAGGAAAAATTAATTTAAACTTTTTTTGGTGATAACGCTAGTCATATTTTCTATATATTTTTTTCTTTCACCTATTTTTTTTTTTTTTTTTTTTTTTAATCGAGGAGTTTTGCAAGTATAAAGTCCCAATGTAACAATTAAAACCTTATTGGAACAGTTTTCTGTGTGACTTTGGGTCAAAAAATGCACAATTAGGAAAATAATCTTATCAAATTATTGTGGAACATAATTATATACCAAAATAATTCTAGTAATGTACCCGAATATGTAAAAAAAAAAAAAAAGAAGTGTTAATTTTGGTTCAGCTTTAAAATTTTGATTTTCAATCAGGGTTACTACTCTCGGATTCACAAGTTGAGTCACCTGAACTTTGGAGTGTTGTAACTCTCTGCAGGTTCCAATAAGTCCAGAATATTGTAAAAAAACATGCTGACACATAGCAAATTTATTTCTTAAATTTTAGTAGTAATTTCATATTTTTTGAAGCAAAAATTTTAATTTCTGTGATTTTTTTGACAGAACAACCTCGGGTTCTTTCAATTGATTTTCATGACTTTCCCGATTTGCGCACAAGGCACTTAAAAATTTATATAAAATTAATAAAACATGTTATGACAGTGAAATATTTACATTGCGATAAAAATAGCCGAAAATAGTTTAATTGTCCTAATTTGAAAAAATAATTTTGAATTAAATAAAAGGTGAGAAGTGTACCTCCTCCATAGAGCTTTTTTTTTTTTTGGAAAAACAATCATTGCATCCAACGTAAAATAATATTTGCCAACAAAAATATTTGCTGGGAATATATTTTTTATTCAAAGCTTTATCAATTTTAAAATAATTGTGTATAGTTTTAGCCGGCGTTGAACAGTTACGATAAAAAAATTAATTAAAAATCAATAAAGCTTTGAATAAAAAATATATTGCCAGCAAAAGTTGACAAATATTTTGTTACTTTGCATGGAATGTTTGTTTTCCCCAAGAAATGTTTTTTCAGGGAACAGATACATTTCTTACTTTTTATTTAATTAAAAATGGTTTTAAGTTAGGACAATCAAACCTTTTAATCGCAATGCACGTATTTTCATCCGTTTATTTTTTTTTATATATATATTTCAGTGTCATGTAGTTGCTTAACCGTGCTCGAAAATCGACCGAATACATTACAAATTATATTGCGGTACGTTAAAATCTCTCCAATTTTAATTTTGAGGTCAAAATTAGACTCTCTCTTTTTTTCCCATTTCCTAAAAAAAGTAGTTGTACTGCATATTCTGGGCCGGATATGCACCAGTTTAGAGTAGAGTAAACGATTTCATTTTTTGGAATATTTTGTTTTCTAAAAATATTTTAACCTGCTTTATATTAAGAAATGAAAACCAAAAAATTCCATCTCAAATAGCTTCACCACAAAAAAATCCCAAAGTTGGTGTGTCGGAGGCCTTTAACATGCATCCTTATGGAACAGAAAACAGCTTTTTACTCCAACTTTGTCTGAACTATGGTACCAATTAAAAAATACGTACGTAATCTATGATGAATTCTTTAATGAATTTTCAAATATTATTAATTATTATTATTATTTTTTTATTTTTACGGAGCCATTTTTTCGAAAAAAAATATTGAAATTTTGCGGGTTAATTCCCATAAAGATTTTCAAGATTTTTTTTCCGGAAAAACGGCTCCGTAAAAAAAAATATATATATATATATATTTGAAAATCCATTGAAGAATTAATCAGAGATTACGGATTACGTACGTATTTTTTAATTGTTACCATAGTTCAGACAAAGTTGGAGTAAAAAGCTATTTTCTGTTCCATAAGGATGTATATTAAGGGGCCTCCAAAACACCAACTTTGGGATTTTTTTGTGGTAAAGATATTTCGGATGGAATTTTTTGGTTTTCATTTTTTAATAGAGGGCGAGTTAAACTATTTTTAGAAAATAAACTATTCGAAAAAATGAAATCGCTCACTCTATTTTAAGTGATTTGAGCATTAAATCATGCATGAATAGATACAAAAATACTATAATATAATAGCAAAAAAAAATAATAATAAATAAATAAAAAATATGTAATAAAAAAAAACAAGTACGTGCTATACATCTTTTCGTCATATATATGAAGAAGACTACGAATATGAAATGGAAGCTAGCGGAAGATTTTGAAAAAATAAAAACTTACAAATTTTAATCTATAATTTAGGTATTTTTAAAAATAAAATATATGATTTTTTTAAATTCAATAATACATGCACCTTTCCGTATTGGCGTTCCGGACCGTTCTGGCTTATTTTTATCACTATAATGTATTATATTTATAAAAAGATGATGTATATTTGAAAAATAAAAAATAAAACATTTACCGCAACAGAATATTTTCATATTAAATTTTACTTATATTAGTGCAGGGCCAAGGGGGACCAAGGGGCCTTCAAGGCTTTACATCTTGATTTAATTACTCTACATTAATTTTCCAAAATTAATTTGCTTCGTTTTTGTTACATCTTTTCCGATCGCGATGTATAAAGGGCCTTCTTGGTCAAATGAGGAGAATTACACAACATATTTTTTTAAGAAATATAAGGGCCCTCGGCACGGTTGGAGGCCTCCTAAAAATAATAAAGGTATAGGTCCTCATTATGGGGGCCTACCTTTTATATTTTTGGGGGCCTCCAACTGTGCCAAGGACCCTTATATTTTCTCATGAAGATTATAATGTAATGAGGAATTTGCATGCGTGAATCTGATTGGCTTAATCGAAAGAGGGGGCTGAGAAATACATGTGTGAATTTTATGCGAATTTTTTGAGCACTGCAAGTATGCTCAAATGCATATTTAAAAGATGCACTTTACCTGGAGGCGATGGCGCATCGCCAGTGACGTCATCGCTATGTCAGGTTCGGTTCACTATAGATATGCATACCTGTACGCACCTGCATAACAGGTAGCCAATCAAAAACAATCTAGCCAAAATTCAAAATTTCAAATGCCTAGCCTATTAGTTTTAAAACTTAAAAAATGCACATTATTCCATATACGCGTACTGTAAAAACACACTGGGAGATAAGTAATATTACAAACGTACCTTTCATCATATTTAAATAATAGAAATTGTTTCGCAAATAGTTTCATTTAACTGAAGAAAAGATGCAATCGATGCAATATCAAGTCCTGCCACCAACTTTTCTGTTTAAATTATTGGCGATTATTGGCGCGTCATGCATCAATCAGCCAATAAAAATGTGTAAATTTATCATACTGGACTCCTTCCGTATCTGCTGATTATCTATTGAATTATTTTATTAAACCTAAAACTGAGCCTCTTTTCTTATCTACGAAGATAGTAGGATGCCGTAGGACTCAATATTTAAATTTATTAAGACCCTTGAATCATAATTTATCAATGTCTTTTCAACCCCCTGTTTGCTGCTGCTGAAACCAGTAACGGAAGGATTGAAAAATAAATACAGTTTTAATTTCAACTTTTCCAACACGCAATATGTGGTCGAGTGGAAAAGCGCTCGCCTTCCATGCAAGAGGTGAAGGGTTCAAATCTCCCCCGGTTCAGTTTACATTTTTAGTAGCACGAAGAAGTTTATTTCATATTTTTAACTCAAACGGGGTAAAATAGTTTTGTTTATAATTTCTTATTAATTTTTCTATCATTGAATGAAACGCTTTTTTTGTTTTTTTTTTTTTTTTTTTTTTTTGTTTTTTTTTTTTTTTTTTTTTTTTTTTTTTTTTTTTTTTTTTTTGCAAAGTTTTTGTAAGTGCGTATTTAAATGAAAAAGTGTGACTTATAATAGTATAACATGATTATATTGTAAGAAAAAATAAGATTATTTTACCCCGTACGTTTGAATTAATTCTTCGTGCTACTAAAACCGTAAAATGAACCAGAGGAGATTTGAACTCTTCACCTCTTGCATGGAAGACGAGTGCTTTTCCACTCGACCACGTACAGGTGTTATAGAAATGTTGAAATTAAAACTGTATTTATTTTTCAATCCTTCCGTTTCTGGTTTCAGCAGCAGCAAACAGGGGGTTGAAAAGACATTGATAAATTATGATTCAAGGGTCTTAATAAATTTAAATATTGAATCCTACGGCATCCTACTATCTTCGTAGATAAGAAAAGAGGCTCAGTTTTAGGTTTAATAAAATAAATCAATAGATAATCAGCAGATACGGAAGGAGTCCAGTATGATAAATTTACACATTTTTATTGGCTGATTGATGCATGACGCGCCAATAATCGCCAATAATTTAAACAGAAAAGTTGGTGGCAGGACTTGATATTGCATCGATTGCATCTTCTCTTCAATTAAATGAAACTATTTGCGAAACAATTTCTATTATTTAAATATGATGAAAGGTACGTTTGTAATATTACTTATCTCCCAGTGTGTTTTTACAATACGCGTATATGGAATAATGTGCATTTTTTAAGTTTTAAAACTAATAGGCTAGGCATTTGAAATTTTGAATTTTGGCTAGATTGTTTTTGATTGGCTACCTGTTATGCAGGTGCGTACAGGTATGCATATCTATAGTGAACCGAACCTGACATAGCGATGACGTCACTGGCGATGCGCCATCGCCTCCAGGTAAAGTGCATCTTTTAAATATGCATTTGAGCATACTTGCAGTGCTCAAAAAATTCGCATAAAATTCACACATGTATTTCTCAGCCCCCTCTTTCGATTAAGCCAATCAGATTCACGCATGCAAATTCCTCATTGTGGTCTTTTTGTTTTAAAAATTTCTGGCACTTCAAAGTTGAAAATTCATAGTAAATAAATTGAAATGTATAAGAAGTACATAATTGATTATTATGAATATATAATACCTATTAAATATAATAGTCAGTTCTTTGTACTGTGATTTAAGCCTCTTGTTTTACTCTACATCTTCAGAACACTGTATCTACATTAAATCTTACATCGCTTCGCGATGTAGGGAGGGCCTATTTCACCCTTGGGGGGCCTACTTTTAACATTTTGGGGGCCTCCAACCGGGGGGGCCTACTGAGCGATTGCTCACCAACTCTTATGGCCAGTCCGAGCCTGATTGCTACGGAACTCCGTAGCGATTTTCGAATATGTGAATTAAAGCACCTTTATACATACTGTAGCTAGGTTATAGCATTATAGAGTCCAGTGTGAAAAGATAAAGATAAAAATTTAGTTTATACTGCGGCAGTTGTGGTCAAGTGAGTGTCAAGTGGTCAATGCAGTGACCTTACATTGTGCTTGCAATATGTAAGGTCACTGCAAAATATTAATGAATATATGCATATTATAAGAATCAGATTCAATATGCATAATTATCATGTATGCATATACATAATTATGATGATACATGGGCCATAGAGACAGCATATTAAATGAAGTGAAGAGAGTAAAAACAAAACTGAAACCATGGCATGCGAACATTGAGAACAGGGGGATAAAACTTTTACAAAATGTAATAAAAATACCACTTGAAATACCTAAGCTATACTTACATTATGTGCAAGAAACGAACATGTTCCAAGCAATACAGTTACAACTTTATTCATTGTTTTCATCGTGAGACATAAAAGAAAATATTTGCAGTTTACATGGATAAATTTTCGTGTTCGTGCCTGTCAAGTTGTCATCAGCTGTGTGAGCTGTGTAGAGGAAATAATTTCTGTGATCGTAATGTAGATGGTGCTGAGAATGTTTTTCCTTCATTTCAGCGCCAAATATTTTGAAATCTAATTTTTCGTTTCATTTTATTTTTTAATGAAATTAATAAATATAATTATTATTACTTCACGTATAACCCGGTGAGTTTCTCGCATCAGGAATTGGGATAAAATACCGTGAAAAATTTAGAATTAAAAGAAATTGCAGCCACTGCCTGTGATGCTTAATTATCTCAGAAATCGTGGAGGATAATAAAAAATTTCCATTATGAAATTAATATTTGCTAGCTTACTGCCATAATATATATATATATATATATATATATATATATATATAATTATATGTGTGTGTTCGATAACGAGACAAAGTTTCAAAATGTACGTATAATAAAAAGCAACACCTTTTTACTACTTAATTTTGCAATATATATATTTTTCTGTTTACCATGAATGCAGCATTAAATTTTCAAATCATGATTCCAATGGAAAATTCCAACATTCCTCGATCATATTATATTAGTATTAATGATCGATCGAACTTTCTACTCTATGGATCTGATGTCGAATCATCAACCCTTGTAATTTTTTACTTAATTTATACATTTTTTAAAATTGCCAAAAATATAATAAAATAAATATCTTTTAATATTCCTTCCATACAAGACAGGCAACAACACTAAAATTATATAATAATTCCTAATATAGCTTGCTTCATGGTTTCAACATAGATGGTTCAGTGCTGGGCATTCAATATGACCCCCTTGTTCTTCTTTAAAATGTGTTTAATATTATAATTATAGTTTAATGCATGCAGCATATATAGGGTAAATTAACATAAAAGGTAATATAACAATTAAAACAATTATAACATATTGATACATGAATGCAGTTTTATTATTTTATCTCATACATAAAGTTACAATTTCTGAAAAAGATAAAATAAATTTTTATTATAAAATTGATTTTAAAACATTTTCCATTTTTCTTTAATTAATATTTGAAGTTGTCACTGTACCGATGGAACTATAATATTCTTCTAAGCAAAATAACAAGCTATATGTTGTGATGATATATACAATACTCATTGTTAAATTGCACAACAGAAGATGATGTGCCACATTTAAGGTAGAGATAATACGGATCGGATTGGCCCAATGCTAAAAAAATTCCATTCATAAAAATTATGAAAAAAAATTAAAATGTTCTCCTCTACATCCCCTATCAGTAGGTAATATATCAGGTATACAAAACGAGCTAGTTTTCGAGTAATTAATTTTTAAAGTTCTCTAATTTAAGATGGAAAAATGAAACTTCCAAGTTAATTAAATTAGCCAACTTTAAAAATTAATAACTCGAAAACTAGCTCGTTTTTGTACACCTGATATTTTACCTACTGATAGGAGATGTAGAGGAGAACATTTTAAATATTTTTCATAATTTTTATGAATGGGGTTTTTTTAGCATTGGGCCAGCTGATCCGTGTTATCTCTACCTTAAGGAACAAATGCTATAAGATACTTGTCAAGTCTAGAAGATTTTTTTGCCAGTCTCGGTACAGAAAAAAAATAAAAAATAAAGTATTGTGAAATATTATACCATTGTGTATAATATCTATAATTATTAACCAAGTACATGTTCACATTTAATATATATTTTAATTGTATGCTTCTTCTACATTTTTAAATTTATAAGTTTATTATATTTGTGACTCACAGTACAAAATGCATGGTGTACTTTTAAAAACTAAATGCACACAGCAGAAAAAAACATTTTTTTTTGTTTTTGTTTTTCGTTTAAAGAAATCCAACCTACTTCTTCCAGACCACACAAAAGTAGAAAAACAAAACAAAAAACAGAATGAAATTATAATAATATAATTATTTTAATTTTAAATATATCTAGAACTTAACTTTCATGGACTCTTTACTGTAATGTATAAATTATAAATAACAACCTTTTTTTTTTTAGTTGTACTTCATGCTTATTTAAATGATCAGTTGCCATGATGCTCAACAAATAAAAATAATTACATAAATTGAATTTGCTTACTGAAATACACAAGACTTAATTTCCATCTAAATTAAATTATGCTCCAACACACAACTCTTCGCTAGCAGTATGTAAATGTACTCAAAACCAAAATACAGTACATCACAAGTCAGATAGGAGAGCACAACTATAATAATTTCGCTTCAATTTATTTATGAAACATTAAAATATATTACATATGTATAGAAGTCCACTATTTACCAATTAAGATAATAAAATTGAAAATTAGAGTAAAACAATTTTGAATGGAATAAAACAGTATGCAGTTTTAAATTCCTTCATAAACACATTCTGCAGGTTCCGAATGTTTAGTACACTGGTGGCGGTAACATTTTAGGATGTCGTGAGACAACCAAAGAGGTTCTTGTGGCACATTAGCTGCATTATTGTTGCTACATTTTGTGCTAATTCATTAACTAGCGGCTTTCATGTTTCATGGCCGGGCTAGCTTGTCCTCCAGTGTACTATCAGGAAAATATTAACAAACGATGGACAAAATGCCATAAAAAATAAAATACAAATTAAATTATATGCCACAATTATCCTTAAAGTTCAGGTACTAACCTGGCATGGTTATTTTAAAAAAAAGTGGCTGAAGAAATAACATTAACTAATGTTAACTAATGTATAATTGTATTATTTAAGTCTTTTAAACAAATTAAAATTGAAGTTTACTAGTTTTTGTAACTTTTAGTTTAGTAGTAACATTTTGATTCAATTTAATAAACCAATCAAAGTCTTAGAAGAATAAGAGGTCAAGCCTTGAAGTAAAAAAACAGCTGATAATTATCTGACAAAATTCTTTCTTACTTGAAGGGTAGACATAAAAGTTAAATTTAATCAAAATGAAACAAGGTACCTATATACTGATGGAATATATATATTTTTTTCTTAATGTTATTTTTATTTACTGTACTGTATTAGTTTCTTAAAAATAAAATTGAGTGCTAAACAATTTTTTTTATACAGTACATACACACTACAATTTTCATTTTCATTTGAACAAATACCAGTAACAAATTCATAAATTATTTTTGTACATAGGTAAAGTTAAAAATTATTTAAAATTATGTGTATACAATTAAACATTGTATAGAAATCAAAGCTGAATTACATCTCATTAACAGTTCTTTTTTAAATAAAATGTCTCTGGGGAAAAACTTCTTACCAAATAACTCACCTAATGGCAATCTTATCTCACACATGGCTTGCTGAATGACTCGGTTAGTTATCTCCCCCCACCACTTCTGACACCAGCTTCTCGATGTGCTTCATGTCTGGAGGACTGAACGGGTATTGAGGATCTCGAGGGCGATTCTGTGGCAGCGTGGGGTTGGACGAGTCGTCACGTAGGGCGTGGCTCGTGTCAAAGCCCACGGGCGCAGTGTTGGGAGCGTAGCCTTCGTCCTGAGGGTAGTGCTCGGAGATGGCAGAGCTGACGACAGAGGCTAAGTCAGAGCAGCCATTCACGTAGTCATCCCCACCAGACAGCGACTCAAATGAGCCAGACAAATTCAAGTTTGGTGTTTCAGTAGTTTCAGAATTGTTACTACTTTTTAGTTTTGATGGAGAAGGAGGGTTTATCTTTTCTTCTACAGCTTTTGAAGATTTTACGATCAAAGGTGCTTCAAAATCAAAGCTTAATATTGAGTTTATGTTGGCTGATTTGTTAGGTGATGCTGGTGATTCATTGTTAATGGGTGGAGTATTATCTGGATGTACATTTGTAATTTTTGTTGATCCTGGTGGTTCATTGTCAATTCCTTCAGAAGAGTTTTCAGTTATCTTGGTGAGTTCTGGTTGTTTGTTTTCTCCTTCAACATTTGTATAACTGTCGCACTTTTCTGCGGGAAGTTTATCCTCATTTTCTTCAGTGACTTCTGTTCCGTTTTGTTCCTCATTTTCTTTAGCATCAATTGCAGAGTTTTCATCAGCAGCTTCCTTCTCATTGTTTTCAAGTGAGGTAATGCACTCATTAATATTTTCTGTATCACTGTCTTCTTCATCACTGAAATCATCATTCTTAGTTGCTGGCGTCACTATAATTGGTTTTCCAAAATCAAACTCAATGGTTTTACCATCTTTTTTGTTGTCTTGTATGTCCCTGGGACAAGCAACTCTCAGCGGTGCAACAAAGACAAAGTTTGAATTTGTTTCTGAGTCTGCCTTCAGTCTGTCTAATGCTGCATTTTTACGAGGAGACTGGCTCTTCCTGGGCTTCCTGCGGGCATCAGTTGCTGTTGACGTATCGTCGTCCGAGCTTGAGACTTGCATGTCCTGAATGTCAACTGCAGGCAATGCACAGCGAGTTAGCTTCACGGTAGGGATACGTCCAATATGCTCGAGCTTGTGCAGTTCCGCGCTCACACCACTGTAGAACATTTGTGAACATTCCTTGCACTCATATTCCGTAAGCTCCACTGGCTCTTGTTTCATTTGACGATACCTCCTTTCTGGAATTTTCTTTTCTTTCACTTCAGTACTGTTCCTGGTTGATTTTGCTACTACTCTCTTCTCTCTTTTTATAGCTGCATTTTTACCTAATTTTATTGTTATTTTAGGAATAGGTTCTTTATCTGCATAAGTTAATCTTGCTGGAGGAACTATTCTACGAGATTTTGTCTGAGTAACTTTTTGTACTTGTTTGTTTGGGATGCGCCTACGTTTCGTGTCATTCTCAGAATCAGAGTCCGAGTCTGACACATCCACAATGTTTCTCTTCCTGAGACGACGGGGGCTGGTGGTGACAAGGGAAGGAGGTGGGGCGGCAGCACGCACACCCCTCGATGGCTTCACGGTGGGCTTGGTCTTTTTGGCCTCGGCAGGAACTACCGGGGGCTTGCGAGTTGCTCGACCTACAGGAATGCTGCTTGATTCATCCACTCGGTTGATGGTCACCTTTAGGTTGCGAGAGGGAGCAACTGTGTTGCGGGAGGGGAGAGCTACAGTTACATTTATCTTGGCCTGCTTGTTTTGGAGGGACCTGAAAACAGAAAAATAATTATAAGTATATTTATTTACTTAAAAAAAATTAGTACATAATGTAAGAATGGATATTGTGTTAGTGCAGAGATACATAAGGTGGCACTAAAAATCAAAACATTCAATTCCTGTAGGCAGAAACTAAAGACAGAGTTATCAGAAATTGAATGATGTGATCTATTGTCGTGCAGTGCAAAGATTTGGGTTGGTAAGTCTGACGGTTAAGTCTCACAAGTACTTGAGAATTAAAATTAACTTGCCGTGAGCTGACATACCTCTGCAGCATTCATAGACTATAGAGAAGCAACTCCTGGTTACCTTTCTACCTCAATTTTTAGACTCAAGCATGGAAGAAACAAATAACATTGAGTAAACATGGCTGACAAGTGAGTTTATTTATAACATATAACATTTATTATATAATTTTATTTCAATAATCTGTTGTACAATACAGTACAACATATATTATATCACGTCATAATATTCTTAATTCTAAACACATTATAGATAAAACCATAATATATTATACATATTTTGTCAGTAAAAAATTTAATAATATTTTACAATCACTATGAGAGACAATTTTCCTACAGTTTATTAGCAAAAAACTCCTTCAATGAATAAAACTCCTTTTTGATAAAAACATATTTCAATTTTGCTTTAAACAACCCATTATTAAATTATTATTATTATTATTTACAGTACATGTTTTTTTTTTTTTTTTTTTTTTTTTTACAAATTATTGGATCTTAAGGTAGAGATAACACGGATCAGCTGGCCCAATGCTAAAAAAATCCCATTCATAAAAATTATGAAAAAAATTTAAAATGTTCTCCTCTACATCCTCTATCAGTGGGTAAAATATCAGGTATACAAAAACGAGCTAGTTTTCGAGTTATTAATTTTTAAAGTTGACTACTTTAACATGGAGAAATGGAACTTCCATGTTAAATTAGCCAACTTTAAAAATTAATAACTCGAAAACTAGCTCGTTTTTGTATACCTGATATTTTACCTACTGATAGGGGATGTAGAGGAGAACATTTTAAATTTTTTTCATAATTTTTATGAATGGGATTTTTTTACCATTGGGCCAGCTGATCCGTGTTATCTCTACCTTAAGAAGTTAATTTTTATCTTTTCTTTACTAGCATGTATGTTCTTATTATGAAATTTGCATACAGTACATTGTAAAGTTGCAGTTAAATTTAGTGGGATAAATGTGGATACTCCAATCACCGTCTCAGTTTTCATGATATAATCTGTACACTTCTTGCCTTAGAAAACTTCCCATACCAATAAATGGTAATAGCATAGCATGTTTGATCATCTTTAAGTAAAGGAAATTCTACGACTGAATGAGAAAGGTAGAAAGTTGCTGCTCTCACCTGTTATAAAGCCACTGGAGAGCGTAGGCGCAGGCCGTACAGACTTGCTTCGTCGAGGTGACCTGCTTGCTGATGTGTTTGGCCTCCAGTAGTTCGAGGCCGAGGGCCTCCTGAGCGCCCTCAATGCTGCGCAGCTCCAACAACTGGCCCGAAGCTCGGCACACGAGGCAGCTGACCACAGGCCGACGCAGCGAATCTTGCAGAGCACATCTCAGCTGCGACACCAGGTCGGCGTGGAACGCACAGCTGACACAAGCCAAGTGAGCATCATCCTGCACAAAAATTTTGAATCAGTCAGCTATAATATTAGTAAATACTAAATGTAAATAACCTAATAACCTATTCAATTTATCAATGCCAGGGTTTGAAAACTCCCCCTTAAAAGAAAAAAAAAAAAAAAAAAAACGAAAAAAACAGGGGAAGTACTGTAAAGAAATCTTACCTTTCGAATCTCAAACAGAGTTTCTGCGTACGAGTCTTCTTGCAAATGTAAATCCACCAAAGGATCTGCACAAAAACAGCCCACGCAGTGGGGCTTAGCCTTGGCAGGGGCAGCGTTGGCTGCACGGGCCTTGGGTTTGAGCTTACGCTTCACCATTCTGGGTCTCAGGGTACAGGGGCGAGTAACAACTCCTCTGAAACAAAATAATGACCTTGCTTTCAACATCCACTACATTGCACGAGTGTTTATCACATTGTTTGTACTGCAAGAAATGAGTCCCTTTATATCTGAAAATACAAAAAAGATAATTAATATAGACCCCAACGCAGTTTCAGGGAGTCATTTAAGATGCCGTAAAACCTACAGCATGATATCGATTATGCATTTTATACAGTTATATATATGTTACAGTATGCATATAATTATGCATAAATATATATTATCACATACAATCATGTCAAAAAGAATAAAAAAAAATACGGTATGCATACATAGCCTTTAATAATAAAATATACGCTGGCTAGGATTATGATACTGTCAATGAGTTCAATGACTGTCATACTGATGATACAGTATGCATATGCATATGTAATACTTATAGAATTATATGCATCATATATATCAATATATCATGGTCGATACATCATGCAGTAAAGAAAGCATAACTTTCCCGCCCAGAAAAGAAAGCATGCATGTGCATTGCATATATGCATACAGTACAGCACACGAGCACAGAGATCACAGATCATAGAGGGCACCGACATTGACCAGCTTAATATAATATGCATAAATATAAGAGTCACTGATTATTACATTCAGCATGAATTTTGTTTAATTCTTATAATTATTCACCTACAACACTCTAAAGAAATCAATCTGCAAACCGGGGTATCCATATCACAACGATATCATGCATCAACTTATGAAGCACAAAGAAAAATTATTTATTATGTTGTGTATGCACACACGCGAGTTCTTATATAACAACATATAATAAAGATTTAAAAACTACATTTAAGTAATTGAGACAAACCAACATGAATCATCACTCACCAGTACTGTTGGGTTGTTAAAAATTTGCAGTTGTTGTAATTTTATTCCTCAACAACTTTCACAAGGAAACAACAACACAGCTTCAACACAGGTTTCTTCATGAAAAACGAGGAAAGGGAAATCGAGGGAAGCAAGCAAATAATAAAAAAAAATGACCCAAAATAATTTTGCTTTGGTCTTTACTGCACTCTGGTGGCAGTTTAGTGAAGCATTAAAAGACTGCGCGAATATTTTTAAAACGAAAACCTTTGTTCGATATATCAATGTCAGAAACATATTTTGTGCATGCAGCTAGAGTGCACATGCACTCTGTATATTAATATAGACAGAGAATATAACTATATATTAATATAAATAATTATTTTCTTAGTAAAAATATCTTAACTCTGAAATAACATGTGAAACATGTGTAATTTATGTATCAATTTTGTGTTAGCTTTGACTATTTGTTTAATATATTATAATCCAAACTTATAGTGTTTATATGAATAAGCTATCAACTTTTTTTCTTAACTAAATTGTTATTGTTAATTATGTAGAGAAATATTTCTGTCATTAATGTTTTTTTTCCAGATGAAACAAAATTTTCATTCCTCTTCTCGAGCTCATTTTGATCGAGGTATAAATGTTTTTTTTGTATAAATGAAATGTATCATGTTTATTTAAGGGTAAGGTAACGCCACCAATGTTAAAAAAAATCCCTCACACAAAAATTCTGAAAAAAATTTAAAATGTTCTCCTCTACACCCCCTATCAGTAGCTAAAATATCAGGTATACAAATACGATCTTGTTTTTGAGTTATGAATTTTTAAAGTTGACCAATTTAACATGGGAGTTTTATTTCTCCATGTTAAAGTAGTCAACTTTAAAAATTTATAACTCAAAAACTAGATCGTATTTGTATACCTGATATTTTAGGTACTGATAGGGGGTATAGAGGAGAACATTTTAAATTTTTTTCAGAATTTTTGTGATAGGGATTTTTTTTAACATTGGTGGCGTTACCTTACCCTTAAAATGAATAAAAAAAAAATGTGTGGCCCTGAAAAGAGTCAATTTGGAAAAAAACCTATACTGTAGTCGTTATAGTCAAGTTTATGATGTCGATCGTTAATTAATATATATACATAGGTGAATAAATTTATTCATAAAATATAAAATTATATTAGTCCTTGTGAATATTTCTTTTTAATTAATTTAATATTATTTATTTCAATACCTTACTGATTTTTAAAAAGATTGAATAAATGTTATATATTTATATAATTATGTGCGTTCATAAAAACATATAATGGAGTACCGACCTCAAATTTTTTTATTGCAGAAATGGATAGAGGGTGCAAAAATATGCTACTCTGACTTTTTTCAGAATTTTTAGGGACCGGGAAGTATTGCTAAAAAGTTTTGGCGAGGTCGGGTTCGAATCCACGTCCCTTTTGGGTCCTATCTTTTATTAAGAGAGGCGGCAAGAGGCGGCACTTTTTCTGCACTTTCAATATTTTTTAAAAATATTTCCCGGTCTCAGAAAAATCTGAAAAAATTCAGAGTATAGCATATTTTTGCACCCTCTATCCATTTCTGCAATAAAATTTTTTTAGGTCGGTACTCCAATGGATATGTACACATTTCATCTTCACTTCAATCAAAATGTGTACAATTCTTTATTTTTGTGACGAAATTAATAAAGAAATTAAATTTAATGCAATTTACGAATTAAGTGCTTTATACCAAACAGTGTTCCCCTATACAAATTTAATACTCTTTAAATGTAATAAAAATTATTGTAAAAATTAATAACATATACAATCATAAAATCGGAAGCTAAAGCAAACACCATCCAGAAATGTATATTGTATAATATATGTTTCGACAGCAACTATCCTTCATTAATATATACCCATAATATAAGATATATATGCTTCTCTTCTCGCCCATATAGCTTCAGAAATAAATCGTAAAATTAATATTTGCAATGAATTATTTTACATCACATATATTTAACTGATAATTATTTACAATTTGAGGAAACATTTTACGTATATATTTAAGATAAAATGTTATTATGAGAAAAAACTTTCAAATTTGTAAAACCAATAAAATTAGAGAATCGATTTCACAATATTCAACAAACTTTAATAATAATAATAATAAACATTTGACGTGATTTTATTGTTGAATTTACAAAAGAAATGAACTAAAAAAATTATAATTATGAATTGATCAATTAAACACATATTTTTGACATCCATAAGTACAGAATCATAAGGTCCCTTGCTGGTGTCGAGTTGTTTGATGTGAAAATGTGATATTGTGGTTCCTTCAAAAATAAGGGAGGTGCAGCATGGTTTGGTCCCTTAAAGGCGATTAGATCGAATTGTGGTTGCACCAGCACCATAGGGGTTACAACCGATCCTTGTGTCCATTAAAACTAAGGTAAGGTTTTGAAACCCAAGATTCAAAATGATAGGACCTGCCAGTGTGGGAAAAACTTCAAACGCTCTATATATGGGAGATTTGGAAAATTTAGCTGATATGTCATGCATCTGTGGCAGCCCACTCCAGATCTTTATGTATGTATGTATGTATGTATGTATGTATGTATGTATGTATGTATGTATGTATGTATGTATGTATGTATGTATGTATGTATGTATGTATGTATGTATGTATGTATGTATGTATGTATGTATGTATGTATGTATGTATGTATGTATGTATGTATGTATGTATGTATGTATGTATGTATGTATGTATGTATGTATGTATGTATGTATGTATGTATGTATGTATGTATGTATGTATGTATGTATGTATGTATGTATGTATGTATATATATATATAATATATATATATATATATATATATATAATATATATATATATATATATATATATATATATATATATATATATATATATATATATATATATATATATATATATATATATATATAATTATATATATATATATATATATATATATATATATATATATATATATATATATATATATATATATAGTGCACATGCACAATATACTGCCTGTTTTATTAATTAATGGTCTTACGGCGGCTTTTCAGGCGCCATTTATTGGTTGGGGAAAGTATAGATTCGAGTTCATTTTTTTTTTATTATTATTTACAACGTACCATATTATACAAACACCTTTTATTCGTATAATATATATATATGCTTATGTTAATTCACTGAGAGACTGTACAATATTATATTTTATAACAACTTTATAGAGATCGACATACAGTATAACAGATCTTAGTTTACCACTAAACAGCTCAGTAGACTAGACGGCGCCAGATATATGAGCCAATGAAAAGGCTAGAATGTCAGCTGGCCACCTTTTCATTGGCTGATATATCTGGCGCCGTCTAGTCTACTGAACTGTTTAGTGGTAAACTAAGATCTGTTATACTGTAATATAATATACCTTGCAAAATGTTCCTTCATTGTATTTCTTAATTCCTATGCCATGGCGAGACAAGAAAACTGTACTAATATAGCATATAATTTTAATATTATTTAATAGGTACAAATTGTTTGTGTCAATTTTATCTGATGTCTTTCAGCTTATAACTAAATAAATGAAATAAAAAGAGTATATTTTTTTATGTAGTCACAATTTATACTAAATTGTATTTAATGGTCCGGTGAATAAATGAAATTCAAATTCAAATTCAAATTTTTATTTCAATCATAGGCTGTACAGCATGGATCACGTCAATTACTACATTAAATATGTAACATACTTAATTCTAATTAAAATTAGCCTAAATTTAATAAATTTAAACACATAAAATAAATAAAAGTAAATAAATATACATTAAAGTATTTGCATCGATGAATGTGCAAATTAATTAAATAATTACATTTAACCCCTTCCCCCTGAATCCGCGCATGATTCATGTCATCTATGATTTAGCGAAGGAAAATTTTCAAGATGAAGAGCCAGTGTACGTAATAGAGTGTTGACTAAAAAAAATAAATCATAATATAGTGACAAAATAATTATATTACTTCAAATAGCAGTTGAAATATGTAAGCCCAAATTATATTTGCTATCAAACTAATTTTTCAGAACTTTGTATATAAACTTTAAACGCATAAATTTATACGTGACGAAAGACCGAATGCTTCAGTAAAGTTATATCACGAGGATTGGTTTCCTGCATTTCTGGTAGGTGAGGCGCAGGCGCGGGCCCAGCTTAGCCACCTCGAGGACGGCTGGCGAATGGCGAAGGGCAGTTGGTCGGCGGCGACGAGTGGGGAGACAAGGAAACGTGCAGGCCTCCTCGCAACAGCCGCGCTAACGAGGTACGTAATCTTACCGTGAGGCGTTTGGTGAAGAAATATATTTTATAACTTCATGAAATTTTTGTATTGTATATTTGGATAGGGGACATCGAGTTATTATTTTTTTTTTTTTCATATTTTTTGAACTCTCTAACACCCTTAAAATTGTGCTACAAAACGCTGTGACGTCATAGTCATGCAAATTTTTCCTTATACTTGCTATTAAATATTTGCATGACTACGACGTCACAGCGTATTGTAGCACAATTTTAAGGGTGTTAGAGGGTTCAAAATAATCTGAAAAATATTGACTATAATACATTACTTAAAATCTTCTATCCAAATTTGTAACAAGAAAATTTTATGAAGATTGTTCATTCAATTAATAAGGTCCAAAAGATAATTCGTTTCTTATAATTTACATAAAAATGGAATTTACATTAATTTTAGGATATAAGAAAGACAAAGATGTTTTTTTTTCTTTTAATAAAGTTATATTCAATTAATTTGATCATCAGTGGAAATTGCTGTGACATTTAGAATTGACATTTAAGAATATAAAGAGGAGGAAGGAAGCAGCAATAAGGTTAGGTAGAAGCTGTGATAAAAGGAAGTGGCTCCCAAACGACGGGGGTCAAAAGATTAGTGGTGACCAATGCAGGCACGAGCTAGCGGCCATTAACACTAACAGAGTTTATATAAATAAAAAACGTGTTACAAGCAATCAGAGTCACTTACTCTAAATGTTTGAATAACTTAATGTACAAAAATAGTAAAGAAATTTAAGGTTTTGTAGCTGGGGAACGTTCACAATGGAGTATTGTCCTCAATTTTTTTTATTGCAGAAATGGATAGAGGGTGAAAAGTTATGCTACCCTGATTTTTTTTCCGATTTTTTAGAGCCCGGGAAGTATTTTTAAAAAATTATTGAAAGTCCTATTTGTGACGTCACGCGGCGTCAAGTCCTATCTTTTTCTTAAAGAGCGGCGTCTCGTGACGTCACAAAAAGAACTTTCAATAAATTTTTAAAAATAGTTCCCGGGCTCTAAAAAATCTGAAAAAAATCAGGGTAGCATAACTTTGCACCCTCTATCCATTTCTGCAATAAAAAAATTTGAGGTTGATACTCCATTTTAACTACAAATCTGATGATAGTTGATATTATTTTATATAATTTTAATATTAAATCTGCCCGATTTTGTTTTATTTTATTATACTGTAAAGTTCTATAGGTTCTACTCGTGTGGAGTAAATATATTAACTAGAAAATCACTTTTAAAAAAATATGTAATACAACGTTAAAATCAAATGTCACTTATGAATAGTAATCTCTGCAATAGGGTTCAATTAAAACAAAAGAAAAAAAAATATATGCACGTATTGTATTGTATTGCATGGGGGATTAATTACATAAACAAACACAAAATAAATAATCTATAAATATATTTTTTACATAATGTGCATATATAGTATATGTATTTTTTGCTTTATAACATCACTGCAGGTATGCAGTTTTTAAAGCTATATCTTCTATCTGACATATCACTACGTTCACATGACGGGGTTTAACACGTATCCGTTGACGACGCCTCATAAGAATAACATTATCCGTCGTCAACGAATACGCATTAAACATCGTCATGTAAACGTATTGATAGTTTTAGAATCCATTTATGAGCATTAAATAAGGTCTGCTTTTTTTTTTCTTAAAAAACAAACAAAAACGGATTCAATGCTTGCGATAAAAAAAATCACATTAATTAGCATTTTCGTGTTGGCTATAATTAAATAATATTGAATTATAAATAACGTTGATAAGCTATACAATACATTTATTGTTATTTTCTTTACAAGTATACCGAAAGGTCTTTCTGCATGGTCGTATTTGAAATTTAAAACTTTTAAATATATATAATTTGCATTAATACAGAGATTGCTGTTCTAGGTACATTAGAAATTTCAAAACTGAATTCGAGCAGAGGAAGTACTTGAATTTCAGGCTACTTTCAGGGGAGGGGGGGGGGATAAAATTTGATTTAACTGTTGTCTCAAAAGAGTCGTAAGTCAAGCTGCAAGAGCTGGGTTATTTAGAAACTATGCCGTCTTTTGTTTTTGTATCAGTAAAAAAAAAAAAAAAATGTACCGCGAGGATTATTTCAACAAATATTATTTACCAACAAAATTTAGTTTAACAACAATGTCATTTTTAGTTCAATAATATTTGTTCAGCAGGCATAAAACGCTGTTATTGAGCACTGTAAAAGCGATTTAACCTCTTAGCATGAGCATTATATTAAATTTGTCATGTCGGTGCGCGCAACACTTGATCTGTCTCTCAATGTAAAATTTAGTTACACATCAAATACACCTATTTGCAGCTAATAGATGCAAAATGCTATTATACATTATTATATTATTAAAGTGTCAAAATTATCCGAGTAGATTCAAAATTTAGTAGCAGCTCAATCAAATTAAATAATAAATCGAAAAGGAATCATAATTTTGTATTTGTATAATGGATAAAATATTTTGTATTACATAGAATATAGAATATTGTACATTTTATAATATTTTCATTTTTTTTTTATTTATAATTATACTAATACATTAATCAATTAAACGCGTCTTTAAAAAATCTCATAATATAAAATATTAAGTTTATTATTTTTTTTTCAGGAATAAGCAAACTTAATTGTTCAAAGATATGAATGAAAATAAACATTTCTAGTGAAAGTCTTCCATCCTAATTGATATTTTTAATAAGTTCAACGTTCAATTTTTTAAATTAAATCATCGATGTTTTATATTTTCCACTCATTGGCCTTTTTTTTTATATGAAAAGGCTTGACCCTAAATATCATCTCTTCAACTGAACCCTATTGTATTATAGAGTAATGGTCAAAAGTTGATTGAATTTAATTTTCCAGCTCTCTGTCATGGACCCAATTTAGCTATGCTTAGGGTTTTATGGGTCCCATTCAAGTCGGACTTGAAATTTAAAATTTCATCTTCCCGTCTCAAGGGAACTGTTCTAATCATACTACCAACTAGTGTGAAACGGAAAATCATAGGAGCTTGTAAAGTATTATAAACATACTACCAACTAGTGTGAAACGGAAAATCATAGGAGCTTATAAAGTATTATAAACATAGGATAGGTTCAACTATTTGTATGTTCCAGTTCAGGGAGAAGTTACAGCAACGTTATTCCGTAGTTCATTAGAGCATGCATGGAAATAACGCAATAGGATTAATTATAAGCTTTATAAACTCAGTACATATTCAATAACAAAGTGTATCATTGTGGTATAGAGCAATGCCACCCCTTCCTCCCCATTCCAAAGCTGTATCCGAGGTACTTGGTTATTATAATTATTATTGATTTGTTTTTTGTTTATTTTTTTATACGTATTCATACACTTGATATTATACATTGAGACTTTAACATTACATTAATATGAGTATTTATAATACCCATGGCACTCAAAAGCCACTATACCAGTATGTAGCTGGATTACCAGGAGCCTGTCGATTCATTATTATACAATATATAAATAGCTCTATATACTCTGATAGAAATTATTTTATTTCAGAACTCACTTTTAGGAGATTGATGTCATGCTGCATGTCTATGGATTTTTATTTCCATGAACTTTAGAACTTTGGGGGAAGATTACTCTGACCCTCTCGATCGCCCCATGAGATAAGATTGCACTGTTTCACTGATATGCAGTCTGAATTAGAAGAGCTTTTCTTCCATCTCTCTGTTTCCCCTTCTGTGTACTAAGTCTATACTATTAAAGCTGCTCTATGGGAATTTATCAATGGAGTATCGACCTCAAAAATTTTTTATTGCAAAATTGAGTAGAGGGTGCAAAGTTATGCCACTCTGAATTTTTTCATATTTTTTAGAGCCAAGGAAGTATTGGTAAAAAGTTTTGTTGAGGACGTGTTTGAACCCACGCCCTTTTTAGGTCCTATCCTTTTATTAAAATTAATTAAAATAAATAAATAAATTAAGAGAGGCTTCCAGAGGGGTCACTTTCTCTGTAATTTCAATCATTTTTTTAAAAATAGTTCCCGGACTCCAAAAAATCTGAAAAAAATCAGAATGATGTAACTTTGCACCCTTCAAAAAATTTTTTTGAGGGAGATACTCTATTTAAATAAAATAAAAAATATTTAAAATCTAATATTTGATGAAGAGTTCTTCAATTGACTCTTTGGTATAGTAAATTTTATCAATATGTAGAGTGAAATGAACGAATGTTTGCTAGCAACGAGATTGGGACTCTTTAATTAAATGAATAAATGAAGCTCAACTATTATTTGAATTAAAATATTGACTTGTGTCTTTTTAAAATCTCGCCTCTAGTGCCCATTTCACACCACCACGGTGATATTTATCACATTTATACGTACATAGAAATTTCGCATCTTTTGTTATGTTCCCTCAGATAATAAAAGGTACAAAGTTACACTGGTAAGTTAAATTTACCGCTTTTATATTTTCTTTTGAGGATAATAAATTTTGGTACTTTAGCAGCCTTACTTTTGTACTTTCTGGGAGCAATGGAGTGGTAAATTAAACTTTATTAATTTATCATTGCCTGCTTAATTTTTGTACAAACTTCATCAATATATGCTGGATAATCAATACATAAATTTGTGTACATTATATAAGCCCATGCAAGAGATTTTATATGTTATACTCTGCTAATTAGTTTTTGTTTCTGATTTTATTCGATAACTGTGGTGTGAAATTGGAAGTTATTATTTTTAAAAAAATTTAGCCTGTTGTTTAAACACCAGACCCTGAGGATTCTACCTTCTTTTACTATTTTATTAGCTTTCGAAACTAAACATTCTTCGGTGTCTGCTGAAAATATGGTAGTCGTATATTGTCTGCAAATTCTACAATTTCAGCAAGACTTTTTTTATTCAGTTTAACATAACACTACCTATTATACATATAAAATAAACTATATAGGTAAATATTAAAAGTATAAAGGCTTCTCTTTTTTTCTATGTAACAAAGTTTCTATCGATTTCATACTATGTATAATATATATGTAAAGAAGAAGCGTTGTATATGTATATGAGAGGGGTAGAAAGAAACCTGTGAGGTGCGTGCTGGTTAATTAGGGAGTTGGCCTGATTCCAGACTACCATGATACTTTACGAGGACGACCTGCCATCTGCGCACCTGCTAACTTCGGCTTTACCATGAACTGCGTGTGCGCCCAACAGGAAGAGCGGGAGGACAGCGCCCACCGAGAAGGTGGAGGAATTTGGGGCCTCCTTCGATGTAGAAGATTACTGGGTAGAAGAGGACCAAAGTTTACAATGCCCAAGGGAGAAAGAAGTAAGTAAATTATTATTTTTTTAAATATTTAAAGAAGGATGAAATTTTCGACAAAAGATTTTCTTGCTAACAAATTTCACGTATGCTAATTGTTTACCCCTGTTTTTATCGAGATGGATATTTGTCACTGTGACGTCACAATGACATCATCTACGGACTGGATGACGTCATCGTGACGTCACATAGTCAAATTCCAATATTTTTCTCCATGAAAAAACAGGGTTAAATATTCAGCACGGGCAAAAATTGATTCAGGTTAAGTAAAATAATTTCATTTAAATATATTTTTGAGAGTTTTATGTTTCTTAAACAAGCATGGTATTCACAATTAAAGGATTTTGGATTTAATGAACAATATATTTTGAAACTAGAATTTGATATAAAATTCTTATACTAAAAATTTCTAGATTATAATATACGATATTGAATCTACCTCTTGGTTTTCGTTATGTAGGTGCACGTATTTGTTCAGATTGTATCTCTCTAGAGATCTCAATGAATATTAATGCTTAGAAACTTTATGGGAATTTGCATTACAACTACTACCCTATATCATTTCTAACTTTATCTGACGCATTAAAGTTGTACGTCAAAAATGTTTCATGTGAGAGGAAAAAATAAGAAGAAATTTTTAAAATTTAATTAAAATAATTTTGAGAGTTTCAAGTATGCTACACTAATGGAGTTCTAAAGAAGTAATTGTTTAAATTCCTTTAATAATGTAAGTTCAAAATTAACTTTATTATAACTTCATTTTCTCAAGATATTATCTTCTTTTGGTATATAAAATAAAGTTAAAGGAGAACACCTCAAGTAATAAATTTTCACTGTAAATATCACAAATATTTATTTTGTAGCCTGCATAAATATCAATTTGTCGAAAACATAATTACAATATAATATAAATCAGTTTCTCTTTTGTTACATCATGGCAAAAGCAATTTTCTTAAAAGAGAATTTCATAAAATGTATGGAAACGTAAAACTATCAATCATGATTTACGTTGAACCGTATTGAAGGGCCTGGGAGACTATATATATAGTAATAAGCTTTCACCCTTTCTAACGTATTTACAAAACTGATTACCTTACGTCAATTAAGAGCCAGCCAATAAAAAACTTTCAAAGTTGAAAAAATTTAGAGCCAGTAAAAAAAAAAATGTTTTAATTTTTTTGTGTGTGACATTTTTTATAACTCCCTCGTTTGAAGCTTGTCAGAAAACCTCTAAAATATTTACATCTACATATTTTTACAGTTTTCATATTATATTTTATTTATATTCCATAAAGGAATGATGCAAAATTTATGATTTTGTGTATTATTTAATGATTATTTTGAAATCTGTATCATAACATTGACAGTTAATTATCAACTTTAAAATGATTAATCATCACTCATAATATAAAACTCATTGTCAAAAGCATATCAATCATAATTTCATATATATAATACTAAAACTTCATCATTACTATCATAACCCGCCTACTATCTCTAACTCTTTACTTTTTTTTTATAACTTCATAAAAGTCTATATTGTCGATGAAAACTTTACTTATAAAAGTAAAAAGAGACAGGAAGACAATGATTATGAGTCACTTTCTAGGGGTCGAGTAAAAAGCATTTTTCCAACTGTTTCCTCTTGATACGCCGTGACAAAAAACTGAGCAGGGCACGCGGTCGATTGCGACAAGCTTGTTGCTTATATAGTGTTGTAAGGTACCTATCTCCCTGGTGAGTGCCCTGTGACGTCACTACCACGCTCGACCTTACTTTATCGGCTCTATCGAATAAGTGTAAGTGCATGCAAAATAACTTCTCCTTCCCTCTTTCTTTCAAAAAGCTGACTCCTCTTAAAGGAATTTGATTACGCGACTGACATCAAGCAATGAAGCAAGAAAAAACGGGATACGAAAGTTAAAGCATTGGAGATCTCTTTCTCTATATATCTACTGGGAATATAGCATTTTTAAGCCTGTTTTTTTATACGTATATATATTATATACATGCATATACTTCACGATCGATATTTAAACCCGGCTATTGTTCAATCTGCACACCAAAAGTTCACCAGGATGAAATGTGTCTGTCTTGTAAACCCATCACAGTGAGAAAAAATATGAAAAATTGCTTTGTTCAACTTACAGCACAAAAAATGCATTTTTTTTGTTACATTTTTTTAGTAATATACAACAGTAATATCCTTCAACATGTATGAATAATATATTAAAATTCCAACAGAAATATATATACAACATTTTTCTTCTTGTTATAATAATATGATATTATTTGTAATATAACAAACGCTCCGAGCATATACTTCAACATGAAAAAAAAAATATTAAAACAACAAAATTGGATTACCAAGGATGAGTGGCTTAAAAGAAATTTCATTAAAAATTATTATTATTTTATTGTATATTTTTTTTTAGTGTTTTCATATCTCTATGTGTGTAAAACCAAACCTCAGTGGTATTAACTTTTTATTATTAAAGCCATACGATATATTTGATATTGGTTATTATATTTCCATCGTTAAAAAAAACAAAAAACAAAACAAAAAAAAAAACAAAAAAAAAAAAACAGGTGAATCATATTTCATGCTAATTAATAACTTCATGGCATGCGTATAATTTCCAATATCAAGAAAGGTTAATATTAAATCAGACCATGACAGTAAATTAATAAGAGGAGGAAAACTTGGTAACTAATATAAATTGTTGAATAATTTTCGATAAAATTTACGTTTAAGTGATTCGTACGAAACTGTTAACCAAACTAATTTAAGATAACTTTATCAACAAGTTATTTAAACCCTGGTGAGAAGATTTCAAATTAGTTTTCCTTCACACATTTATCTTATTAATTTTGTTGTCAAAAGAAGTGATAAAATTTAGAAGTTTGATGAACGCTTTCATGCATGTTATAATTACAAAATTAGTCTGCGGATTAAAAAAATTTAAAGATTTTCTTTGTGTATCCTTAAATTGGTTTGGTTAACAGTTTTGCATTTACGAATCACTTAAACGCAAATTTTATAGTCAATAGTAATAAAGAGGTCGAGTGTGGCACAGTTCATTGACCGGTTCAAGTTATATCACCTTAAGGCAGGCTACATCGGGCGTGATTAGTACTTGTTTCAACTGTTTGTTTGAACTGTTTCAAGTAAAAATTACGTTGCTTCCTCCCGTGTGGTATATTCGTCTCAAGTTTATACCCAGTGCAGTGATGCACTTGTGTGTGGTTCTCCAGGCTTTGGACATCACTTTAATCCATTGATAAAAAAAAAGGTATAGAGGTGTCCGTCGTGATTGAAGTTTTCCACGGTTCCCTCAATCTCTTCTCAGCGAATGCTGGGACGAGTTACATACATTGATTACAATAAATACTCATGTAATTGAGGTCATGGGTGTTAATATTTAAATAGATTTTTTTTTTTTTTTAAAAAAATAGTTTCACTTATGACTGTTCCACCAGTTTCAATGTATTTATTTTGAAGTTATCTCTGAAAAATAGGGGGAAAATAACTGAATTTTAATTATTTAATTATGTAATAACGACTTTCTTGCATTTCAAAATAATGAAGTTTGGAAATTCTTACGTTTCCTATCTTTATATGATATTTCCCATTAATTTCTATAATAATCAAGGTGCATATAAAATTACACAAATAACAAATTTTATTTTCAATGGAGACTTAATTATGGCCATTTTAAGTTTATATTGATAAATAGATAATTTTAAGTAATAAATTTACTGTAACACAATTGAACCTGATCTGCAGGCAAAACATTTTCATGTAATTTTGAATGACACATTATAAATTTATAACATATTTGACGATGGTTTAATTTCTGTGGTCATTTGTAATTTGTGTGCTGTTAACTCAAGATCTCTATACCTTGTAACAAATGATTTAATCTTTTTAATTATTCTCCCACCACAGTTAAGTTTGGTGACATTGAGCACCAACACAAAGTTGCATACTTGTTTTTGTATTGAATAATTTGCCTTACTGGGGTGAAATGTTATCTCAGATTCATTTTTATTTTTATTTTTTCATTTAAAAAAAAAAAAAATTCAAAATGATGGAAAAAAAAATAATATATTTAAATTGGAATATATTACTTTGCAAAGTTTTACGATGGCTTTAGAGATTATTTAAATATTACATTAATTACAAACTTGAATGATTAAAATATGCAAAGTTTCAAGAAGAAGAAGAAGAAATTAATAAAATCTTAAACTATATAACTTTGTATTTAATCCAATTAGAGGAACCTCAATAAGTTAGTTTTGGAAAGTTCAAATCAATCCAATATTAGAGTTTTATATATGGGAGTAAATGAGTTAGAAAAGCGACGGGGGAGAGGGTGCGGTTGCTATCATTGTTAGTGATTGGATTAAGGTGCATGCGTTCTAGCTGTGGGTTAGCTTGAATGGCCTTTTATATGTCCGCACAAAAATTGATTGAGTAGAGAAAGGCTAGGGAGGAAATAGACAGAGCTGGAAAAGAAGATATAAATTTATTATTTAGTTCACTCTCAGTAAATTTAGCATCGAGTGTAAAGATAAAATTATTATTTATAAAAGAGCACTCAGAAATTGTTAATAAATTATTAACATTTATTTGTAACAATGGAAATGTTACCTTGTCACTTTTAAATAATGTTTTTATTTTGTTCAAATTAAGAAAAGCAAAGAAACTTTTATACAGAATGCATAATGTTTTTTTAAGATGATTGTGATCTAATTTTGTACTGCAAATGTGAAGAAATATTACAAAAGTTTGAATTTTACACTACTGTACGTATTGTTTATATGAGACAAAATTCAATAAAGGAAATTTTAACGCAGGACTAAATAATATAAAATTACTTCCAAATATTGTTTCACAGATGCTAAAATATTTCGAGAAATTATGTTTAAATATTGACAATGGATAACCTGCATGGATTTTTTAAAATACAGAAATGAATAGAGGGTACATGATTAGAAGGCTACTCTGAATTTTTTTAGATTTTTTTGAGACCTGAAATTTTTAAATAATTATAGAAAGTGCAGTCACGCCCCCTGGAGGGCCTGGAGGCGTCAATAGGCGTCTAGGTCCTATCTTTTTTATTAAGGATCCAGGAGTGCCAACATAATTTACAGTACTTTCAATAATAGTTCAAGAATAGTTCCAGGACTCAAAAAAATCTAAAAAATATCAGAATAGCATAACTTGGTACCCTCTATTCATTTCTGCAATAAAAAAATCGTGCAGGTTGACCATTTCAAGGCAGATGAAATCCTGTCTTATTTTATCCTCAACACTTTTAATATGGACGTCACGATCGTGGTGTTTATTTTAAATATTTCTCGAGATAAAATATTCTGAAGATGACGTTGTCAACAACATATTTACAATATTGTTGTTATAATTTTTTATTAAAATCTTTATTATCAAAAGGTTTTTACTTGTACAGAATATTCATGAATTAAATTGATTTCAAGGGTCATCGACTAGCATTTGAGACGAGAATAAGATGGAGCAGGAATGCGATCCTCAGTAATTCTGAAGAAATCTCTTAACTTTTTTTTTGATATGCAAATCAAATTCGCCGAGAGCGGCGAGAGCAGTAATCTTATTGGAGTGTTGATTTTATGTGAGATGGTTTTCTGAAAGCATGTCAAACTTCATCAATATTTCCAGCATATAAAGGAAAAAAGAAGTTATTCGCTCCTTTTTTCAAGATGAGTAAATATTTAGTTATTTTTCTTTGCGACTTCTTTTCATTAGCATTTCTTTATATAAAATATATTCAGATTTGTTTTTTTTTTCTTTCTGTTTTTTTTTATACTTTATGATCAAAAAGTTTTAAAAATAAAATATTAAAAAGTAGCATCATCAACAATGAATAATATAATTTATTAAATTATTGATTATTGTTTTATCAAGTGACTATCAGGACCTGACACAAAGCTCCTCCTTTCTTAAAGGAGGGGAATGGCTTCAACCTTTGTATTTTTTTTTTATGCATTAAACCATATTTCTGCACAAAAAAAAAAAAAAAAAATCTTCCGCCTCCTTCCCTGACTTCCGACTGTTGAAAGTTAAGACGTTCAAAAAAGTTGCGTCAATGACGTAAGTTCGCGCCAGAGGGAAGCAGCTAATGGAGTATTGTCCTCAATTTTTTTTATTGCAGAAATGGATAGAGGGTGTAAAGTTATGCTACCTTGATTTTTTTCAGATTTTTTTGAGACCTGGAACAATTTTTAAAAAATTATTGAAAGTCCTTTTTGTGACGTCACGCGGCGGCAAGTCCTATCTTTTTCTTAAGGAGCGGCGTCTCGTGACGTCACGAAAAGGACTTTCAATAATTTTTTAAAAATAGTTCCCGGGCTCTAAAAAATCTAAAAAAAATCAGGGTAGCATAACTTTGCACCCTCTATCCATTTCTGCAATAAAAAAATTTGAGGACAATACTCTATTGCAGCGCGTCTCTCTAGAAAACCCTCGTGCAATTGGCTGCTTCTCCAAAATTGGCGCAAAATTACGTCATTGACACAACTTTTTTGAACTTCTTAACTTTCAACAGCTGGAAGTCAGGAAAGGAGGGAAAAGATAACGTTTCTTTTGGTGCAGAAATATGTTTTACTGCATCAAAAAATTAAAAAAAAAATAAAAGTTGAAGCCGTTCCCCTTCTTTAAAAATCGTAGTTTTCCCAGTAATCTGATCCTATAGGGGTTGTCGGGTACCCTCAGATGAATGGGCAGATTTCGATCTAACTGTACTTCATCCCTACTCCTGAAATTAGACAGTTTAAACGAGGGAAAGTCAATTAACAATGGATGAAACAACATCGCTTGCTGAAGTGTTTTGTACTTGAAGCACACAACGCTGTGAAACAATTGAAGCACCTAACATATACTGTGTATTGATTTGGTGCCTGTAATTTAAGAATCAATGCTTTTCTTGATAACAACTAAATTTTGTGTATACCTCCAAGTTTTATTATATACGTAAGTTTTATTCATTACAATAAGCTATCGTATATCTTTCACATTAATATTTATAGTTTGCATTATTATATTTATTCAAAATTGTTTTTGTCATTTATTTATAATGCGATTATAAGACTAAATAAACAAAATGAAACTTACAATTTTACATAGCAGAATAAATGTATGTGTTCAAAATTAGAACACACTGAAAAGCAAATTTTAGTTCAATACTATGAGATAAATCTTAATTTATTGTTTACGGAAAAGTCCCTACGCAATTTAAATACGTTAAGTCTCTAGTGGTGATACTCAAAAGGATTCATATATGTAAAATTTATGTAATTTAATATTAGAGGGAGCACGGGAAATTTGCATTACAGTCTATTGTAATATATTTATTGTTCATAATTCATGGACAATACATCCTTTGTTAATAAATTTTGCGTTCTTGTTGCAGCGATGAAGGCGGCCATTTTGATTCAGAAATGGTACCGTCGCTACCTCGCTCGGATGGAGGTGAGGCGCAGGTACACCTGGACCATTTTTCAGTCCCTCGAGTACGCCGGGGAACAAGACGAAGTACAGGTAAAAACTTTGCTCCTATAATTGATTTTATGAATTAATAAATAATTTTGAATTTTTTAATTGAATAGTTCACGTCAGATAATGGGAGCTATTCACAAAAGAGTTAACCAGACTTCTGGATAATTCTTTTCAACCGTGGTTAACACCAGCCTAATTCAATGACACTAAACGTGGCTAGTATATTGAGAAACCTGGATAACAACCCTTCGTGAATCGTGACCAATGAGTGAATTTATACCTCTGGACACTACGTAATTTACTCCTGTTTTGTTTGCGGGCGTTATCACGCATGAGTCTATGGAGGCCCACGCCTCCACTATTTTGATAAATTGGGCACTCTTCTTACCTCAACCCAAAATCTGCATTTCTCTGTTTATTCGAGCTGCAGCTCTTGCAAGTGAGGCGGGAGTAAAGTTATGTATCCCTTGGGACCGTACGAATTTTATTCCTACGTCATTTGCTGGCGATGCAGCTCCAAGACACAAAATATGAAGATTTGAAATTGTGGGAGAGTTAAAAAAGAAGAGTACCCAAAATTATTATGTACAAAAAAATTACGTTCACTACGCCTCTATAGACTGCGTGGCAGTGCCCACAAACAGAGCAGGGGTTCGTAGAGGCTGTTTCTTTGAAATTTTACATCACTTGAACCATCGACAATTTAAAGGCCAAATTTTTATCCTCGTCACTGCATTGGTCACTTTCTGGAGTTTCTATCTCCATCGATGGCGTTGAATTAAATTGAATTAAGCAGTAAAATAACTTAAAATGTAAAATTTTAGAAAATATATACTTGATCGTTTTATATTTTATATACAAAACTTTATACAAATTTTATGGAACTTTTTGAAATATCTTATTTACCTTGCATTAAATATAATATTAATGTGAGTGGCTGTTTTATACGAGAACTCCCATTTTACATAATACATTAGGGATAAAGAGCATGGCAAACAATATTTTCAGAGTTTTTTTTTTTAAATATAATATATCTTATTACGAGAGTTATATAAAAGGATATAATAAATTTAATTAATACCATACCGGTACTCTAAACTAATAATATCCACACTTATTATAATTAAGTTTTATTTCCAGACTACTTTAATCCTATTTTTAAAATTGTGTAAATAAATTTATATTTAAATATTATATACCGCAGTAACACTTTTATTTTTTTATAAATAATATACAGACTTAAGATTAATCGGATTAGACTTGACATATTTTATTGTTATGATGTTGTAATTCATCTAGATTATTAATGTAAATGATTGAGCACTCATAGCTCGTAATACAAATGTAAGCATGCTAGCTGTCACGTTGGATCATGGAGGGGGTTCTTTGTTATTATATCATGTCGCTTTTGTCGCCACGTTCACACTCTGTGGGCGCTCATGTTTAACAATGAACTCGCGGAATAACAATGAGAGTTTTGTTGTTTAATCAACGACCTATAATATTAAAGATAGTACGTACTATCCGTTTGAAAATCATAACCACAAATAAACAACTAGTTTTGTTAGTTAACTGAGAGACTAGAATTTTGAAATATCATGTATATAAAAAATTCCTCTTCTTAAGGACAATGCAATGTGATGTTATAATATATAAACGTAAAATCGATGAAATAACAGATTTTGTTTAGAATTCCTAACATGTAACTGTCGTATCCACAATATATAACAGGGACTTATCTGTATTGAAAATAATGAAATCAATATATTTTACTATGAAAATTTGTCAAAATACATGATTACTAAGATTCCTCGTGTCACTATTGTGAAATAGTAATTATATAGACTGCAAGTCTTCACAGAATGTTGGGGATTTCAAAGAAGGCTTGAATCAAACTAAAAGTTTATTATAATTTTTTTTTATATTTTGTCTTCAAGTTTATGAAAAAATAAACTTTGTCTTCCATTACTGAATATAACCATAAAGTTTTTGAAATTAAAAAGTTGCCAACCATTATTTATAAAAAGCATCACTTACGTAAAAAACACACAAAAAGTTTCATAATATTTATAATGTACAATTCAACAAAGGTTAAAATTGAAACGTCAAAAGTGTGCAGATCGACTAATTTTAAGATTTTTTTAAAATTGCAGAAACAGCAATTTAAATATGCTTGTAAACTGACAAAAATTATGAATTTTCAATTATTACTTTTTTTATCGAGTTGAACGAAGGAGTGACTGAGTAGTAAATTGACACCTTTTTTGACGACATAAATAACGTTCATTTATTTAAATTTTGTTTCTCGTTTGCACTATCTGATTGGAAGTTTAGTCGATAAATCACCCACGCTGTAGCAGAAACCAATATAAAATTTCCAGCAAACGGTGCAAATACCACAGCTGCGTGATGGTCAAAATGCGATCACAGGAATATTGATTTAACATTTTAACCATAAAATTAATCCTCCTTATGTACCACAGTAAAATTTGTTTACATTTCTTCTAGTTTTTTTTTTTTTTTAGTAATGTACTTTTTTTTTTGTATACGTTGCAATATTGTTTTTGTAGGTTACAATAAAACTTATAGGTTTTTATATAAAAATGCTCGTATATTTTTATACGAAACAATAAACAGAAAGTAATAATTTCTTTAAAATAGAAAGTGTATCAGCAATAGACTGTTCAAGACAAACGAGAAGCGAATGAGGTTATCTTGTTGCTTGCAGTTGTACAACTTCTTTTCCACGCTGCTTGCGCGCGCACCATCCACAGCGGGACCCCTGAGTGCAACTGACCCTGGACCGCCCCCAGACTCGGATGACCCTGAGGGAGATAAAGGGTTCCTGCCTGTCGAGCCAGGGTATAAAGGACCTAGAGTGGACTTACCCTTAACTCGCGAGGGGTTGGATATACTTCTAGCAGCGTTTAGGCGTAAAAAGGTAAGAAGATTCGAGAAATTATCGAGGATTTTTAATAAATTTACTTCTAAAACTGTAGATTTCTTGCAATGCCTATGTTTGTACATTTCACTGAGCTAGCATCTTGCTTGACTTGTGAATCGAAGTCTTTAATTAATTTTTTATTTCATCCGCATTTTGTATTTTATTAAGAATTTAATAAAGCTTCATCATTATAAATGAGTTATTAAAAATATAATTTGTGAAATAAATCACCTTTTCAACTATATTTTATATTCAACGATGGAGTGAATTTTTATTAAAAATATATAAAGTATTTTTTTATTAGTTATTCCTTCAATACATAATTATGAGTAGGGTTGATTGTAAATTATTTCTATATTTGTATATTATTGCATGAAGACATAAAATTGATGAGTAGTGATTTTGCATTATTATTTATGAAGCTTTTACTAAATTGATTAATTAAGAGGGATTTTAATTCCACTTCACAAGTGGGTACATAAACACACATTTGCATACGTGCCCAAGGCAACACAAAGGGCGTGACGTCACAAACTACCAACCAGGTTAATCCTCTTATCTGCGCAGCCCTGCATAGCAATCACACGCAAACCTTGCATTTATTAATTGAATAACATTGCTTGCATTTCATTATTTTCATTAAAGCATCATTTTTTTTTAAAAGTTTTTTATTATTAAATTGTGTACAAATACAGTCCAACCAAGGCCCTAAATGAAGCCCTATCATTCATTAACTACATTAATTTTTTTATATATACAGAATTTGTAAAGTGTTACTCTTGTAATTTTTACATAGCTTTAATAACTTGGCTTTCAAAAAAAAAAAGTACGCTAATTATTTTACTTTCATTCATATTCATTCACTAATACTAATTAAAGTAAATTAGCATCATTTTGTGTACACGTAAAAATTAAATATATTAAATATTTTCCGTTAAGATTATTTACATAATCTTATTAAAAATGTTGATTGCGAACTTTTGAATTTAGCGAGGTTTATTTTAACGAGATATCCATAAATTAATTGCTTTTTAATTACCCTGATAGAGAAGATTCATCAACATTTTTTTTCCCATTTAACGAGAAATTGTGTAATGAATGTAGCTAATTTTGTAACAAATATAGCAAACTTTTACTATAGCTCACTTCATTTCAATTGAAATATAATTTTGATTGAATTTACATAATTAAGAGCAAACAATAGTACTTTTAATCCTAACTAAAAATTATCCCGCGTTTTATTTGGTTCAGTGCAGCTGTAAAAAAAATATACTTTCAATGTTCATTTTAATACTATTTGGTGTCTGAGAAGAGTTTCATTGCAAAGGTTAAGCAGTGGATTACATTGAAACAAGTGAGCTCTCTAAAGTTCCATTTCACCCAGCTTTTAGATTTGAGACGCGACAACATTATACAGATAAAGGCTGATTTAGATCTGAATAGATGAATAGAAACGCGGAGGAATTCCACTTTTCTATGATACGCTTCCATCACCTGATTTGAGCAAATATAAAGATAGGAGATGTCGTGAGAGAATTTCAGCTCAAAGAAAAAGAATTAGCAAGTTAAAATTTATTTATTTAAGCATGCCTCAAGCTATTTACACAGAATTAATTAAATTTTTAGTAATTCCATTTTTAGTACATTCTGTCTCATTAGTGACTATTTAAATATGTTAATTCTATTGCATGGTGTAAAAAGTGTTAAATTATTATTTTCCAAAAAAACAAAAACAAAGCGTTCTTCCAAGCTCCTATGATTGTTTTCAATGTCTTCGCTTCCTAATTGAATTTGCTGTGGTAAGTTTTGTAATTTTAGTCGAACAATAGATTTTCTGGCGTATTAAAGGGGCAGTGACATAGCAGTGGAAGGTAGGGTGAGGGTGAATTCTACGGAGCTTTAAACGTCTTCTTTGTTTTCCATTTTTCCTAACTCAGCAACTGAAAAAACGTAGTTTATCAACCGTAAGATATACTTGTTAGTTGAAAAATTACCAATTAAAGTCACCCTTCACACGTTCAACCCTATTTTTTTACATAAAAAAAAAAAACATTTAATTTTTTCCTTGCTCAAAATGAGGTTGAAATTAATATAATTTTTCTAACACATTTGGCTCAATAACAGCAAAAAAGACAATGAGAGATTATTTCCACTCAGAGAGGTGACTTCGATGTGGTATACACCTATAACCTGATGAATATTTTAATAGTGGCTTGACAGAGATACGCGCAACAAACGGTATCATCATAGGAACAACCATCACTACGTTTACATGACGGTGTTAAATGCGTATTCGTTGACGACGGATAATGTTATTCTTATGAGGCGTCGTCAACGGATACGCATTAAACACCATCATGTAAACGTAGTACATGATATATTTAATTGTTTTAGCCACTAATATCTAGCTGATTTTTTTTTTTATGACGAATGTTTCAGCCGGCACGCGTGCACGCACACTACGCGTGGGGAATTCTGCGCGATGCGACTGCGCAGCTGCGTCGACTGCCGAACCTGAACCAGGCGAGCACGGCCGTGGGCAAGCAGATCACCGTGTGTGGTGACCTTCACGGCAAGCTGTCTGACCTGCTGGTCATCCTGCACAAGGTGGGACATTACAAAATGGACCTCAATCTAACCACGGTTAAATATTTTCAGATATCGATGGACAATATATTTGAATAGAGGACCTCGAATTGTATTGTCAATTTTTCAGTTATTTTTTTTAACCCTCTAATACTCTTAAAATCAGACTGCAAATTCTATGACGTCATAGTCATGCAAATATTTAACACAAAAGCATAGGAAAATACGTTACATGACTATGACGTCACAGCTTTTCAATTTGAAAATATTGACCCGAGATCCTCTATCCAAATGTGCAACAAAATTTTCTCATATCCATTGTTAAAAAAATTTGTAATGCGTTTCACTTTTGCTATATAATATCCTGCGTTCTAAAAGTATCAATATTTAAAGTTACTTCACTCTACTTCCTTAAAATTAGAATATACTACGTGAAGTGGTGCTGAAACTTCACAGTGACGTCACCTGACAATACTCTGTCAATCCGTCACTTTCAGAGTGCCCCTGCCATTCGACAACCCGCATCACTCGTGTGCCGAAAAAGTTGCATACTTTAAGGATTCTCACTATTTTTTTTTTAAGCTCAGCAAATATATTGGTATTTGACACTGACATTGTACGTTATAGTATCTATTCTATATATAGGTTACCTTTACACACTTTTGTATAGGTATGGAGTTGAATGAACACAACGCATACAACTTGAACTAAAAAATCGATCGAAACATTCAGGTTAAAAATTTGTTATATATATATGCGGGAAGCACAGGTGCAAATACATAGGATTTTTATACTTTCACTAATATTAATTGAAAAAAAATTCTCAGTTATCTGTAATTCACTTCAAATTTCAAATTGATTTTTTCTCATTCCAAATACAAGTTGTTTAACTCGTATTGAACAAAAAAGAAAGTTTTTTTTATACTTAATAGCTCTGAAAATCGTGGTAATAACATTTATTTGTTTAAAAAAAATGTGCAGTAATAAAATGCTTTAGAAAAAAAATAAAAAAGATCGTAAATATTATCGCAGTTGGTAATAAAAGTTTCTTGTAATTATT
Organism: Siphlonurus alternatus; assembly: GCA_949825025.1. NCBI lineage: Eukaryota > Metazoa > Arthropoda > Insecta > Ephemeroptera > Siphlonuridae > Siphlonurus > Siphlonurus alternatus. The sequence goes on from OX463781.1 coordinate 46,460,825, forward strand.
TCAGCCCACATTTCTACTTTAATTACTTCCAGTGATAACAGCTACTTGTAATTTAGAATTACATTTTTCTTGTCAATTTTCTTCAGACGAAATTACTATACTTAGTTTTACCACGTACACGATAAAATATAAATATAATTCTTCATTTATTCTGTCACTTTATCACAGAAAATATTTTTCGATGCAAACGCTGCAAATTTTTGTCTCGACTCAAAGAGGAGTGTCATTTTTTTTTTTTTTTTTTTTTTTTTTTACAATTTTTTGTTTCGCCTCTGCTACAATAAAATTACACGCCTCAATAATTTTAATTTTAATATTTTCTAGCACAATTTTATTTACCTGTTCACCGGCGAAAGATTGCTTCCGTTCATTAACGTTTGTATTATATATATATATTATTTTATAATGTTTGAGAAGAAAAAACAAACATATTATTAATTATAATTTCCATTAATTTATTAATATTAATAATTGATTTCTTCTCAGTTAAAATTGTTTACTACAATTATAATATTGACATTTTTGTATTTGTACACTTCTGGTCTAAATGGCGTGATAGTAATAATCAAATCGCAAAATAGGACGAAAACGTCGAAAATAATATCCGAATAATTTAATTTTGTCGGTTATTTTTATAATAATATTAAAAAAGTGCATTTAAAAAAAAACGTGTTTTTAAAATGCTCTCGTCTGTTTAGTAATAAAAAATAAAATACATTTATTTTACGTAGTATATACTGATTACATGGCATTTTAGAGTGTATTTTGTTTTTTAAATTTAATTTAAAATGTTTTGTTAGCTCATTCGTTCTAAATGGAAAAGATTATTATTTTAACTTTCAACTTTCTAAACTAATCATCCCGTTGGATGCTTTCTCACTGCAAAGGGTTTGCTTGTTAAGATAATCCACGCTACATAAATCAACAACTACTGTGGTCCCCAATGTACGACCTATAAATTTTAAACATTCGTGCAAATTGGATGTTGCTAATTGGATGAGCATTGAGAGTTGGCCACAAAATTGTTAATCAGGTCAATAATATTCAGAGCGTGTTTTCAAGCTATACCAAGAGACCCTTCAACGCTTTCGATTTTATCATCCCCCCCCCTTTAGTTCTAATGTAGTTTAAATGGAAAAATATTATAATAGTTGATCACGAGACTTTGATCTTAACTGAATTTCTTTTATCTTTAATATTCATGTAATCGCATTAATATTATGCAAACCACTTCAAATAATGAAAGAACTTCTTGTGTTATTTTTACTGTTCGTGCTAAAGAATATAAAAAAAGATAATCACAATTAACACTGTTAAAGCATGGAAAAATATTAAGTCAAGTCATGTAAAACACTCCATGCATCGTGATAATGAATAATTATTTTAATTAATGGAAATATATTTCTTTCTATATAATAACAAACGTAGAGTAAGATAGTTGTGCACGTATATATAGCGTTGTTTACCTGTCGGAAATAGCTTTGTAAGTTGAACTATAAAACCCACCGTAATTATTCAAAATGTACATATTGTACGGTAACTATTGCATGCAATGTATTTAAAACCAGTTACATAGTTTTTTTTTTCATACGACTCCTGATATATTACATGATACTGCTGGTTAGTTGAAAAAAAAATAGATGTTTGAAAAGATTAAAAGCTAATTTCATTTGAATCTATACACCAGTTCATTTACAAGAAATTTCATCATAGAATTTCCCTAACAATCTCTAACAAACACAGTATAAAGCAAAAATGACAATGGCTATTTTTTCCGTTAATTAATCCGAACGTCTTTTTATAGACTAATCTGTAGCATAATTATGCAATGTCTGCCTGCATAATTTGGATAACAGTATAATATAAAAACGTACAATTTTATTGCATGTTGCACTCACAAAAGAGACGCATTACAGATATGATGTTAACAGTTGTGTACCTGTAGCTGAGTAATGCTCGAAGCCATCGACATATAAGTTAGCAAATTTTCCGATAAAATTATTTTTGAAATATAACATTTTATAAAACCTTGTTATAACGGCAGAGAGTTTCACGTTTCTTAAACATTCTTTTATTCAGAAAGCTTCAGCAGGTGACGCATAGCTTTGGGGTCTATTGTTAACTCTGACAAGATTTCAACAATGTTTCATATTTCTCTATATAGAAAGAAATATTTGATTATAATCTGAACATTAAGTTTCCTGATGTAAAAATATCAAATATTAAAATTTAAAAGCAAATAAATACGTTGCTTAATCAATCTTTTACTTGTAAATCAGGGGGGAGGGGTGGGGGGGGGGCTGCCTCCATAAGGCCAATGTTAAAAGTTTTTCAGTTAGATGCTGAACGTAATGCCTACCACATTAATTTAGGTTATGTTCGGAGATGCTTAGAAGTATTCGACTCTTGTTGGACCAATTAGATTCTTCGTTGCAAACTGTCAACCAATGACCGAGGACATTACAAACACGACGAAAACCTAATTAAATTTGACGCGCCAGTTGTGCACTTTTCTTGAGTGCTATATTTAAGATTTTAAAGCTGACTAATGTATGCATGTTAAGGTTACTTTTATGATAATTATAAGACCTGACATGACAGGTTCTGAATGGTTTAATGTTGAATGGCGGTTAATTTAAGTGCACTGACGGCAGTGTTTATTGCATAGAGTGTATAAAAGCTCGTTGGTTTATTTATTCTGTACTAACGTTGTGGGCTTGTTTGTTGTAGAACGGCCTGCCGAGCGCCGAGAACCCGTACGTGTTCAATGGAGACTTCGTGGACCGTGGCAAGCGCTCCATGGAGGTGCTGTTGCTGCTGTGTTCGCTGCTTCTCGTCTTCCCCGGCGTGGTCTTCCTGAACCGAGGCAACCACGAAGACCGCGCCATCAACGTACGGTACGTCCCTGCCGCGAGAATCTCATTACCCTCGTGAAATAACCTTCTAATAGACGCTCCAATTCAGCTGATTTTGCGGTTTTTCTACCGTCCTATCCAAACCTACGTTGAAAAAAACACGAAATTGCTTTTTTGGGCATTTAAGAATTTTTTTAGAGGAAAATAAGTTCTTGATTAAAAAAAAAACACTAAATGGGGAGGGGGTAGGAGATGGTTTCAAATTAACAGCTATAATAGTTACATAGAAAAAGTTCAAATTTTGTAACATGGTAGAAAATTTTCCCGCTAGGGAACATTTGAAGCCTCTATTGAAATCAGGAGAGTAATTGACCTGCTAATATCGCTCTGTCTGTTCTTCCCCTGTCTCTCTGTATACATTCACCTCTAAATATATTTTGCATTTTGTTTGTCGACCCCATGCCCACTATGTACAGTACAAAGCAGAAACACCTTTTGCAGAATCTACTCAAAGTATCCTCCTATATTTATTTACGTACTTGTCATCGATGCTGTCGTTTCAAAGAGCAGCTTTCTACGTCATAAACATTTTGACTTTGTGTGCTTTTACAGCAAATTTCAATTTTAATGAATAAATTTATAGTAGTAAATAATATATAGTGTAGAGTGAAAAGTATCCATTTTATATACATGTCATGTCGAATATTAATGAATTTTCATATGAATTCTCTTTGAACTGTGAAAAAGGAGCAACATCAAAGTAGCTCTAATAATATTATATAATAAAATTACCTCCTCTCTACCTTGATCATGTTACCAACGTGTAGAAATTTTGCTTGGTGACGTCACCGATCAAAGATCAAAGTCTTATCTCAATCTCATAATTTCATTTGCTGTACGCTAGAAAACATGATTATATTTAGAGTTATAAATAGCATCGTTTCAATCTGTTCATCACGAGATCATTCAATATATAACACGGAATTCTAACAACATTTTTTTTATTCCTGTTACAAGTATACGAAATTTGATTCTTTTTACAAAGTTCTATTTTTTCTATTTTTTTTTTTATAAAAATTTAAAAGTGTTTATTTTTCTTCCCCTACGTCAAAGTTCCGTATATGTAGCATTATCTTATATCCGTGGGTTTACGTTCCGAACTTTATCTTCGAGTTTCATAAAGTAACAGCCGCTGCATCGTGATAAAAACGTGGTGGAAAACTCGCTCCACTTTTAATATACACAACAAAATGTACTGAAAATATTTACTACTACATAATTGGAATATTTCAATTCTTGTGTCTGATATATTAATCTTAGCTTTTTTGTAATCATTTTTATCATAACATAACATGACGCCATATCCTTCACGGGGTAAGCCAGCAGCATTATTACCTTGGTCCGTGTCAATTTTTTTCTGCTTTTTAGTAAGATGATATTTTAATTAGTGAGGCATACAACACCCCACGTACGGAGGACATGTTGCTAACGGCTTGCTCTGCCGACCAAACTTTGGAATTAATTTAGCCGCTGACTCACAGATATACAATATAGTCATTTCCTTGAGCCAGGATTCCTGCTGCAGGAACTGCCTCAAGGGCCGAGTCAGCATTGCTCGTGTTCACCAGTAATAATGCTATTTACACTTTTTAACACTTCATCAATATAATTATCGTATATATTTTCAATAATGTTGAGAACAATGTAACCCCATGCAGCTGTGTGCACAGTTCCCCACGCGTGATTAGCGCTAACGCAACCCGCCTCACATGTTCGCTCACCCGGTTGCCTACGTTTTAGGAGTCTAGCGATCGATCCAGCGTTTCTCCCCAGTTTTACTCTTTTGTTCAGAACTAATTGATGACATATAACTGACACAAAGTATAATATAATGGAATTTTAAAAAGAAATACCTAATAATGATTATTTTGTTAGAAAACATGTAAGTTATTATTTAAATGTTTTTTATTTACATTTTTAGAAGCAAGAGTATTGGAATATAATGCTGAAAAATATAAATCTCCTTTAAGTAAAATACGAATATTTTATGTTTGTATTGAAATATGGGGGAATCATTCTAGCACATGTTTATTCATAGTGTGTACTCTAAAAGATTGCGGTTCATTTTCAAAGATTTTCAAACTACCAAAAAAATTGATTAACTTTGTATATATGCAGAGATGGGTTTTTATACTAGGGAGAGCTAAAAGTCAAATTTGAAGATCCAGTTTACAAAATACAACGTACAGCAGCATGATGGTTTTCCAATTACCTTGTTTCTCCCTAATGTAAATGTTAAACACATGTAAAAATATTCCACTTTGACCAGTTGGGTCAGAGATTAGCCTGCATAAGTTTGCATTTGTATGTTTACACGAGTGATACTTCAAAGTGTTAAAATTAGAGGGAGTTTTATATTTTTTATACTCGAGTATATTTGAAATTGAAACCTAAATTTAAACAAGACATTTAAATATTTGACGTAAAATTTTATGAATTTTACATTTTAATAGAAATAACACTCAATGGTTAGAGATTCGGATCGATAAAGCTTTGTAGTGATAAAAATGATAGTAAAATGAACCTTAATGTACTAGCGTGTATTATAACATCATTCATAGTATATTATACAGTAAAAAAAGGAAATTTACAACTTTGAGTAATTTTAACTTTTTATGACAGCATGTATCTACTGCAGTATTCATGCATATGACAGTGAAATAAAATGTGAAATGATATCTTTATAATTTTTAATATTTTTATGATAAATTTATGTTAAAAAAGCACATAAATATATTTTTATTCATTTAAAAATTCATCTGCCAATGACGTCTTTCACGCGCAAACTGAGCTTTTAATGTTTGAATTCTTTATAGCAAATGGAATTAATTTTAATAATTTTTTTATTCTAAGGGGTTAGAAAATAGGAAAAATAATCAAACAAAAAACACAGTAGGAATGGGGCAGAGCAATGTGCAACAATGCTCCATTAGTTAAGTATTTGAAATTCATGAGTTCTGATCTATAATCGAAATGAAGATATGTCAATTTGAGAAATCCACACGGTTGTAGTGCATAGTGTTATAACAATAATTCTAATATATATCTCTAAAGCATACCAATATTTTTAAACAATAATGGGAGGTATCATGACAATATATATATAACTCGAATTTTTATTAAAATTATAGTACGTGTTAACCTAATTGATATTAATTTTTAAATTTTTAATGCCATGCATGTTTTGACATACGAGACTGCATGATATTTATAATCGATAAAAATATAAATATTAAAAATAAAATAAATTTTGGTATTTTAAGAACGTATTATAAGATAATATACACAATTCTTTTACAAAAATATGCTCCAATCTGTTGAATTTGCTAAATATTGCAAAGATTTGCAATTCCAAATTGGAAATCAAGTCTTGCAAGTGTCAATTTATAGACGCCATAAAAGTGGGTAAAAATTTAATAAAAATTGCCTCCATGCAAGATAAAATAAGAAATATTAATGTTTTATATACGCAGTTTAAGTATTAACATTTATAGTGCTTTCGAACATACTTTTTTTTCCAAATGCAATTTTCATAGAAATTGTCAATTTTATATACGAAAGTACAAGATTGTAAAATAGGCACCAAAAAGCTACAAAATGGTAATAAATGTGTTTTTTACGATGAATAATTCTCAAGACAACATAAAAGAAAAAGTTAAGTTTTCCAAGACGTTTATTTCGGCCGCACTTAAAAGAGGTCTCCCTAGGGTAGCATTTATGTTTCATGGCGTTCTACATAATTGATATTGAAACGATGTCGATCAATACTGTGACAAGTAAAACTGAAGCCATTGCAAATCACCTGTTTCACTTACTTCAGGTAATAACCTGGAATCATTATATAATACACTCAATACTCTGATGGCAATTATTATTATTGAAACAGTTTCTAAGTGTATTGACAAATTCTTGTGAATTTAACTAATTAATGACTTCTTTGAAATATTTAACGATACAATTTTAGTACTTCTAAACTACCAAAGCTACTTACCTCATAATATATTGGAACACCGGATGTATAAAGGCTTTTGAAGGAACATAATTCTTAAATACGTCACTCGAGCTAGAGCGTGTTGCCAACACTGTATAATATACACACAATTCATGGGGGGGTTTATACGCCTTGCTCACACCAAGGTTAACTAGATTTATTTATTTTCAACGTATCTTATTTCATATGTGAGGTTTATTTTTAATTTAAAAACAAAACAAACATGATATTTAAAACCACTTGTTGCAAGGTAAATGTATTTAAAGAATGAAAATCTTTTTAATAATATTTTAAACCAACTTTAAGTTTTTCATAAACGGAAGCATGAAAAATATTAAAATAAAAGAAATATGAAAATACTGTTGTGAGATATGATATAACGAATTCTGACCTGTTTTTCTGAGCGGTCATATGAAAATTTAATTTCGCTCCCCTACAGCTATACATGTCAGAAGAGATTGCTTGTTTACTCAGAGCTTCTTTTGTGAAGGATTGAATTCGTTCCGCATCTGAACATTTTTATCAATATTAAAAATCATTCTACGAGTACGTATTATTTTTTTATAAGACTATATTTTGTTTCAGATATGGATTTATACGTGAAGTGCGGACAAAATACAGGGTAAGTCTAAACATTTATTATTGTAGATTAAAATGGTACACAAGTTAAGTATATTAAGTATGTACATCTCAATATGAACTTTAATTTACCCCAACAATTATAATATATATATACAATAATAAGGTTCAAATTTAACTTGGTTTTCGTCGGAAACGCTCGGGTCTCCTTCGGCTTGGCTCGGTCAGTGAAGTTCTTCGTTACAAACAACACACCAATGACTGAAAACGTAACAAACACAACGAAAACCAAATTAAAAATTAAATGTGAAGCAGAGTATATAGGAGGATGGTCTAGGAGGTAGAATTTAGATACTCGACAATTTTCGTCAGTCTTCGGTTAAGTCCGTCAAAGAAGTGAAGCTCTACTGTCCAGAACTTTGCAGCGTTAGTCAAAAATTATTATTTGGCCTCTTTTTAGATTAAGAATGTTTTTTTTTCCGACTTAAATTAATCTAAATAAATACCCATTAATTTCTATTATAAATTAACTTGTTAAAGAACAAAAGCAGAGGCTCTAAAGGTAATTAATCACAATACAATTGATGAGAAATCACCTTGTCTGTTTCTCCCTCGTGACTCTAATTTCCTCCACCGCTGCAATCACACAGCATCAACAATTTGCAGGGGGAATCACCCCTTTTTTTGATTGATGCCATCGTGATCTGACCATCAATATCACATTGATGAAACCACTGACCTATATTTCCGACACGCCGATATTATACAGTATTGATGATTTACGTGATGTCTTATATTCTACTTCTTATAAAAAATATAGAAAAAAAGTTCTATCATTCGTAATAAAAAAAAAATCTCTACTTTTATTTAAGTTAATTAATGTTTTCTTTATAGTTGATACGAAATTCACATTAAAGATTTAATTGAAGGGCCATGTTAGAAACAGAAGTAATTATTGTATAAAAATAACTGGTTGTGAACTAACAACTATCAAGGGTCAAGGACTGCTATAGTTAAGACTTTCAGTAGACATCTAGCACTTGAAGGGATGCTCTTAATTGTCAGTGGAGAACGGGGAGAGAAAGTGTGACGTCACTCGACTTCTATGAACTAACAAATGAAAGTTAAATTTTGAAAATTTCCCGAAATGACTTATTTTTATTGATTTTCGTTTCCGATTGCGGGCTTAATAAAAGTAGAACTACGTAATTTACGTCACTTCCGGGAAATTCTCGCTTCTTAGATCACTGTACATTCCATGTAATATAGTATTAGATTAATGTAGCCATGAGGGCGTGAATCCTTACCTTAATGTACCCTTGAACCTATTCTTGACATAATTTTAACTTTAATTCAATGACTCTCTAGGATGTATGCAACCTCTAAGTAAGAATGTCATGGTTACAGTACCAAGCGGAGAGGTTGCTGAAGCAGATAGAGAGGTTGTACCGCGCACTTCCGCTCGGATCTGTGGTGGACAACCAGGTGCTTGTGGTGCATGGAGGAATATCGGACAAGACGGACCTCAACGTTATCTGGACGCTAGATCGATTCAAGGTACAGTAGATATCTGTCATTTCAAGGGAACATCTGGACCCCACGTATTGTTGTGCAGGTGTTGCGAACTATAAGAACGATTTTGTGATGACTAGACTGCGTGTTCTTCTTACCTCCCAAAAATTAAAAAATATTTATCTCTTGGAGCTGCAGCTCTATAGGAATCAAGGAAGATAAAGTTTGTGCTGTTTTGGGATAAAATAAACCGAAGAGATGTGAGAGGAGGAAGAAACTATAAACTCATCTTTGTCTTGTTTAATTGAGTGATGGAAAAAAATATATTGGAAGTAGAGATCAAAGGATTATTTTTTATTGCATCTGTACGGTCCATGCAGCTGTAATAACTCATTTATAAACGTATTTCTTCAGGAAAAAACATTTTACTTTTAAATATGGTAACTATAGAATTTTATGAATGAATTAATCATGTTGAAAAAATGCTCGATGAATGAGCGCAAATAATGAATTAAAACAACTATAATATATATGGATACACACTGTATATTATACTGGATGCTGTACTATCACAGCAATATAGTGAAAGTAAAGCATTTGCAATTTGTTTTTCGTAAAGATATGAACATACACAAACATTATACGTAAACATTATTCAAAATATAAAGCAAGATGGTTGAAATTTATTAACCCACGTAGAAATATAAAATATGTAAAGTTCTCTGTATAATCTCAACATAAAATATGATTTACATTGTTTACAGAGTTAATCTAATTTTAATGCGTCGTTTCGATGCAGCATTTGAATTATAATATAAAATGAAATGCGTGTCATTAAAAAAATTCTTATGATATAAAATTTTATTCCTCCATTTTATTGAATTAAGTATTCTGAATTCATATTATATTTAGATAGTTCCTTTTTTTATTGATTTGAATTATTGTATAATCTTATCATTATTAAAATATATTGTTTTAACTTGGATATATGCAGCACCGTATATTTTGTTACATATTTATAATTCATAAACACGTAGAAAGTGTAAAAAAAGTGACCATTTAAACCTTGGTGATAGTTATCATACTTTGCACGAAAGCTGCATGCATCAGAGAACCTTTTAGTTCTAGAAAACTTAATAAATTTTTTCAACATACGGTAATACGATATGTATACGTACGTGCGATAGTTTTTATGTTGCAATGGAAGCAGCTGTGTAAATGATCAATACAATACATAATATACTCCTGATTTCTGTCAGCCTGAGTGTCAGGGGATTTGTCGGGGTAAGTACCTTCATTTAGTCGGTGGTACCCTGTGTGTCAGCTGGGACCTTCCCTAACTGCTCTTTAGAAACATTTTTTACTGTTTACTCCTTAAGTATGGGCGGGTTACACGTATGGAAAATTTTAAAAATAAATTTTCGTTTAAATTCAAACTAAAAAATCAACACTTTAATTTTAATACATTTTTTAAAACCCGAGTGGAAAATAAACTCTAATTGAGAATAACTTTTTTCAAAACAAAACTTCGTATTTTTTTAATTTTGTGGTTCAAATTGGTTTTAAGTTGAAATATATTAAACAGGCGACTATTTTTCTTAATATAAATATTAGATCTTACACTGCGAGTAATTTAATGTCAAATATCTCTAACTGGTTTGTGGTAACATTTGGTGCGTAGGCATGTAGCATTAATTAATATCAAATGAACAAAATTGATTCTAGAAGGCAACACACGATACTAATTATAATAAATTATTTACAACTTTTTCTCAGCACACAAAATTGAACGCTATACTATGACCTTTCAGAAAAGGACTGGCGCAATTCTTTGTTTGCTGATACCACATGCTAACAGCAAGAAAGAATTCACGAGGCGCCCGTATGTTTACGATACAAAAGTACTCTTGTGCATTTTGCATATGTCCCCTTGGGATACAAAAGGAAGCTCTTCCTGTGTATTGATTAATATCCAACAGAATTTTGCATGGTCACAACGGACTAATGTCAACTGCATATTTTATTTTTTTATCGACATTAAGTGGTATACAATTGTGTCCAGAAAAGGCAGAGCCTTATATATTTATAGTACACATTATTACTAATTGTTGTCAAATTAGAAAATTATTTCCTCAAAAATTTAAATTATATATAGTTAAAATATTTTTACTAAATAGTAAAATTCTTTTTATTATTTACATTTCTTACCTAGTGTTCAATCCAAAATAAGGTTACAAGTTACAAAGTTTAACAAATTTTCAGAACTTCCATAAAATTCTAAGTAAAGTTTAATTTTTTAAACAAACAACTCTAATGAATAACATTACAACAAAGTGCACAATGTTATCAACTTATCCACGTGTAACATATAGTCTATCATGCAGTAAATTTACTGAAGAAACGTAAAAAGTAAAAATAAAAAAAATGTGTTGATTTAGTAATTTTTAAAGAAAATTATGAAGAATACATAATGCAGTTTAGTTTTCTTCATTACAGTTTCATTATTTTATTACAAACGTACACTAAAATAAACACTTTATTTTATTACAACAATTTTACTACTTTTTTTTTTAAATAGTAGATTAAAATTTAACAAGCATTCTAGAAATTTCATTTTTGTTGTTGTTGTTGTTGTGATACGGATAAGACCAGACAACTTACACATATTTTTTTACTGCATAAAAAATTATAGAAGCTAAGAAGTTGTGCTATTCTATTTTTTTATTTGAATTTTACGGAAAACACGCTGCAATCCAACTTCCAATCTCCATAAAAAGGGGTGTGTTCAACATTTTTACAACATTTTTTTTTAAAGTTTTAGTATACTCGGAAAAAAAAAACAATTTTTTATGCTTGAAAATTTTCACACTTGCTTTATTTACGGTTTCTATTAAAATTTTCTCTTGCACATTCAACGTCTCATTGTTGACTGTATTGTTGCAGTTCTCGTCCCTGATGGACCCCCCACACGAAGACCCTGAGGACGCTGAGAGCACCAGGAGAAAGCAGGAGTGGCGGCAGGTGCGAATCTTAATGTCCTCTTGGGGGTTGTTTAACGACTTAAAAACAAGGGGGATTTACCACCAAGTTTCATCAAAATCGCTCCCTCTTTTATTTCAAATTATAGTAGAATCGAGTTACGTAAAAAGTTGTATAGAATTAATTCGTAATCAATGAAATATCCAGTATTTATTTCGTCTTAGTGTTGTAAAATTGGGGATTTATCATGATTTTAAAAGTTCTGTAGGACTATATACGTAGGTGTATTACAAAAAGTTTCATAACTTTTGGAGCTATTATTTCAAATTTGTTATGAAACTCCCGGTTTGTGAAGCGATAATAAAATTACAAAGAAAAGTCTTTGAAGGTTTTAGGAAAACATAATTATATTGAAAAAACAACAACTATAATAAAGTTGATCGATATATCAATAATTTCTACAATTTATATTTCGTTGTACCGAGGGATTTCTCCTAGAAATATTGGATTGACATAATTATTTGAAGCATGTAGTGGAAGTATCTCAGTAATCTTATCTTACTTTCAATTTATGTGAAATATTATTTCTTTATTTATCCATATATGTTCATGTCAAATCAGATTACCCAAGGCAATTATAATTTTACTGCAATGCGGGACATATTTTTTTTATCGAGTTTTATGTGACGTAAGCATGCTTGATAAAGAACTATAGAATTTTCATCTAAATTTTATAATAATTACATAATTAAATATAATAATTTTTTATTTCATGTATTTGTATCAACCTAACAAAGGTCAACGATTTTTAATTAATTTTATTTTACACATTAAAATTTAAAGAAAAGAAGCGAAATATTTAAAATTAATAATATATTTTCCCGAAACGTAAAAATATTAGTATACTTTAAGGGTTATTTTTAAATTATTTTGACGTAAATTAAAATACAAGTTTCCAAGTTTGACGTTGAAATAATTTTAGAATGACCTTTAACCCTCCAGTATTCCCAGTGGTAATTAAAATTAATATACCCGTAAAACAAACTGAAATGTCAGAACTATAAGCTCAGTGGCGATAAGCGCCGAGGGCATTTACGTCAAACTTCCAAAACTTTGGCTTGACGTTTTGAGAAGCTTGTAACTTGAGCTTCGTTAGTTTCTGTGCCACATTGATATAAGTGTAAAAGTATATATAAGTCATCAACTGCTAAAACAGTTTTTTTTTATTAGTTCCCCAGGCTTTGGACATCACTTTGGTCCATTGATAAAAAAATAGAGGTGTTCGTTCTGACTAAGATTTCTACAATTCCCTCAGTCTCAACTCAGCGTATGCTTACCAGCCAGGCCCTTATTCCTACCCACTATTATACTTCGCTTCGAGCTCATAAACAAATATAGCTGATATTCTTCCTCCTTCAAAATGACATTTCCGATGTAAATAATACAAACTTTTGTCCGCTGGTTTCCACACTTCGCTCTCATTATGGACTATTCTGTGCGTGATGATGTCGTTAAGTGACGGTGCGTGTGACATGACAGGGTTTCATTTTGACTGGCAGGTGTTCGACGTTCTGTGGAGCGACCCCCAGGCCACCGAGGGATGTTCTCCGAACACCCTGCGAGGGGCGGGGACGTACTTCGGACCGGACGTAACGGAGGACTTTCTGTCCCGAAACGACCTCCGTCTTCTCGTGAGGTCACATGAGTGCAAACTGGAAGGGTACGAGGTCGCGCATAACAGCAAGGTAGGTGGCTATCTCTTTGCAGGAAGATTTTCTGGCTGTACTAAAACAGTTTCAATAATACTTGTCAGAAATTATTTGCTAAAATTTATTACTCTTTAGCCTAAATACATTCAACTACCTACAATACATTCAAAAAGACTTGGAGATGTAAATTTTGGTTATTATATATAAATTCTGATTTGTCTTTTGCTCTGGATACCAATAATAAATACATTATTTTGTATTTAGAATTAAAATTCAAGAATTATTTATTTCCATATCAATATTATATAAAATCAAAAACATTATGCAATAATGAGGTTCCAGAAATTTCAATAACACACTCACAAAACATATTAAAAATATTTAAACTTTTCATTCATATAAAAGTTTTATTATAACTATAGCGACAATTTCGAATAATCAATTCTATATATTATACGTCTCCTATTAACTTACAGAGTTTATGGCTTTAATATAAAATAATAATGCAGTATAATATCCTCCAAAAGAAGTTTTTGAAATAATGCAATCGTTCTCTACAAAGCATGAAATATACATACCAATATCAATACGTGAGTCAATTGACTGTAAAAATGATTACATTTTTATTTTTTCTGAAGACAGCAAGTTATGGAGTACCAGCGTAAATAATATTGGAGAAATGGATAGAGGATGCCAGAATAAGCTACTTTGATTTTTTTTTTCAGATTTTTTACAGTCTAGGGACTATTTTTAAAAAATTATTGAAAGTCCAATTTTTTTGACGCCTCTCCCTAATAAAAGGATAGTGGAAAAAGGAGCCAGGGGGGTCTTCAAATAACACAAATTACAACAATCCTAAAATTAAGACAGTCTTATCGTATTCTTTATTGTTGCGCTAAGACAGTCTTAGGCCAAGTTTAGGTTAAGTGGTGTTATTTGAAGACCCCCCTGGTCTTCAAACTTGAGCTCCCCATATTTTTAAGCGTATTTTCTGGACTTAAAAAAAGAAAACTGAATAAAATCACAAAAAGTTTGCATGATAAAATTTTTGATGTCGATACTCCATTATGAGACGCACTTTGAATTGAATGACTAGAAGATAATAACATCTTGATTTCTAAATCGTAGTGGTATAAAAATGTCATGATAACAGTTATCAATACAATTCACTGAAATGGAATCCCCATTCCAATTTAATGATTTTTTTTTTCATAATGTCTGATATAGTTGTATTTATAGCTAATGTATTTCTTTCTTAATATAAGATAAAAAAAAACTCATATATAATCCATCACTCAAATTTGAAACAAGAAATGCATAATTCTTACACATAAATATATTTTTATGATAATTAAGAGTAAGGTAACACGGATCAGCTGAACCAATGCTAAAAAAATACCACACATGAAAATTATGAAAACATTTAAAATGTTCTCCTCTACATCCCCTATATCAGTGGATAAAATAACAGGTATACAAATTCGAACTAGTTATTGAGTTATGAATTTGTATATCTGATATTTTAGACACTGATAGGGGATGTAGAGGAGAACATTTTATTTTGTTTTTTTCATAATTTTCATATGTGGGATTTTTTTTAGCATTGGTTCAGCTGATCCGTGTGACCTTATATACTCTTAAGACATTCATTGTTGACCCATTTTTTATTTGTGATAATTTTTATAAAGCTCTTGGATTGAAAATTTGACATGACAAAATTATCATAACAATTCATTTTAACGAAATACTCTCTCAAACCCTTTCAGATAATGGAGGCTTGAGTCCTACTACACATGTTGTTTATTAATTACTTAAGTGTAATTTGACGTGTGCTTAATGGAGTGATTTGTCAACCCTATCTCTACACATAAATTCTAATTAAAATTATACAGAGATGATGTGGATACATTTATCTGGACGACTTACACTTAATTTCAGATTTTTTTTTTGTGAAAATTTTAATTTTATATTATATATTATATGATTATTATTTTTCTCTATAATTTAAAATATTAATGAAAATATACGAAACTAAAAATAAGGTTAATAGCATTATTTTTTACTCAACGTGGTATAAAAAATGACTAACATATTTTCTAGTTATTTTAAATGAGCATGATTTACGTTAAAAGTTAAATTAATAATATTTAACAATGAGAACTACAGAACGGAGAGAGGGGATTATTGTAGCAGAGGACATCTCTTATTGCTTGTAACAAAACAATTTATAATGTTAAAACAACATGTCAGCTTTGCTGAAGGATTAATAACATCATTCTTGGTAGCTGGTACATCGTTCCCATCTTTTCACTGCACCTTCATAAAAATAAGATAATATTTTATAAATAAATAAATAAATAAATAAATAAATAAATAAATAAATAAATAAATAAATAAATAAATAAATAAATAAATAGAATCAAGTTTTTGAGATTTAGGATATAAATTAGAAGAATATCATTTGGACTTGGGTCAACAAATCAGCATCTAAAAAGACACTAAAAAAGTAATAACTCAACAACTTGGTCCTAATAGTTTTTCATTTGATCAGGTTAATAGTCAATTTGTCCTTTATCTGCAGGTGTAAAAATATTTTACGTTTTCCATAGAAAAATAATGAGCAATGGCCGCAGATGATGTCATTTTATTATTATTATTATTCATTAGAATAATAATACAGTTTGAGAAAGTCACAATTTGTACTAATTTTGGCCTCTATGAGTTTTAAGCTCAAGCATAGGAAAAAAAAAATTAAATTGTGTTAATAGCAGAATCCAGAATTAATCCTTAACCATTACCTGCACCATGAGGTTAGACAAATTGCAACAAAATAAATGCAGCAAGGATATTTGTTACTACATCATGTCAAGCATCTCCAGTTTGTTTAAAATCAAGAAGGACAGTTTTCATCAGCGTACTTTGAGGATCAAGTTATGTCTAGAATTATTTCCGCAATGGACAACATACATGAAAAAAAATTATTGCAGAAATGAATAGAGGGTAACAAATTATGCTACTCTGAATTTTTTCAGATTTTTTTGAGACCCAGAACTATTTTAAAATAATTATTGAAGGTGCGGCCACGCCCCCTGGAGGCGTCAATAGGAATCCAGTCTCTATCCTTTTTATTAAGGCATCAGGGGTGCCAACTGAAATTACAGGACTTTCAATAATTGTTTAAAAATAGTTCGGGGTCTCAAAAAAATCTGAAAAAATTCAGAGTAGCATAATTTGGTACCCTCTATTCATTTCTGCAATAATTTTTTTTCATGTATGTTGTCCATTGTCTTTTTTGAATGCCACACCCTGCAGTTACACCACGTTTCTCTGCCACAGTGCATCACCATCTTCTCGGCCTCAGACTACTACGAGGTTGGCTCTAACAAGGGCGCGTACGTCAAACTGGCTGGCTCGCCACTCACCCCGCAGTTCGTGCAGTTCCAAGCCAGCGCGGCCAAGGGCAGCAAGGCGCGAAGAATGACTTTCCGGCAGCGCGTGGGTCTCGTAGAACGGTCTGCCCTGCGCAGTCTAGCGGCCACCATCGAGAACAAGCGTCCGGCCCTCGAGGCAGAGTTCAAGGTCAAAGATCCTTCGTCTAAGGGTGAGTAAGTCTCTCGTGTGTGCGACAGGTTTGTAATGTTGACTTACCGTGAGGAGTAAGCACGCGATGAAAGCTTATTTGACCTAATAAATAATTGTAATAATCCTAGCCCAAAATGACATCATTCAGAGGGTAATAATTTAATGAGTAAACAAGAAATATTACACTAATATAGACTAAAACTGAACTACATTATTATAATTTACTAATAGCTTTAATATTTATCATATTTGTGCTTCATTTACTATAAATTATAAATATATATTTTGCCATCTTGTCACAAATAAAACTTCATGATATTATCGTTCCCCGTTCACGAATTTTTCAAACTCTTTTAGTTTACTGTATTATATTTTTATGTAATATATATCTTATGTATATGCTTTATGAATAACAAATAAAAATATATGGATGGATCAAGAAAGGAAAATATACCACTTAGACATAATTATTTTTAACTTCACATTCAAACACCCACATAAAACAAAGGCACCATCCTGACAGTCTTGGTGTTATTGCAGGCACCATCTCGGTGAAGGCGTGGTGCGAGGCCATGCAGGCTGGCACGGGCCTCGTGGTGCCGTGGCGTCTGCTGAGGGACCGGGTGCTCTCGCCCGCGGCCGCTGAGGAGGCCTCGCGCACCGGTCTCGTCAAGTACGGCGAAACCTTCTGTGGACCAGGCCGGGTGCGTGGATCCTTTGACCTTTTGCAGGGGTCAACTAGAATTCAGTTCATATTTAACTTAGTTTTCGTCGGGAATGCTCGCGTGTTCTTCGGCTCATCTCGGCCAGTAAAATTCTTCGTTACAAACAACACATCAATGACTGAAGACGTTACAAACACGACAAAAACCAAGTTAAATAAATATGATCCAGAGTATAGTTCCGAAAAAGTGGAGAAGAGAGGGTTCTAATATCAGTATTGATTTTTGTTACAAAATTATATTTAACAGCAATGGGAAATTCAGAGAAAAAGAATGAAATATATTTCTTGTATTTATGTTTGGTTATATATTGTACTGTATGGTGATTATAATTATATAGCTATAATTTTATCATTCAGTATAATAATTACCATTAATTACCATTAATACACTGTATGTTAAATACGTATTTATGGTACTCTGCTTTTATATTATTTCTTTAATGTAAAAATCATTTCTAGCAATGAAAAAGATAATAATAACTCTCTGTCTCTCTCTCTCTCTCTCTCTCTCTCTCTCTCTCTCTCTTTCTATATTTATATATATATATATATATATATATATAGAAAGAGAGAGAGAGAGAGATTGCTGGTCCGACCAAGTCATTATTCCAGGAAATGAGTTGGTCAAATTAAATTTAACGAGTTTCTGCGGTTTATAATCACACGGCGGTTTGAAGACGGAAATTCGGTCACTGATTGGATATTTTATATCACGTTAGGAAGATTGTGCACACTGAAACATGCTTTATATAAACCACCAAACAACATTGTGGTAACAATTTCATTAACAACTCAACATATTAACGTAATTATAAATAATATAATTATTCTGAATACAAACAGGGAATACGAACTGTTATAATATTTTTAGTTTCAACATTTATTTCACTCTTTTAATTCGAGAGTTTTTACTATTTGCTGCAACTATATACTTAGTTTTTAAATGAATAATTTTTTATTAAAATATGGATGTTAAAAAATACCTATTTTTCCATCACACGTTTACAAAAATATTCATAATGATCTTGTTATTTGCATGTATTGAAATAATATTTTTTTATAAAAATATTTAAAAAAAAAAAAAAAAAACAGTAGTAAGATTAGCTTGGAGACCATTTTCACTATAATAGTCACTGAAACGAGATAAAAAAACAAAACAATAACATTAATCTGCAATAACTTTTATACCCGTTTGATTGGTGGGCTCTCATATATATTATATTTATTTTATTGGGCAGAAACTGATAAAATACAACAAATTAACATAATCAATACAAGAAATACTATTTAAAAGATATTGAAAAATACCCATTATACAATAATATATATATTATATACCTTATATAATTGCACTCCTAAGCGTGTTTACTTATACCATGCACGTGCCATTTTGTGCACGCTTCTTGAGTGACCTTGATTTGACCTTGTCTATCCAGCAGTCGGGGGTGTACGTGACGGAGGCTCTGTACCGCGACAAGCTGGCCCTCGAGTCGCTCTTCAGCGCCCTCGACACCGACCACTCCGGTAATTAGATCGCCGTCATTAATTTGTCGTTTTGATGCGATTTCGTCAAATATGATTTGAATTTTGAAATCAATTATTCTTAAAATGAACAAGATTAGGGAAAATTTAAAAAAAAAACATAGATTTTATCATTTTAACCTTAAAATTTGATTTTAAAATAGCACCAGAGAAGTGCACAGGGTTTCTTTGAACGTCTTTCATTGGGACTAGGAGAGTAGTTACTTTCTTTTTTTTTTCCCAATAATAAGTTTGCAATTATTTAAAAATCGATAAAAATGTAAAAGTTGAAGCCGTCCCCCTCCTTTAATTAAGACGTTTCGGTTGCCAGGCACCATCTCGATGGCGGAGTTGAAGCAGGCGTGTGCGCTACTACCAGAGGGCGCTGAGCCCGGCCAGCTGTCCACGAGGCTCGCACGCTGCCTCGACTTCAACCAGGACGGACGTGTGGACCTCAACGAGTTCCTCGAGGCTTTCCGCCTGGTGGACGCGTCCACTTCGGCCCGCAGCGCCAACCACGACGCGAACGCGGACTCGGCTGAAGATGACGACTAAGGTACGCTCTGGAGTGCGTGTTTTGACGAAAAATTAAATAATTAATTAAGTTAATCATACAATAATGTTTCTAGGTGGAAAAAATAAGATTATATGTCATATGAGTGTCACGTATCATTTACATTTAAATTATTTTTTTATTAGTTAATTAATGCAGGAAATATTTTATAACTAGAGATTTTTAAAATTACAAAAATTCATTATAAATATTATAATATTGTAAAATTTATTCGTTTAAACTAAAACATTAATTTTTATAACGTAATTAAAATAAAATATACATTTCAATGAAATATACCATTAAGATGAAGCTATTTATATATAATGTAAAAAGTATATGCTTTTAAAAAAATTATTTTTAATATTTTTTTTTATATATAATTTCAAGGTTAACTCTTATTACTCTTTTTTTAAATTCATTGTCAATATTTTTAAAAATAACACTAGTATTTATGTCATGATCAATATAAAAGTGTTTTATAAATACAGCAACGGTCACCATCTCTACCTCCCCCCACGTGCGTGCCAGGTTAAATGCCAAGGGGACTTTACACGAGGGCCATTAAGAGTCTCGATTAAAGCGCAATTGATTCTGTCAGCCATATTGGACGGTATATAACATTATTATTGTCACGCAATACTATTGATAATAATTACCCATGTAAATACCTTCATTTAGTTGTACACGAACATATTATACATCATGTAGATTGTTGATATTTTAACATAATGTCATGTGATATCATGTGAAGTGTTTCGTAGCGCCTTTGATGTAGTCTAAATTACACTTGTATTACCCATGGATAATGCTTTATTTATGCTTGTTTTAAGGTATATATAACACGGATCAGCTGTTCGACGTAGTTCTCTTTGATTAACATGTAAACCTTAAAAAATTCACAAAAAATCTGAAATTTTTTTGAGAGGCAGATTTTAGTGCCTAAAAGCCATAAAAAATTGGCTTGTTTAATTGTTTTGAATTTTTTTCTATTGCTTTTAGGCACTAAAATCTGCCTCTCAAAAGAATTTCAATTTTTTTGTGAATTTTTTAAGGTTTACATGTTAATCAAAGAGGACTACGTCAAACAGCTGATCCGTGTTATCTCTACTTTAATATATGCATAAATGTATTTGAAATTGGACAAATAAAATGAATTTGATTTGATTTGTAATTAAAGTATTTTATTGTTTCAGCTCTCTGTGTCTCCCTGAAACTCAAAATGAAAAAAATACTCGCTAAAAAGACGATCTTCTTCATTTTCTTCATGTATTATATAAGTGATGAGAATTCCACGACGAAACCAAAGATTAATTGTAACGTGTTCTTCGTATCTAATATTCTGATGTCAAAATGTATTGGATACATCAAGATGTGAGTTGCTAAGAAGAAGGAATATTTGAAGCCAAATATATGTATTCTTGTTTAAATGTTCTTCCATTCTTTTCATTATGTTGTATAAAAATCAAAATAAAATACTTCTTCTAACTGTAAAAATGTTTTTTTTTTTTTCATTTAATTTTTATATATTTACTGCTGTGCTAATTATGTTAAATGTAAAAAACTATTTTACATAATTATTATGACGAGAGTTATATGGCAAAATATAATATAATTAAATATAATATATTATTACAATATATTTTTTTATTTTTAATTATTGATTTTGAAAAGTTTGGGTTAAAAAGTTTTGTAAAATAAAATGTATAGCCAATTGTGGTTTGCCAAGATAACCTATGTATAATTTTTATATAAGATAAACAATAAAAATAAAGTTATACTAATGAAATTGAACACTTTAAATAGCATATATACATTCTTAATTTTACGCTTTAAAGATAGGAAGTGCAACATTATAAAGATAAATAAACACTTGAAAAATATATTGCATATATTATTTTTTTAAAGAATTGAGTTATAATTATTTGAATGCAAGAATATGCAATGTAGAGGTGAGATAAATTTTCCAAACTAATTGTAAGAATAAGAAAACACAAATAAATGTATGAAAAGCCTGATAGGATATTATACACTTGAAATACTTTAATCTTTAACTTTAATTCCAACCAAATATTAAATATATATTTTAAGACGTGCCAGGCCTTTTTGGTATAATTATTTGATATTTTAGTCTGTCGTGTTATTAAAAAAACGCAGTAAAATTTAGTCATCAATCTTTACCGTTTACTATCGCTAAAGTTATAGGGAAACTTATTATGATGAACGATATTTTAGCGCAATAAATGTACCTCATGCAAGTATGCTGCATTCTGTATTCTTCAGAGTGTCATTCTGTACCCATGGTATGCCTATATATGTAAACGCACAGACTATACAGTATACACTCTATAATATAGCATGTAAACAATGTCTTCTTTCCATACACTATTAATTATGCAATAGACTATTATGCAATACCTTCGCTGCGCCAAAAACTTGTTGTGAGAATAAAGTACATTTTATAGAAAAAAATCACACTACACTAAAGAAATAATTAAAAAAACTATTTTTGTCAAGTTTTATCATCCCTCCCAATTTTAAGGAGGATTTTGAGAGGGTGCAACCTTCCCTTTAAAAATTTTCCAAGATATTCTAATGTATATAACCATATAAAAGTACACAAAACGTGGTTACATATCGGAGCGGTGAAGCCGTTAAAGGTAAACTAATTAACTTCGGTAGCTCATTTTAAATGGACGAGGAAATGTCAAAAATTAAAATTATCGTGTCACAAAGGCTGAAAAGAAATTTTACAGTATCTTAACTTCTAAGTTCACTTTTTTGTATATTGAAGTCTGGAGAGAAAAGAATGGAAACTTATAATGTTTCCTTGTAGTCCTTAAATTTTTAACTAAGCTGCTCAAGTTAAGAAATTACTTCAGTGTTGTTCATATAAAGTTTCTTTTAGATGAATCTTCTCCAAAAATATCTTAACTTAAATCATAAATTTATGAAAGTTTCATATTTTCATAACATTATTTTAATTTCTGATACCTACTTCAAATAGCTTCACCTAAAGCTCAACACTCTTATAAAATGTAAAACCATGCAAGAAAATGGTAATATTATAATGGCAAATAATATGTCAGATACAAGTTATTTTTTATTTAGATTTTTAATGCTTGGTAAAATTGAAGGATATTTTCTAAAGAAACTATGGAAAAATAGGGTGCGATTCACGAAGTAGTTAGCCAGGTTTCTAACCACGTTTAGCTTAACCACGTTTAACTGAGGTGATTTAACAAGTAAAACAGGTATAGTTAAACGTGGTTAAGCTAAACGTGGTTAGAAACCTGGCTAACTGCTTCGTGAATCGCGCCCATAAATGTTAATACAATTATATGATACAGAGTAATGCTGGAAAGATCGCAGTGACAGAATTAATGTTGTCTGTGAATGATGCAGTCTTGAGGTAGATGTCGTTGAGAAAACCATGGCGGTCGCAAGTGTCCAGAAGGTATATCTGGTGCTCACTTGATACAACCGTACTTATGGTGATCTTCAAGTACTTATGGTGATCTCAATTAAGTGTCCAGAAGGTATATCTGGTGCTCACTTGATACAACCGTACTTATGGTGATCTTCAAGTACTTATGGTGATCTCAATTAAGTGTCCAGAAGGTATATCTGGTGCTCACGCAGACGCCTCGGACTTGACGTCGGTGCAAACGGACGCTTGAGACTTGTTCTCGTTCACAGTGATTTCCGACGTGCATGCGAGGCTTGGGAATCGTTGGTAGAGAGCCGCGCGGTATTTCGGATGGCTGAGGTGGAAATATAATGGGTTAGTTTTTTATCATAGTAAAGATTAGTTTTGAAAACTTACCTGATACCATAGATTATGGGGTTGTAGATAGAGTTGCACTTTGCAAAAATGGAGGACCAAATTGTAGCCAGGGGGCTGATGGAAGCCCATTCAAATATTCCCGCAAAGTTGATGATAAGGTAGGGTGTCCAGGCGACAAACCACAGGGCAATGGTCATCAGGGCGATCTAAAACATGACAAACTATTAGCTAAAATATCAGATAAAAACAACTTCAATTAACTAAATTTAGTTGAATTTTTCTGCAAAAACTCCTATTAAGGAAATTTTTAAAGTATGGTGAATATTAAAATCATGCATGGAGAAATATTCACCCATGGTAATACGTTCTCCAAAACGTGTAATATTAAGATGTGTAAATACATTACAAATACCTCAGTTATACACATCCAGTGTCACAAGTTAAATAAAAAAATTTCTGTCAGACGGAATCTAATGAAATAAATTTTGTTCATAAAACTTAATCGCTTATGGTTAGAGGGCAAACTTAAGAGGGTGTTTTTTTAACAACGAATTCAGGTTTTCATCCATAAAGTTTCATGTTAAACTTCCTACATCAATTTTTAAAAAACTTTTCAGACAGATTACACTTCAAAAAAATTAAGACACCTTAAGGGGCATTCACAAAGTCTTAAGGCCACATTTAGGGCTCGATAATTTAAAACCAGAAATTTTGGGTCTAAAAAGCATGCCTAAAATCGGGCTTTAAATTATCGAGCCCTAAATGTGGCCTTAGGGCTTTGTGAATGCCCCTTCTTATTTGTAACGAGTTTCATTAAAATCAAAGGAACTGTTTCCGAGAACCAACCAAATTAAATTCCCAATGATTTAAAATCTGTTTTCCCCGCAATGTAACATAGCAAGGTGGGTCGTCACCTTAGCCAGCTTGAACTCGGCGCTGGCAGCCTTGTTTTCAGCTGTTCGCAGGGAGGCCACGTTCATCTTCTTGGCCTGTTCTCGCATGCCCTTCTCGTGAGCAGCCACGGCAGACACGATGAACCAGTAGCAGTACACGATGACGGCTAATGGCAGAAAGTAGCAGCCGATGGCGTAGAAGAACACGTAGCTGCGGGTGTTCATATCTTTGCTGAGGTAGTCAGTACCGCACACCGCCATGTTGCCTTCGGGTGCGTACCTAAAATGTAAAGAAAATTTAGGAATTAACTGCAGTTTTGGAGAGAATCAAATCAATGGAGAAAATGTTATATTTTATTGCAAAAAATGAGAGAAGTCGTAATTATTACCTTCCCCATCCAAAGATCGGCGTCACAGTCCACGCTGCAGAAAAAGACCACACAAAGAGGTTAAGCAGCATCGCTCTCTTGACAGTCATTGGAGTTCCCGACATACCCTAAAACAAGCGGGAAATTCAAAAATTGTTTCGTCACAATTGACGAGGGTGACTCACATTAACGATGACGTTGTAGCGGTCGTAGGCGATCATGGACATGGACCAGATGGAGGCACAGCCCCACAGAGAGCCGCACATAGCGTAGATGGTGCAGCTTAGTGGACCTGCATGTAAACGATCGTATTGTTAATCAGATATTGGTAGCATTGCAGTAAATTCCTTCCTGGGGTAAATTCATCTCGCTTTTAATTGAATGCACATTGTGTGTGGTTCTCCAGGCTTTGGATATCACTTTGATCCATTGATAAAAAGTAGAGGTGTCCGTCCTGACTGAGGTTTTCCATGGTTCCCTCAGTCTCACCTTTGTGAATGCTGGGATAAGTATCAAGCTGTGATAATCTTTTCTTTCCCTGATCCCTACTCATTACTCCCGCCTAGAGCTCCAAGCTCATTTTTGTTAAAAATGGTTTGAATAAAAATGAAGTTGACCATTATTAATTTTATGTATTATTTTCAATTCTCACTAGTTTCATCCATACCAAAAATGCTTTTACAATTATACATTTTACGAGCGTCCGCGCAACGTGCCTCAACCTCTCAGTCTGATGTTAGGCAATTTGTTAATCACTCAAGTAGAGCGGGTCACATATATGTCAGGGGCAAGGTGACTTCAAAGTTTGTTGACTATCGGAACCAAAAAGGTGTGCCCCTCTCCTTATGGGAGTTATGTGCTATTCAAGGGCACACCTTTTTGGTTCTGATAGTAATTTCAAGGGGAGATGATCTTGCTTTGCATCTTTTAAGACTCTGGACAAGAAGAAACGTCTTTATTATCTGAACAAGACAACTCACTTATCACTTATATTTTGATTATAACGACTAAAGAAAGATCAATGTACAAGCTTAAAAGGTTATAATTGATAATTGAGATTGATTTAGTCTATTAGGGTTGTCTCCTTTTTTTCCTTTTATTTTTTTTCTGTTCTCAATTAAATAGAAAAAGTTAATTATATTAAAAGTAAATAAGTTAAGCAAATTTGAAAGATGAAAGATTTTCAAATTTTGCTCTTTAACCACAAAATATACTTGAGAAAAGATTGTTTCTTATGAGACGTATTTAGAACTTCGATGTACCGTGTATTGTGAGGCATTGCCGGCATTGGCATAACGAAAACTGCTAAAAAATTAATTTGAAGTTCGGAAAGGAGGGGGTGGGGGTATGCAAGTTATAATATAAGAAGTGAAGGGAGAATAAATAGATGCCCATGATGCATTTTCCTCTATTATTAAATAACCCATTGGCCATTGTCGCCATTGACTTTAAATATTTTTATTTGCCTAAATGTTGCAAAGAACAAAATACTCTGATAGAGTCCATGGAATTATTATTTTAAAAAAAAATGAAAGCAGAGAATGCGCTCACTCTTCAGCAGCACCAGGCTGCATTTTTAAATAACCAATAAAAAGCGTGATCGTTAAAACTGTACTCTCATTTACTTTTAGGAATGATTTCTTGACTCAGGAAAAATCTGAACAAAATCAGAGTAACACAACATTAAATAATTATTCTTAATATTTTTTTTTTCGAAGAATGAAAAGTGTTGCCGAGGTGAGGCTTAAATAACTCACAACTCTAGCATATCGCGTGGCAGTGCCTTGACGATTAGACCTCAGCACTCGTTTTTTTTTTTTTTTTATCATCTTGGTACTCACTGGGAGATAAGGCCCCAGAGTTTTGATGATTATTTTCCTTACCGAAGACCCAGGTCTCATAGTAGCAGTTGACAATGAAGGGCGGAGCCATGGTGAACATCATGAGGAAGTCAGAGAAGGCGAGGTTGATGACCAGCAGGTTGGAGGGCGAGCGGAGCGACTTGGTGGTGGAGAAGATGTAGATGACCATACCGTTACCAATCACGGCCACGGTGCCCACAATCATTATGAAGAAACCCAGGAGACTGTGCCACAGGGGGTTCATCGGTGGAAACTGGTACCTGAGTACAAAAATTGTATTCTTTTAGGTTCTTATATGATATTGAGCTTGTAATTTGTATATAATTTATGACTATTTTAAGTGTAAAAATAATGAAATTCTTTGTACTTAGAACTTTTTTAAATTGTATTTTATCGTTATTTATACTAATAGAGTATGGACTTAAAAAATTTTTATTACAGAAATGGATAGAGGTTGCAAAGTTATGCTACTCTGATCTTTTTAAAAGTTCTATAGAGCCCAGGAACTATTTTTAAAAAATTATTGAAAGTACACAGAAAGTGACGCTTCTATATAGACGCCTCTCTTAATGAAAAGATAGGACCTAAAAGGGGCGTGGGTTCAAATCCGACCTTGGAAAAAAAATTTAGCAATACTTCCCGGGCTCTAAAAAATCTGAAAAAAAAAAATCAGAGTGGCATAACTTTGTACCCTTTCTCCATTTCTGCAATAAAAAAAATAAAAAAAATAAGTAGATTTGTTTAAAACTTTTTTAATTGTATTGTATCGTATTTATAGTAATTTCCCGACTGTTGAAAACATTGATGACTGACCAGTGTCCGTCTATGAGATGGATCATGTCCGGTGGCACCTTGTCCGCAGCTGTCAAGTTGCCAAACCCGACGGAGTTCCACGAATACGCGCTGAAGCTTGGACCGGACATCGAGCAAACCTGCGGGAAATTTCAAAGGATAATAAATGTAAAGGGGGCGATTCACGAAAGAGTTATCACTAACTGCGTTCAGTCAGCCTAATTCAAAGGTACTAAAAGTGGTTAGTGAGAAACTTAAATAACTCCCTTCTTGAATTGCGCCTTGTAAATTGTCTTATCTTCTAGCGTTAAATTCTTTATGAATAGTTTAATAGAATTCAACGCTAGACGAGTATAACTTTTTGTAGTTTCAGTACAAAGTCAATGAAATTTATTTCATTTTTCTGTAAAAAGTATTAGGCTTTTTCACGATAAACAGAAGTAAGTATTAATTTTATAATTAAGGGGCTATCGATCAAACGGGTTTAGAAGCCATATTCACTGCAGGATATCATAAGTGAATTGAAATAAGAAAATAGCAATTAACTGCAATGTTATTTAGGTCATGTCCTCAATTATCTTAATTTGAGACTGTGCGAAGACAAATGACATTTAAAATGAAGGTTAATTTTTTGCATCTGCTGATATTTTTATAAGCAAAATCACAGCGTTTTAAAGAAATTTTCTTACCTTTGATTTCTTGTGAAGAAAATTGCCTTGGCCGATCTATCTCTTAGCGACCACGGACCTACCACCGTTTGTCAGCTACTGAAGAGCCCCCGAGACCCCCCACCTTATTTATATGCCAGCCCAAGTGATGTTGCCACGGTAATTGGATCAACGGCCAGCTCCAGAATCTTATCTAGAGGCCGTACAAGACACGCGCTTAAATCTAATTCCACTTTTGTTTACTTCTTTCACACCTATTAAGATATTTATATTTTTATAGTTATATACATTTTTACTTCATTACATAACCATTATATTTAAATTTTAAAATGTATACTAGTATAGATAACAGTACTTAGGGTAGAGTATTTTTTTACCATATCCAATAGTACATAATTATATTGTAATATTCTATAATACTTATTATACTTTTTCTAGATCAAACGGTGCCTATGTATGTTATATTATAATGGAAAATCTTTATGACATATTTATTACAGAAATTAAAATCTTGAGGTTAATTTAATTTGATTTTTTTTTCAGATTTTTTTTAGAACTCGTAAACTATTAAAAAAAAATGAAAGCATGACAGAGAAAGGCGTCAATAGGTGTTACTTCTTTTAATAAAAGGATGGGGCCTAACGGGAGCATGAGTTCCAAATTCGAACCTTTTATTTCCTGGACTCTAAAAAATTTGAGTAGCATTAAAAAATTTCGTGCAGGTTGTCCATTGTATTATATCTCATATTAAATAAAATAGTTTTCAAATAAATTAACCATGCTTTTTTGTTTGACATGCCGTGAGTAAAAAATTAAAAACTTGTTTTTATTTGACATAAACCCAAATATAAAATACAGCATTTAAAAATTTAAAACGCATGATGTCAATAATAATTTCAAATGTTATAACAAGGTACTATATTCATGAATTGAATGAATTAATTTATAAAAAACTTCAGCTACTACCTGTATATGATGTATACATTGCAGGATTATTATTATTATTATGTTATAAACACCACGCTGTTTTTATTTATAATGCTATTAAGCAATTAGCACAAGGAGCCAAACTTATTGATCCCATTAATTTTGATCCTATTTCCCAAAAAAAGCCACTCATTGGTCTTAAGTTCATTGCAGTTTATATTTCTCACGTGGCTGATAAATTAGTCTAGTTTAATCCAGTTAGTATGTGGAAATAACCTCATATGTTTATTATTATAAGTCCTGATTTTGGTGCATCTTAATCTTATTAAGTAAGGTTTCTAAGGAAGGGGACAAGACTGCATATAAGGCGATGAGATATTTTCTTTAGTCTCCTAGTTAGCTTCTTCTGAATGAGTCAAGATCTCTCACGGGGTTCGTCAAATTATCTCGGCCAGCGGTCATCCAGCACCTTTTTTGTAACGCATCATGTGATAGATAAGTGAGTATGATATAATTATTCTTATATAACATGATAATTTTTGTATTGCAGAAATGAATAAAGGGCACCAAAATTACTATGATCTTTTTCAGAATTTTAGAGCCCGGGAAGTATTGCTAAAAATTAGGCAACGTTCAGATTTGATCCAACGTCCCTTTTTTACAGTACCTGTTATATAGTACCTGTTCATTTTATGAAGCGCACCAAAAACTGTTGATGCCTGTCTCTGTACTTAAAATAAATTTTTGTAAATTATTATCTGACTAAAAAAAAAAAAAAAAATGAAAAATGCAAAAATGCCAAAAATGTAGATTGTTCATTTGTTGAAGAAAGATTTAATAATTTTATCCAGTAATATACCATTTCAATAACAATATAATATTAATTTGTTATAAATTAAATTCTAAGGAAGTGAGTCCGAAAAAAAATTATAAGAAAACTTCATTTTATTTTTTAAGCAACAGAATTTTTTTTTAAAAAAATTTTTCGATTTGATTTTTTTAAATTAATTTTTTAGTTTGTCTCTCCAAGAGAAAGCTCAATGCTAAAAATTTAAAAAATTAATTAAAAAAATTAGATCGAAGAATTGTCATGAAACTTTTCTTATGGGTTTTAGCGTTTAGGTAGAGACTACAACAAAATTTGTGTGTCTGCTAAGGTTTACATATTAATCAAATGGGACTTCATAGAACAGCTGATCCGTTTAACCTACCCCTCAAATAGTCGGTGATTAAACAGGAAGCTCGCTCCAATTATCTTAAACTTCCAAAGCTCCTAAATAATACGAAATAATCGTGAAATTACCATTTGATTTGATCCCAATATATATATTTGATAAAATTTCAGAAACATTTATTTTTAAAATGCAAGTGTTAATTAAAAAAAAAAAAAAATTGTATAGTTTACTAAATAATAATATAAGAATTAATTAATTATTAGTTGCTTCTCTGCAGTCTATAACTACTACATTGAAATATTTAATAGAAATAAATCTAACAAATATTTTTACAGCTGTTATAATATTGGAAAGTTTAAATAATGTAGTATATAATAGCAAAACGAAATGTTCAGTATAATAAAAATAAATAGTAACAACTCCATTTATTTTCCTTCGATAATTTTAAAATATTTTTTAAAAAATTTCCCCTGCATAATACAAGATGCTGTAATGTAAGGCATGTATGTATAAGACAGGTCAACACTTTAAGATATACTAAATATTCTGTAATATCTAAATAATGCGAAACAAATCCAAATATCGTAACTTTGCACTGTACCTAATATACTTAATATTTATTTTAGTCATCATTCAATTAATGTGCATGTATAATATTAACGTTGATATAAAAAAATATTGTTTTTCTTTGTGTAACAAATGATGTTTGTAAAAACTAATATCAAAATATTAAGTGACATAATTATTATAATGGTAGGTATTAATATAAATTGTACACATTTAAATATATTTTTCAATTTTTTTATTTCGATTTTTCTTAAATGCTGGGATATATATTATTGTCTACATATTTTCTTTACATTACATTTATTATTCATTATATGATAAATAGTGTACATGAAAACAAAATATAATATTATGTTCTAGTATTAGAATGATAGTGGGAAATGGGGATGTATTATGTCGCGTACAAATGTTGTCGTCGTTGTTGTTCGTTGGAGCAGACCGTAGAGGATCGTTTAGGCTTCAGTTTCAGATTTAACGTTGGAGGCTACTGATGAGTTTTCAGATGGAGTTGAATCCTTCTCTGCATTGCAGGCGAGGCTAGGGAAGCGCTGGTAGAGTGCAGCGCGGTACTTAGGGTGGCTGTAATCATTTTAAATAAATGTTAATTAAGGGCTTAAAAGTTGCAACCTCACAAGAGAAAATTGACAACATTGTATGAAAAAAATTTATTGCAGAAATGAATAGAGGGTACCAAATTATGCTACTCAGATTTTTTTCAGATTTTTTTGAAACCCAGAACTATTTTTAAATAATTATTGAAAGTGCAGCCACGCCCCCTGGAGGCGCCAATAGGCGTCCAGTCTCTATCCTTTTTATTAAGAATTCAGGGGTGCCAACTGAAATCCCAGGACTTTCAATAATTTTTTAAAAATAGTTCCGGGTCTCAAAAAAAATCTGAAAAAATTCAGAGTAGCATAATTTGGTACCCTCTATTCATTTCTGCAATAAATTTTTCTCCTGTATGTTGTCCATTATTAAAAAATATAATTATAAATCAATTTGATTATAATATTCCCACCAGTACCTTAGAGATATAGTAGAACCATCATATGGTCAAAGTGACAGCGCTGACCATATGATGGTTCTACTATAATAAGAGACAGCTTTTAAGATGAAAATGTTATTAAGCAAGTGATAACGAATCATCTCACCTGATGCCATAGACAATGGGGTTGTAGATGGAGTTGCACTTTGCAAAGATTGAAGTCCACACAGTAGCCAGAGGGCTGATGGAAGCCAATTCAAATATTCCCGCGAAGTTGATGATCAGATATGGCGTCCAGGCAAAGAACCATAAGGCAATTGTCATTAGGGCGATCTGTAACACATCAATGTATAGGTAAAATTAATTAAAATAAAGCGTTCACTTGTAACTATGAAAATTGAATGCTAGAAAAAAAAATAAGAAAATGTAACGAACCCCTCCCCCCCAAATATTACTATTCATAAAAAATGAAAATGAAGTCAACGAAAAAATAGATGATGTAATAGATAGTTAATATATAGGATAAAACAATAAACTCTGAGATAGAGTGACGTCACCTTGGCGAGCTTGCACTCGGCGCTGGTGGCCTGATTCTCTGCAGAACGGAGGGAGGCCACGTTCATCTTCTTGGCCTGCTCTCGCATGCCCTTCTCGTGAGCAGCCACGGCAGACACGATGAACCAGTAGCAGTAGCAGATGACGATTAGTGGCGAGAAGTAGCAACTGAGAGCGTAGAAGAACACGTAGCTGCGAGTGTTTATATCCTTGCTGAGGTAGTCAGTACCGCACACCGCCATGTTGCCTTCGGGTGCGTACCTGTGTGAGAATAGTCAATATAAATGTGACATTGCAGCGTGTTTTGCGTGATGTTTAATGGAGAAATGAAATAAAATATACTCCTCTTTTGACATGTAAAAAAAAAATCGCAAATACCCCACGTACATGAAATTAAACTACGTACATGTGACCTGGGAACTTAGGAAACATAATGCAAAACGTTGTAATTCTCACCTGCCCCAGCCGAAGAGAGGTAAGACAGTCCATGTTCCCGAAAATATCCAGCAGAAGGCGATCATCGCGAGCGCACGCTTCTTGGTCATCGGTGTCCCGGACATACCCTGTAGCCAACAGTCAGCTTCAGTTAATGATACACAATGTCATCAGTTATTTCTGTGAGTGTGTGGTGATTATGTGAGGTGATAAGAACTCGCTAAAATTCAACGTTTCCATCGAGTTTTATCGAGTTTATAAAGAAGTGCGAAAAAATACCAACCTTAACAATGACGTTATAGCGGTCACAGGCAATCATGGCCATTGTCCAGATGGACAAACATCCAACCATTGAACCAAGGAGTCCGTAAATAGTGCAGTTCAGAGGACCTAAAACATAATAGATGAGAAAATGCATTTTTGAGTAGCGGAAAACTTATGGTTATAATAAACCATTTTCCTCACCGAAGACCCAGGTCTCATAGTAGCAGTTGACAATGAAGGGCGGTGCCATGGTGAACATCATGAGGAAGTCAGAGAAGGCGAGGTTCACCACCAGCATGTTGGAGGGCGAGCGCAACGACTTGGTACTCGAGAAGATGTAGATGACCATGCCGTTACCAATTATGGACAAGGCGCCCAAGATCACCATAAAGAAACCCAGAAGACTGTGCCACAGGGGGTTCATCGGAGGGAATTGGTACCTGAAATTTAAGGATTTGAGGTCAGGCAAAGCAAAGTTCTCGTGTTATGATGGATTTTACTGCATTAAAAAAGGAAGCATATTTTCTTTACTTGACATTACAGACTAAATTTAATAATTTTTATTTTTGGGAGTGATTCAAACGGAAATATAATTACCAGGAAAGTTCAGTTTTTCATCTAAACTTGTAAGTGCAGTGAAGATTATTGCGAAAAAATAAATAAATTTATATAAAAAAATTGAATAACGATAAAAATTTGTCATAAACCCTGTTATGAATATTTCTTCAAAATTTTGGTGCTCCCACGTAACAAAAAAATAAAAATAAAACTTACCAATGGGCATCAATAAGATGAGCCATTTCTGGCGGAACCTTGTCGGCGGCAGTCATGTTGCCGAAGCCGCCGTTGGTAAACGAATATGCACTGTAGCTTGGTCCAGACATGTCTGCAACAATATAACAACATAATTGATTGTTATCAAAATAAAGTTCCATGCACTTTCTTCGACAGAACTTACCTGTTATTGTTTACGAAGAGAGGGTCTGTAGAAAGAAGTGTCTGTTGCAGTGCAATGTGAAGGTTCCGCCAGAGACGATGAAGTCGCAATCCCTCTGGCTACGGCTGCTCTTCTGTCAATGTCTGTCGACCGCTTATATACCCTCTAATGTATGACCAAAAAAATTGCCTAACTTGGTTAGGAAGAGACAATTGGATTTTGTTCACCATCTCAAGAAGCTCATCAGAAGCCGGACAATAAAATTTGAAGACGTAGTGCGTTTTTCAGAGGAGCCTATATGTTGTTTGCATCTGCTGTATTATTATTGGTAGAATTTTTAAACACAGAATTATCATATTCAATCGAATTAAATAAATAAATAAATAAATAAATAGATAAATAGATAAATAGATAATTAGATAAATAGATAAATAGATAAATAAATAAATAAATAAATAAATAAATAAATAAATAAATAAATAAATAAATAAATAAATAAATAAATAAATAAATAAATAAATAAGTAAATAAATAAATAAATAAATAAATAAATAAATAAATAAATAAATAAATAAATAAATAAATAAATAAATAAATAAATAAATAAATAAACTAAAACTAAAATATTTTATGCACTGTATATATTGCAACTCACAACCACATGCATACAACTCAAATAATATATTATCATCCATAAAACATAATGAATCATATATAAATTATTGACACTATTATAGTTTCAATAATTTATTTATATCTTATGATTTTTTTTAAATATTTTAAATGATATAAATAACAATACAGTCCTACCAAGGCCGGAAGCCTTATAGATAGTTAGGGAAAGATAATATATTTACTTAGACCCATGTATGGTCCTATTTTGTAAAAAATATTAATTGAGTTATAGTACTTTTAGTATAATATATATGCAATGTACTGTATGTATGTATGGTATGCCTAAAGTAATGCAACAAAACCAATTACTTTCACCTGATCCAATTGTTTCTCTGAAAGAAGCCCTTTTGGTACTTTAAGATCATAAAGTCTCTAAAAAAATGGGTGTGGTTTCAGTATATAAGAAGAGGTGGATCTATTTGAATTTTTCTTCATTTGAGATACGGTCTGAAGATGGTCGTCAGTTGCTGATGGATCAAGGTGGTTATACCTCGTGTGTAGCTACCTTGGTCTGCATCTCCCGGTGTATTGGCTGTTCAATGTGAAAGCAGAAGGTGAGTATAATTTTCTAAAGGTATTAAGTTTTAATTTTTTTTCAATAAAAATAAAGTAGATCATCGACATAAGAACTATTCTTATGAATTTTGAATTTGAATATGCACCCTTGGACCAATTTTTTACGTCACCCATCAAATCCTAATAGACACCTTGGGATTTAATGAATTTAATAAACAATTAAATAAAAGGACACTGTTTCGACTTTTTTGTCTTTATATTTTATGAAGCCGTAATAACGGGATGCGGAAATTTATTTGACGTATGGGTGAAATCTGACATTGATTTTTCGGTGGAGACAACAAGGAACATGACATAAATAAACAAATATATATTTTAAATTAAATTTGAAATTTTATATTACATTAACTGCTTATCTGTTGTAATGGTAGTGTGTTAAATAAATATAAAAGCTTTGAAAATCTAAGGTATTTTATGGAAGTTTATCGCATTATTTATAAAGGCTAAATATTTGTTTATTTTAATAGTGTAACCAGCAAGTAATACATGATTATATATGCAATATTAAGTTAGTGAAAATAATTTTTTTCCCAATTATTTTAAAATGGTGACACCAAAGTCAAATTAGACATAAATGTTTTTTTTTCTTTATTTAATTTCTCTTATAAACATTTATGCTTTTTTTGCGCAGCCAGGCATGAAATAAGCCACTAACAAAATACCATAATCGCATTTATTGATTTACGACACCTTGGAGCTTGTCCGTGACAAATTTAATAGTTTATGTTGGTAGTCTTGGTAGAGGGGTTCTTTTTAGCAGTCTTCAAAAATCTCGAGCTGGTATGAATAAGTTTGAAAATATTCTCGTCCTAAGAAAACACTCAATCTAGCTGAGAGTAGAAGGTTTTCGTAGAAGGTCTTTAGTCTGGGGAAGCTTTTCTTTAATCTGAGAATCTACTCAGGTACAGTTCTCACCCTGAAAAAATTCCCAATGCGATCTTGTTCTTAATCACTATACCCCGTATAAGAATAACACAGGGCATGGTGATTAACAAGGCTGCAAGTGTGAAATTTTCCGAGGCGACGAGTACATAGAGAATAAATTTTTCAATATAAATGTTAATTCAACATGATAACTTTCTCAGGTTGTTACAATCTACTTCATTTTAGGAGGAGTATATATTTAACTTTAAAGTATCTTCTCATATTTGAAAACTTATTGTTGAGTCTGCTGTTTAGCATTATATAACATAAGAACATGCTCGTGAGTACAATTTTCAAGGATGAGAACATACTGAAGATTATATCAGCCAATTAATGCAGTTTTGTTGATTGAAACTATATAATTGTTACTTTATAATATTTATAGGTATGTTCGTTAATACACAATCAGAAAGAATCTAAGGTATTAAGCTTCTACTATATACCTGATAATATACTCAGTTACATAGCGAAGGTTCTCAGGATACAGGGTATTTAACCTGTTAACTTGAGGACCTTCTCAGGTTGTGAAAATCTACTCCATTTTAGGCTGAGCTTGTTTTCAACTTTGGAGATTTTTTTCAGATTTGAGAAGTTACAGCTGAGTCTGCTGTTAAGCGAAATTTCTCAGATTATAAATGCAACAAAATTTGCAATAAAATTAATTAATTGAAAGAAAACAAAGCAACATTTTTTTTTAATGAACCCTTCATTCCGGGACTCTCGCACCCAAAATTAATTTCTCTTATGTGGGATTTCAAAGTTAAATCAAAATCGAAACAAAATTTTTATTCTAGTAGCAACAAATTTTTATTTAAACGGCTATTTGAATTTTTGCTTTTATTGGAAGTTATTTAAAATTAACTGAAAGGGGGCCGTTATTAAAAAATTAAGTTTCAACTCATTAAAATAATTATAATTTTATATTCTATTAACATTACCAATTTATCCTAGTTAATAATTACTATTTCTCATTCATCGGTTTTTATTTTTAAATAATTTTATTGTTCATTTCAAATCAAGGTGATTCGTTGTTTCATGTGCACCATAAATTAAAATCGTTCATAAAAAATTAAACAACAAATAACACAACGTTTCATCATTCTTACATTTTTACCTAATTCTAGGAGATTTTTTTTATATTTCTTAAAAATCAGTTCACATTAAGAATTTTGATCTTGAGGGTAGAAATTCCATTCCCTTAAATTTAAAATATTAACACTGGAACTGACAAAAGCTCTTTTTTCTAGTAAAGTTTTTAATTCTGATTGAATGGCAATGTTAGGCCCATTTTTTTTTTTTTTTTAGAAAGGAATGTTACATTTAATTTTAAATAACCACGAATAAATTCAACAACTCAATTAAACCTTGAAATAAGAATTTGTTGTTAATCGAATAAAATTTTTGTTTCACTGTTGATAGAACATTGAAATCCCACTTAAGAGAAATTAAATTTGGGTGTGCCCCGGATCGAAGGGATTTATTTTACTGGTGTATTTTCTTTCAATTAATTAATTGAATTGCAAATTATTAATGCATTCATAATTTTTTTCAGCCTGGGAGCTTTCTTTTGTTAGCAGCAGACTCAGCTGTAATTTCTTAAATCTGAAAAGGTTCTTGTTGAGAAAAAGATCAGCCTAAAATAGAGTAGATTCTCACAACCTGAGAAAATCTTTAAACTAACGGGCTAAATAACCTGTATACTGAGAATCTTCTCTATTTACCTGAGTACATTCTCAGATTGTTTAAGATAAAGTCTGGAGAACTTTTTTACGAAAACCTGACACCTGAGAACATTCTCCAGTTTATTCGTATTATAATGAAAACTACACATTACCTTACCACTAATACATAATATAAAGATAGGTGTTATAGAGTTAGTATATACACATTCAAATATGTTTAATTTTTTTTTATTTCAACTTTTTTTTTTTAAATGCTGGGATATATCTACAGCTGTACATTACATTATAATACATTACATTCATTATCCATGATAAATAGTGCATGCATGAAAGAAAAAAAAAATATTATGTTCTAATATATATTACAGTGAATGTGGGATATGGGAATGTTTTGGGCGCTATTCACGAAGGAAGTTTCCAGGTTTCTCACTAACTACGTATAGTGCCAAGACTGGCTCTAACCGTGGTAGGAAGCTGGATAATTATTTCATGAATCACCCCCAGTCGCGTAGAAATGTCGTCGTTGTTCGTTGGAGAGTCTGTTGATGATCGTTTAGGCTTCCGTTTCAGATTTAACGTTGGAGGCTACTGACGTGTTTTCAGATGGAGTGTTATCATGCTCCGATGCACTGCATGCGAGGCTAGGGAAGCGCTGGTAGAGTGCAGCGCGGTACTTAGGGTGGCTGTAATCATAATTAAAAAAAATAGTTGATAAATATTAATAAAGAACTTTTCGCAAAACAAATCCTCGCCATGTTTAAAGATTATATAGAAGCAGAGGAAAAAAAAGTCTCGGACAATAGAACGCAGTATTTAGACCTAAATAATATTTGGCTAGTATTCCAGTAAAAAACATATTTTCATACGTATAATTCATAACATTTTTTATAATATAATTTTTTCACGTATAAAGCAGCCATTAATAATTTTTTATATAATTATGTACGCGTTTTATTTCAATTAATTAATAAATATGTAGGATGTAGCTTTTAAAATACATACTTGAAAATATTTTCATTAACAATTAAATCATCTCACCTGATGCCATAGACAATGGGGTTGTACACAGAGTTGCACTTAGCAAAGATGGAAGTCCAGACGGTAGCCAAGGGGCTGATGGAAGCCAGTTCAAATATTCCCGTGAAGTTCAGGATCAGGTATGGCGTCCAGGCAAAGAACCACAGGGAAATTGTCATCAGGGCGATCTGTAACACAATGTTTCAGCATTTTTATAATTAGAGCATTCATTTTTCAATATGAAAATTGAATGTGAGGAAAAAAAAAAAGAAATCTAAAAAAAATATGGATAGTTAAAATAAAGGATAAAACCATAAACTTTGAGATGAAAGAGTGACGTCACCTTGGCGAGCTTGCACTCGGCGCTGGTGGCCTGATTCTCTGCAGAACGGAGGGAGGCCACGTTCATCTTCTTGGCCTGTTCTCGCATGCCCTTCTCGTGAGCAGCCACGGCAGACACGATGAACCAGTAGCAGTAGCAGATGACGAATAGTGGCGAGAAGTAGCAACTGAGAGCGTAGAAGAACACGTAGCTGCGAGTGTTCAAGTCCTTGCTGAGGTAGTCAGTACCGCACACCGCCATGTTGCCTTCTGGTGCGTACCTGTGTGAGAATAGTCAATATAAATATGACATTGCAGTGTATTCACCTGATCTTTGGAGGAGGAATTAAAAAAAATAAATTACTTCTTTCAAAAATTACAAAAATAAAGGGGAACTCACGAAACATAATAAAAAAACGTCTCAATTCTCACCTGCCCCAGCCGAAGAGAGGTGCGATGGTCCATGCCGTGGAAAAGATCCAGCAGAAGGCGATCATGCCGAGCGCACGCTTCTTGGTCATCGGTGTCCCGGACATACCCTGTAGCCAACATTAAGTTTATATTACAGAGGTTTCAAGTCAGCTGATTTGTGGTGTTCCCATTGTCCTATATTATATACGAAAACCAGTTAAGCCATTTAAGTAGGAAATTTAAGGTGATCAGAAGACCTTTAAATGGGGGTAGGGAGGTACAAGATGGTTTTAAATTAATAGCTTTAATATTGCGGAAAAAAACACCAACCTTAACAATGACGTTGTAGCGATCACAGGCAATCATGGCCATGGTCCAGATGGACAAACATCCAACCAATGAACCAAGGAGTCCGTAAATAGTGCAGTTCAGAGGACCTGAATCACAAAATAATAAATGAGAAAATGCATTTTTGAGTAGTGGAAAACTTATGGTTATAATAAACCATTTTCCTCACCGAAGACCCAGGTCTCATAGTAGCAGTTGACGATGAAGGGCGGAGCCATGGTGAACATCATGAGGAAGTCAGAGAAGGCGAGGTTCACCACCAGCATGTTGGAGGGCGAGCGCAGCGACTTGGTACTCGAGAAGATGTAGATGACCATACCGTTACCAATGCAGGCAACACTCCCTAAGGCTATCATGAAGAAACCCAGGAGGCCGTGCCACAGGGGGTTCATCGGAGGGTATTGGTACCTACAAGAAGTGTTCTGGGTCAGGCCAATCAAACTTGTTTTCTTAAATTGTGTTTACAATAAAACTCCCAATTTATGATAAGACAAGCATTGGTGGATCAAAATCCTAATTAATTTTTTTGAAGTTATTTGAAATATATTATCAGAAAAGCATGTTTTTTTATCTATAAAATAAAAAAAGCTACATATTTATAATATCTTGGAGATGCTGGGAGAGTAAACTTACCAATGGGCATCAATAAGATGAGCCATTTCTGGCGGAACCTTGTCGGCGGCAGTCATGTTGCCGAAGCCGCCGTTGGTAAACGAATAGGCACTGTAGCTTGGTCCAGACATGTCTGCAACAATATAACAACATAATTGATTTGATTGTTGTCAAAATGATCCAGTTAAACTCATAGTTATATTATTGCTTTTTACTTGTACAGTCGTCGCCTCGAAAAATTTCCCTTTCTTGTTAATCACCATAACTCGTAAGAATAACACAACTGCAAGTCGGAAATTTTCCAAAGTGAAAAGTTTACAACAAGGTAAAAAAAAAAAGAACAACATAAGAACTCTTACCTGTAAGAAGTTGTGAAGTGAGCGTCAGTAAAGAATAGTCGCTTAACGTAAAGGTTCCGCCAGAGACGATGAAGTCGCAATCCTTCCGGCTACGGCTGCTCTTCTGTCAATGTCTGTCGTCTGCTTATATACCCTCTAATGTATGACCAAAAAAAATTAGCTAACTTGGTTAGGGAGAGATAATTGGATTTGGTTCACCATCTCAAGAAGCTCATCAGAAGCCGGAAAAAAGTTGAAGACGTGGTGGAGAAGCCTACCTGTTGTTTATATCCGCTCTATTAAAATGGACGAGACACAACGAAAGCTAATAGTAACATGATAAACTAATTTATGTTATCGTCTCATATCCTGAATATCTCAATAAACAGGTGAATATAAATTAATTTACACTTAATTATGACTTGTTATAACAATTATTAATCAAAATTAATAATATAATTATCATCATCAATGGCAATAGTTTTCAGATTATACTATAGAATTGGCACATTGTTGCAACTTTCTTCCATATTTCACTATATATATTTTTTATTCAAAAATGACTTTTTGTCATTTTTTTTTATTGATAATTCAAATTATTTTTGAGAACTTATTTTGCCCAGTTTAACTTTACTACGTTTTGATTGAAGAAAAATTATTATAATATATTATTTTGAGGCGTCGTCAACGGATCCGTAATCAACACCGTCGTGTGAATGTAGTAAATGAATGAGAAAGAAAGTAACAATGGAGTACCGACCTCAATTTTTTTTATTGCAGAAATGGATAGAGGGTGCAAAGTTATGCTACTCTGATTTTTTTCAGATTTTTTAGAGCCCGGCAACTATTTTTTAAAAATTATTGAAAGTGCAGAAAAAGTGCCGCCTCTCTTAATAAAAGATAGGACCCAAAAGGGACGTGGATTCGAACCCGACCTCGCCAAAACTTTTTAGCAATACTTCCCGGTCCCTAAAAAATCTGAAAAAAAATCAGAGTAGCATAACTTTTCATCCTCTATCCATTTCTGCTATAAAAAAATTTGAGGTCGGTACTCCATTTTAAGACCCTAAGAACAGTACAGGTTTTACGTTTAAATAACGATGCAGGTTTTACTTTCATGTAAAAAATATAATGCTGCGTAATAAAATTTTACTATACTGTATTTACTACATTATCATACCTTTTTAATTGACAAGCATATTAATTTAATTCTAAACTGAAAACTGAATTTTTAAATCGTGTTGTAATTATTAAAATAATAAGTTAATACGTAAAAATATTTTATTGCTATTAAAAAATAAACATGCACTGTAGATCTGTAATAATTTAAAATAAGCATATAATTTTATTTTGAAGAAAATAATTATTAATTATATTATTGTGAATTATTTGTTAGTGACGATGCAACGACATTAGTGGTAAAACGTTTATTTAAAATAACAAATTATAATAAAATAATATTATAAATTATAATAAAAAAAAATATTTAATATTTTTAAGCACGCAACATTTGCATGACGTTAATTCCATTGTGTATACATAATATGATGATGAACTTTATGTGATCCAATTGTTAATATCTTAATCTGGTTAAATTGTTTAAGTACATTAGTGATATGTTTTTTACGTGCATGTCTCAAACAAATACAACAAAACCAATTAACATCGTCTGATCCAATTGCTAACTGCGGAAGAAGCCTTTTTGGTACTTTTTGATGGAGAAGTTTCTTATTTAAAAATGGGGCGTGGCTTCAGTATATAAGATAAGCAGAGGCGATTCTCCCTAAAGGTTCTTTCACTTGAGATACGGTCGGACGTGAGGATGGCCGTGTCTCTACTTACCTGTTAATGGACCAAGGTGGCTTTATCCCGTGTGTAGCTACCTTGGTCCTCGGTGTATTGGTTGTTCCATGAAAAAGCAGAAGGTGAGCATAATTAAGGTGGTTTATTAAACTTTGTTGTTGTATCATGCAGATCCATTTTGACGTAAGAGCTATTTTTATCAGTTTTTGATCTGAATGTGATCCTTAGAGCAAACTTCTACTTCATTTACAGTCCATCAAATCATAGAGTAAGCCTGGAAATTGCGCTTTTATGACGTGTTTTTCTTCTCCTACACGTAACCGTATATAGAACTGGAAGTGGAATTGACAATACTTTTGATTGTAATATATAGATAACAACGAAAACAAATAAATATTTATATATAAACACATAAAATGGTGCCATAATCCTTGCGGAGTAAGCCAGCAGCAATATTACCTTGGACGTCAATATCCAAAGCAAATTTTTACTGCCTCTAAATATATTAAATTTTATAAAATTTATATTTTATTGAAATAAAACTGAAATTGTTATATTTTAGTAACTGCT
The DNA here is from genome assembly GCA_949825025.1 of Siphlonurus alternatus. Classification (NCBI taxonomy): domain Eukaryota; kingdom Metazoa; phylum Arthropoda; class Insecta; order Ephemeroptera; family Siphlonuridae; genus Siphlonurus; species Siphlonurus alternatus. The sequence continues at coordinate 46,504,382 of OX463781.1, forward strand.
CTCACTAATATACTTTGTAAAATCTTTTCTGATATACTGGTGCTGCATGGATTCATGTTAACAAAATAAGTTGTAAAAATTCGTTTTTTAGGAAAAATGTATTTTATATTTTAAATTTTTTTAATTAATAATTTAAAATTTAATTTATACTTAGAAAAATACCCAGCTCTTTGGTCATATTTTTTCAATACAAATATTAGGATGAAAAAATAAAATTTAATTTTAGTTTTTAACTTTTTTTCAAATGGTATTATCAAATTTAAATTAAAAAAATAACAGGAACATTATTATTTTTCTTAAAATATTTTTCTCATTATTTGTGCAAACAAAGTGTGCGCAAGTCACTTTAGCGTAATCCCATTCAAGGATTGGTGACACCTCACAGCTTGCGTGACAAAGTTTATAGTGATGGTGGTGACAAAGTTTGTGTTAATGGAGGGTTTCTTTTTCAGCAGACTCCAAGAAAATGACTGACAGTTCCAGCATTGGCAGCATCTCTCTGGACCAGAGGTCATCGCGTCACGGAGAGCAAAGTGATGCAATTACATAAAGAAGTTCCTAAACTATAATTTTTTATAACGGATAAATGTTATTTTTTATTAAATTTATATTTCTATTTAATTATTGTCTTTATTAAATGTTAAAAAAAATACAATCTTCTAATTATGTTTCGTTAAAAATGATAAAAAGATTTGATTAAAAATTGTCAAAATGCCGAGTTATTTTCTTGGTGGTTCCTTAGTGCTCCTCTAATATGGCTCAGTCTGATGCCGCGAAATGTTAAAAAACGCCAACAGATTGAGCCAGAAGCCATGTTAGCTGGAGTCAAGGCTATCACCAAGTCTGTAGTTACGTGCATAATTACAAGAACCTGTCTGAACCTGTATATGAATGAAGTCACCTTGTAAAATTGTGAAATAAACGGAATTTTCAAATTATCATTATTTTCTGTATATTTGAACAATATAATAAAGAATATTTGAACTTACGGAAATAATATCCAAAAGAATATAAAGTACAACAAAAGTCTTCCCCGTGTTTCATTTATGACTTTTTGAAAAATGATAAAATGCAATATATTTTATAATTAAAAAACTCTATCATGCATATAGGTTGTATACTAACGTTAAAGTTACTACATGCTCAAATATTTTATTTTTAGTTCATGCAATTGAAAATAGAATTGAAATGATATCAGATTTTAAGCTTAAGTAAAAAATGTAGAGAACATTTTGTAATAATTTTACTTAGATTCATAATATGAATGCTAAAGACGGAAAGGTTCAATTAAAATATTGGTCATATAAATGTTAAAACAATTGGAAGTATCAAGCAACATTTTTAGTAACAGGAGGATATAAGAAAAAAAAAATCAAATTTTGAGTCCTTCTTTTAATGTACATTACATAACGACACAATTATCCAGACAGCAGAGTTAATATTAATTAAAAGACAGCATAATATGATTACTTTGAAATGAGCCAGATGGTGCTATCAGTATACCTTCCTTACAGAAGTTGTTTACTAAAGTAAATACAGTAAACTAACATGACATTCTCTACCATATCTGAAATATTCACTTTTTTATGAAGTGAGTGTTTCGTGCCAGAAAGAAAATATTTGCAGTTTCAGTGTAGTTTGTCCGAATATTTCCATCACCTTCTACATTTTTATTTAATTTAAAATTCATTATGTTACCATAAACACAAAATAAATTTGTACAGCTTGCGTTTGCTGCAATAACAAACCCTTCCCTACCTCCCATTTTTTAGACAGGGAGAAGAAACTAAGTACTGGCAATAAAACATGCATGCATCATGGGTTTCAATATATTTATTTACATTATAATCTGAAATTGGCTGACAAGCTCGCTTAACAAGTTTAAATGAATTGCTGATTTAGCATTATAATTAACATTTATAATATATCATTTGTTTATAATACATATTTATAATATATTTTATTTAAATATAAGCATAAATTATTTAAATATTTAAACAGATACATAAATATAAATTTGAGTCATGTGAATTTCAAATACAGTGAAGAAAAAAATTGCTTTAAAGGCTATCGTGTACAGGTTGTTGTGTAAAATTAAAAGTTTAATGTTCATTTAGAATAATTATTGGTAACTTGTACAATTCTGGACACCATGAACTTAATCCTGTTTGTGGACGATTCCATGCATTTTCTAGGGGTGTGGTGAATGACTAGACCGAGTGTCTTTCTTCCCTCCCCAAAATTGAAAATCTTCAAGTCTTTGTCCAGCAGGGGTAAATTTCATGGTGTCCCGAAGTATTATATGTGATCAGTAAAAACATAATTACTAGTTACATGACATTATTATGTTTCTTCGGTCGTTACGTACTGGCGGGACCATAAAAAAATGCCTATACTTTATGAGTGACATCATGAAAGACGTTTAACGTGAAGGTATGAGTGATAAGAGATGCAGCATCGTTTGATCTTCACTTCTCAAATTCAAAACACATCGTTGCCGATATCATGTAAACAAATAGGCATTTTTTTATGGTCCCCTCGGTGCATGCGCAGGGTTAGTGAGGTATTATATCGGTGTCTACGTTTCGGTTTCGGTATCGGTCCTGAGGGTAGTGGCCGTAGATTTAAGGGAGGCGTCATCCGGAGAGTCGGGGGTGGGTGCGCACGAGAGGCTGGGGAAGCGCTTGTACAGGGCCTGCCGGTACTTCGGGTGGCTGTCAACAGAGAAGAGTCCATTAATAATATAAAGCATAGAAACTCAAGTCTATTTGTTTTAACATAAAATCATTTTACTGCATACAAAAGTAGGATATATAATTCTATTCGTGCATGTTTTCATTGATATATGAATTTATGATATAAGTGTGTATAAATTTTAGCATCTTTCGATATTATTTACCATAACATAAGACACAAATACACAAAACGTTTGATCTAATAAGAGTTAAAAAAAAAAAGAAAAGAAAACCTATTAAGTTGTAACTTTATGTTGCTATCGTCCTGCAGATGAGAAATAAAAAACTGCATTTTCTTTCTATCTGGTGACTCATGATTATTTAGGTGATTTGCATATTTTTTAAAACCATAAAAAAATTATGCCAGGTGACCTCACGCTCGTCTTTTCTCGATCCGTTTTTGAGAATAAGCCGTATAATTTTAGTCATGCACCCACATGATGTCTCACCTAATGCCGTAGACGATGGGATTGTAGCAGGCGTTGCACTTGGCAAACAGCGAGGACCAGACGGTGGCCAGGGGGCTGATGGAGGCCAGCTGGAAGATACCTGCGTAGTTGATGATCAGGTAGGGCGTCCAGGCGAAGAACCACAGCGCGATCGTCATCAGGGCGATCTGAAGGTCACAATTGACTTAAAAATGTGTTTATGTCAGGGAAAAAACGTGGTGTGGAATTACTGCATGCAGATAATAGTATTTTAATGGGGCTTTAATTATTTTGTGATAAACACGTTTTCGTGTTTAAGAAGGTTAAAAAATTTTTTACACACTTTTTGAGAGGTATAATGGTAGAATATTATAATTCCATTGGTATATATTTACTGCGATTTTATTCAAGAATGTGCTTATAATTTTCCTGTAAAAATAAAACTTGATTCATGAAATCAATAAAATTACACAATAAAAAAAGTATTGAGTAATCGCAGGACACCATTTTAGTACCTTAGCCAGTTTGAATTCTGCACTGGAGGCAGAGTTCTCGGCAGTTCGCAGGGACGTCACGTTCATTTTCTTGGCCTGCGCGCGCATGTTGTTCTCGTGAGCTGACACGGCGGCCACGATGTACCAGTAGCAGTAGATGATGGTCAGCAGAGGTGCGAAGTAGCAGGCGATCGAGTAGAAGAACACGTAGCTGCGACTTAGCAAGTCCTTGCTGAGGTAGTCAGTGCCGCACACCGCCATGTTGCCTTCGGGGGTGTACCTGTCAGGTGGCAATGTCAACAAGCATGACCTCCGTGTCTTATGTCCAGAATTTTGATCAAATTTGTAAAGAAATCACCGATTGGCCAACTAAAATGACGTCATAAAAAATATGACCAATCAACGGATTCATATGATGTGCAATATACAGGTTGGGACGTTAAATTCAGTCACTTTAAAAAGGGGAAAAAATATACATTTATCTTATGAGTGTAAATCCTATTGATTTTTTTTTCTGAGTTCACGATTTTTTACATCAAAAATGTAAAAACTTTCGAGTGAACCTCTGTGACCGCAAGAATTTCCACCTGCTGTGACTCTTTCGATCGGTAAGGCCTTGCTGGTTATTCCTATCCTTTTCTTTTAATAAGATTGAGTTCACGTCTGCTAATATTAAATAACATCACTTTGATTTCATAAAATTAATTTATGTACATAACTGTAGCATTACCAAACGATTTTTTTTTGTTACATGCTATACCAAGGTGGGGGGGGGGGAGGGGGGGGGGCGAACCGACCAGCTATTTAAATCACACGTTAAAGAAAAAGTTTATTTTTTTTCCTCACTATTATTATTATTATTTTGCAGAAACACATTGCTGGGTTAATAAGAAATACAAATCAGAGTTAAATAAATTCTATTTTCAATTACGTTTTTTTTTTTTTTTTTTTTTTTTTTTTTTATTTATTTTTTATTTATTTATTTATTTTTTTTTATTTTTTTTTTTGCGAGGCTCACCTTCCCCATCCGAAGAGCGGTGCGACGGTCCACGCGGCCGAGAAGCCCCACACCCAAATCAGCTGGATGACCGCGCCCTTGCTGGTGAGCGGTTCTCCAGCCAGCCCCTGAGTCAGAGGTCACACCGAAGTGAGTGGGTGAATGACCTTAAGGTCACGTGACATTACTTGGAGCTGCTGGGCTGACATCACCTCCGGCAAAGTCTGTGCTCCCTCCCTTGCGATGTTGTGGAGGAACAGCCACGCTACAGACGTGCTCTAAATGTAAAGTGAAACCGTGATATTTCGTGAAGGAAATGGTTCAACGTAATTTGGAGACTTATTTTCTGACATAATAGGGGTAAGCTAGGTGCATGGATCCATCGTACTAGTATATATGACGCTTTGAAAAAGCAAAAATGAATTATTATATCATGGATTATTTATTTTCTTATTTTGATTCCAATATTATTTATTAAAATATTAATTTATAATTTATTAATAAAAAAAATGTTAAGCAGTACAAGATATCATTATTACTCTTGCCAAGTGTCATAAAATTACGTTAACCCGCAAAGTATAGGATTTTAGGATTACATCCCGAAGATCTTCGGGCGGCTTCGGGCATCTCCGTGCTACCCAAAACGTAAACATGAAACTCCTTACCTTGACGATGACGTTGTAGCGGTCAAGGGCGATGGCCACCATAGTCCAGATGGAAGTGCAGCCCACGAGAGAGCCGATCATTCCGTAGATCTCGCAGCTGATGGGACCTACCAGCAGAAAATTATTACTGTACCATTTTAACTGTAGTAAAATTCATTATAATATAACTGTTATTTCTGAAATAAATAAAAATATATAAGGATGATAATATTTTCAAAACAATATATGTTAATAATATTGAATATTTTGTAGTTATATTTAAAACAACTAAAGTTAATAACAAAAATATTTTTAAATTCCAGCGTCACTTGTATTAACTTACCAAAGACCCAGGTTTCGTAGTAACAATTGATGACCATAGGGGGCGCCATGGCGCTCATCATGAGGAAGTCAGATAACGCGAGGTTCATGACCAGCACGTTGGAGGGCGAGCGGAGTGACTTGGTGCTCGAGAAGATGTAGATGACCATGCTGTTACCAATCACGGATATCACTCCGATAATGGCGATCACGAAACCCAGCAGGCCGTGCCACAGCGGGTTCATCGGTGGAAACTGGTACCTAAAAAGGGGGCAGATTATATCGTATACAAGCTTACCAAGCATGGTGGTGCAGTGGTAGTCCGTCTGACTCATTATAGTCAGAAGGACGTGCGTTCGAATCCTACTGGGAGAGCTATATGTAAAATTTTTGAAATATTGTCTGGTAAGAGACGAGTCGCTGCCTCATGCATTCGGGAGGTGTTAAGACCGTTCTGCCGTGCTCTGACACCGACCATCCTGAATTGGAGTTTCCATGGTTCCCCCTCGTCTACATGCATGAAATAAGTTGGCCTTGGCCGCAGTGCAAACTATAAGCCCTGTCGATAAGACTCTTTTTTGACGGGACAAGAATACGAAGAAGAAATAAATATATAAAATTGTAATATTATAAATTATAATAGAGTTAAACTTACCAGTGAGCGTCGACCAGATGAATCATATCCTGAGGGACTTTGTCTGCCGCGGTCATGTTGGCAATCGTGGCTGCAGCACCACCCCATGTGTAGGCGTCGAAACTTGGCAAGGACATTTCTGAGAGAACAAACACAAGGGAAATATGTTAATATACGGAGTCCTTTGACCCATTGAAAGTTAAATTTGTTTTTTTTTAATTTTCATCGTTATATTTCAATTAAATTCTTTATCATTTTCACAACATACAGACAACATAATATATGATCGAGACAGCATAAAATAATTTATAACGACATTGACGATAAAGTTTAACTTCAACGTATAGAACTTAAAAAAAAATAGATTTTTTAGAAAGATTTCTTCATTTGACTGTCTTTAATATTTAAATGAAAAAAAAAATGTTCATATTTATCGACATTATCAAATTATTACTAAAACTATTATGTCCCAATTCCCTTCAGAAATTAAACTTACTGGTATTTTTCTTCGATCAATGCGACGCACAGTAATTGATTACTTTTTTGACAAAGAAATGGAGGAAGCAAAACTTCTTGGAAGCTAGTTGGGGAGTTTTCAAGAATTTCGACAAAGTTGCAGCCTTGTATCGACTTCAGGAGCCCCTCGACTGAATGCAACTGCCGTGGTTTACGTCTTATATACCCTCACGACTTTCTTAAAAAATTTAATATTGTCACCCTTGTTAACGAAGTTAAAACATATCAATTGGATCTATCTCATGAATATTAGCTTGAGACCATACAAGTTCATATAAAAACATACAAAAGTATATATTTTTTTATATGAGCTTTGATTTTCTTAAGAATAGAGTGAAATAATTTATTTGGCCATGGGCGGCACGTTAAAAAATTTGTCACAATACAGTCTCACGTGTTCAAAGAAAGAAAGTTCAAGTTGCAAGATAAGAGTGCTCTCCGTACATTTGCAAAGCGCGGTGGAGACTTTCCTTTGTTCTTTACTTTTATAGGTCAGAATTTCCCCTGGCTTTATCCTTGTTTTTCGTTTTACTTGTTGATCGATTTTAATAAAAAAATAGTTTTAAATGTAAAAGAGAAAAAAAAAATCATAAATCTGTAAAAATCATGCCAAAATAGACAACCTTCATAAAATTTTTATATAATATTTCGATGGAGAACTTTGATTTTTTTTCTATTTTTTAGATTATTTCAATCTTCTAGTACCTCAAAATCGAAGATAAAGGCACTGTGACGTCATAGTCATGCAACGTATTTCCCTATGCTTGCTTAATTGTTTAATTGTTAATTATTTATAAAATTAAATATTTGATATTTGCGCGTTTTGCGTCCAAATATTCAATGCAAAAACTTCATTATGATTGTCCATTCTATAATAATTTATTGATTTATTTTTGTTCCATCAATTTTTTTTTCCGTATTATTAAGTTTATGAATTTTTCTTTGCTAGGACCACAATATGCAGTCATCAGTACATTTTGTTTTCACTTTCTTTGATTTTTTTTCAATTGCGCTAAAATGCAAGGTTATTACAAGGTTATGAACTTAAAATGCATGATTATTAATTTAATATTTTGATGAAAATTTGAGCGAAAATTGGGCCACTCAAGTTAGTGGAGACATGAGAAAGTGTCGAATCTGATCCTATTAGAACACGTCTTAAGCTTGAAGTTCGCTCCCCTTGCTTCTTCACCTTCAGCCTTTCAAAATACTAGATGTTCAAAGCCTCTGTAGAATGTTCTCATGTGCATTCGAGCTCACTAATTCTTCGTAAAATCTGTACAGATCTTTGACGTTTATTTTTTTCATCAAAATGAGAGTGGGAGGGGGAAAAACTTTAAAGGTTAAAATTTTGTATACAAAGTCACATAAGAAAATGAAACAAACTTTTTTTTTGAAAGACATATTTAAAGATTGCAACAAAAATGAGTCTTTCTCCATAACAAAAATTATTTTGACAGTAGACGTAAAACAAAAGACTGTTAATTTTCACTATCTGCGTGTAATCTGAAAGTGAGCCGTACAAAATTACTAACATTACATTTACATGACATTGTTATATACGTATTCGTTGACGACGTCTCTTAAGAATAACATTATCCATCGTCAACGAATACGTATTAAACATTGATGTAAATGTAGCTTAGCGAGGTTGTGAGGCCTCTCTTCAAACTACCGCGTGTTTGTGAATTATGTCTTGTGCAATACAGCAGCTTGTTTGAAGCTTCATCTATTGATTTTTCAAGAAATTCTTATCACTATTATCAGACCTGTAACAATGTTATTATATTATTATTACCTGCCTCCCCTATTTTTTTTTCTCTCTCTATCCCATAACATTGGAATCCAAAGATAATTTTAATTTTATCTCCAATATTATATAGGTATAAGGTATTAAGCTTGCTTATTGGTATTTCCAAAAATATAATAATTTAATATTAATTAAGGATATTCAATATAATCAGTATTACCTTTTAAATAGAAAATATTACGTTGTATGAACTATAAGGTAAGAAGAAATATTAATATGATTAAATAACTTTGTACCTATGATACGCACATTCGTTTCTATAAATTATTTTTATTAAGTTCAAATTTCAGTTTTTCTAACAGCTAAGACGTCACAGATTGAAATTTTTAGATACTTGACATCAAAGTAAGATACGCACTAGTTCGTTATTGGTTAAATCAGGAAAACTCACAAAACTCCTGTTCGAGCCCCTGTCATGTATGCAACCACTTGAGCAGTCATGTGAAGCGGGTTGCGTAGAGCAGGAGTCAAACTCCCAAAAATTATACATCTGTTGTGTGATTTTATTGCTGTTCCTTATATAATATAATTCCGTTGCATTTTATTTTGCTTTTATAATTACTATCTTCTCTTACTAGGGTTGTGCAACAGATTTTTATCTCATAAAAGCATTTTTGAATTGAAGCTTTTTTTTTTCCTTAAAAATAAAAAGAGAAAGCAAACAAATATTTTGTCATAATTTATAATCTATAGCATTCTTCAAACTTTATATTTATTAAAATAAAATTATTGCTTTCAACTTTTAATTATTAACGCATTACAATTGCAGCTGAATGAGAAGAATACGTCCAGTCCTTAATTAATTAATATTTGCTGCATGACTTAACAAGATCTGTTCATAAATTTAATACACAATCAGATGATTATTTTATTTTTCTTATTTTACCTGTACATATAGTTTATCTAATTATTGATTAATAAATCGATGACATATTTACAAACATACCTTATTAATACGTGACGTATAGCACTAGAAAAAAAATATGAGATAATGGCAAATTAAATGACGTAGATTTAATTTAGTACTTTATTCATTACAAATAATGCATTATAAACATAGAACATATAAAAATTACCCGTTAAGTATGCTTTTTAATCGTATATGAACACAGAAAATAAAATAAATTATAGGTACAGTTTTTATAGTTCTTAAAAAATTGTTTTATAAAACTAATGTATAATAATATGAAATTAGACCATAGGGTTTGATCCAAATTTTCATATTATAGAAATGCATGTTTTATTTTTCTATAAGACTAATTATTATATACATGAAAACAAACAAAATATTCAACGCAAATACACATTCTAATGAATTTTGCTTAAGAATGATTTCACATTTCATCGTCACCGCAGAATGCAAGTCAGATATCTACATACAAATTTCATGCTATATAATTAAAATAATTAATAATAACTCTTAAAATTTGCTCATAGTTATAACAAAGGTTCATTATTCCTGGTAGTTTTTTTGTGTAGTTATCTGACTTGCATTCTGAGGCGACAATATCTTAATTCCCAGCAAACTTAGAAAAATAATTGAACGCGGAAGAAATGCACTTTCACTTTGTAAATTAATTCAGATGGTCATAAAATTACTTTAAAAAAAAAGTAAACGATAAAAATTGTAATGCAAGAGCGAAGGGGAGAAATGTCCACGATTCCCACATTCCTCACGTCGACACTTTGCAGAGATGAAAGAACAAATAAATCGATTATCGTCCCAAGTCGAGGGTCAGCGGATGCCGCGGTAGTAGCGCCAGCAGAGGTAGCAGTCGAACGCGTGGATTCCTCCGAGTACCATCCCGAGTATCTGCAAGGTCATAAATCATCAGTACAGTGTGTAGCGGTGTGGAGGTAACATGATGAAAAATATACGTCGAGAGGGGTTGACAGTGACATATAATTTGTTTTACGGAATTATTTAAGAAAACTAATGATACATATTATCAGAAGTTGAGAGTGCATTTAATATCGATAATCAGCTCTATACAGTATACTTATAATATACTGTATAGTATATAATAAATAAATAAATAAATAAATAAATAAATAAATAAATAAATAAATAAATAAATAAATAAATAAATAAATAAATAAATAAATAAATAAATAAATAAATACTTATATCTGTATAAAATATTATACATTTATAGTTTATATATTTATATGCTTGTATTATAGTGTTATATTATTATAAAAAATTTAAATACTAAATTTTTATCTAATAAAAAAAATAATGAAATATTAATATTTAAAATAAATTAACAATGGTAAGAAAAACAGTTAGGTGCAGATGCCACGGTAGATTGAAGGAGAGGGCCTTAATCAAAATTCAGGATAATATGTGAAACATCTAGATATAGACCAGGAGAAAAATAAAGTAATAAACAACCGTCATGAAATTTTTATTTCATTTTTGGATAGAGGACCTCGAGTTAAGTTGCCAATATAATTTTTTAAACCTTCTAACACCGTGATGCAAAACACTGTGACGTCATAGTCATGCAAATATTTAACACGCAAGCATTATAAAGAAAGACATTGTCATAGTGTCTTTCTCCTCGATTTTGAGCGTGTTAAAAAAATATTGAAAAAATTGGTAATATAATCCAATTTCTTTATCCAAATATTCAATTAAATAATTCCATGCAGGTTGTCCACGAAGGTGACTCACGGCAGCGGCGGTCATTGCGGGGAAGACCTGGAAGAAGGGCGTGACGACGTAACGTGGCCACAGGTAAAAGTTGACTGCCGCGAGCAGGGACGAGCCAGAGCTGAGAAGCAGGAAGGCACACACGCCGTTGTGAAGCGTTTCCTGCAAACATTATGTGTAAGAGTCTTATACTCGTAATAATGGGATAGTATTCATGTTTATACGTTTTTCTTGAACATAAACATTGAGCACATAATATATAATTCATATGAATATAACGAAAATGCGATTGAAGATTTTCGGAAGTATACTTTGTAGAAACATTGTATTCATGCCGCAATGTTAAAATCCTAATTCATTTATTGCTTTGAGCACTATATAACATAATAAACTTAAATTCAATTTATAATTAATAGGTCTGTTCATTAGCCCTGTTCGCGGTGTAGCACACTTAATACATTTGGCGCAAGAGGCAGAGTAATTAAGCTAATAAGGGCAGCGCAGTCGCTTAATTTGCACACTCTACGAACAAAGAAACGCTGTCCTCCACTGTTCTTGCCCCACCATCGGAGCTGGAGTAGGAAAAGTGTACACCGAGCACCCTGCACTCTGGGGGCAGTGAAGTTAACTCAGAGTACACCAAACCACAACGAGCAAAGTTGGTGCAGAAAGTGCCACACTGGGCAGATTTCATGTCAGTAACTCACGTAGAGCGACGATCTGACGAGGCCCACGGACTTGTCGGAGAGGACGAAGCAGGCGAGCAGGCAGCCCGAGCCGAGCAGGCAGGCCGAACAAGCAGCCAAGTAGGCCTCGAATGCCGATCCCATGTCGGCCGCGTAGGCCAGTCCGTAGCGGATTGCCAGGCTCTGACACATGGAGCCAAGTACCTGTGGAAACATTGGCCTAGGTCAGTGGGGGGCAGTATGAAGGCATGACTTAAATCTGTTGTCATTAGACGAGCCTCATTCGAGGCATTGTCGTCGTTGTAATAAATAAACAAATTCAAGAAAAGTCTATTAACTTTATTTATAGTCATATAAAGGTGTATGATTAATTGATTATTATAAAGTAATACTTTTAAGACAAGTTCATACTGAAATGGGAGTGAAAAAAATGCTTTAATTATTATTTAATTTAAATATTATATATAGTAGAGCGCTTAAATATTTATGCAGAACAAATTTAATTTAATTTTTTACCATACACCAGTTAAAGTTTGAAATGAAGTAAAAATTATAATACATGATCATAATATATATTGTATATATATAATATATAACAGGTAAGTTAAACAAGAAAACAAATTCATGCATTTTTTTTTTTAACGATGCAATATATGCAATAGACAGAGCATGTATTGTATAACATTAATATGCTTAAAATTCTACAATATACCTTGATTTTTAGTTTATCTATTGCTGGTATTAATAAATTTACTAATATAGGAGACTAGGGGTGAAGGCTGTGTATAGAAGTCGAAAAGAGCCGGGTGTGAGCTTAAAATGTTAAGAAAAATATTGTGTGGGCGTTGGAAGGGTGTGTCAGAATTTGCACGTGTTTTAGAGGCTTTAGAGGTGTTTTAGAATTGGGGGGAGAGTTCATCTTATTTGATCCACCACTGATTCTAGAGTAAATGTGATCAATTAATTTGAATATTAAATTACAATAAAAGTTTTGAATAAAATTTTAAAATTATTTTATTTTTTCTACATTTTTTTTTTTTTTTTTTTTTAGAAATCGGATGATGCATTATATAATAATATTACATCATGTCTTTATATAACATATTAAAATAAATTAAATATTTTAAATTAAAATTTCAATCTCGATGAGCATCGTTCTGACGAGATGTCATCAAAAATTAATTAGAAAGCCTGCAGTACTCACAAACTCGATGATCTTAATGACTCCGGGTCTTGAGGTTAGGTAGCCCCAGTTGATGCACGAGCAACACCGCACACACCCGCAGCAACACACCACCCCTTGTTGGGACCCCGAGGGTCGCATGATCACTGTCCGACCCGCCATATCGCACTGATCTGCAACCCCACGGCGCGCCGCGCGGGGGACCTCCGCTAAATTTAGACCCTCCAGACACACTATATAAACTTGTTTGTTTTTTTAGCATAGCTATAGCGTCATTCAGGAAGTATCCTATAAATAGTTAGGATACATTTTTTTAAGTGATTATAAACTAGTGTAAATTAATATAGCTTTTTATTATATTATGTGTTTATTCTTTTAAAAGAGGAAATTTTTATCATTAAGTTATTTAGTGCATTTGACTTAATTTTAAGTTTTAATGCGCGCGTTTATTATATATATAGTTATATATATTATTATATATAGTGTTTGGCAAATTATAAATTAATTTTAATTAGTGTAATTAGAGCTACAGGAAATGTATATAAAAAAGCGTTACACTAACAAGTAAGGCTGCTTTCAATTGCATTATATATTAGTATGCATGCATGCTTCTTTCTTAATCCGACAGAGTATTATATATCAAAATACAAGCATTCGACATCGCGTCAGGAAGCTTTGAATATTACCGCGTTCTAAAATTAACCCCCCTTAAAAACTAAAAACTAAAAAAAAAAAAACTCTTTTAATTAAGAAACGTGCCGTTTAAACTGTTAAAAGGTTATATAATGTATTTTTTAAAATAAAAGAATTATAAGATATTGAAAATGTATTTTATATTATAACAAATATTTCTTGTAATCAATTGCGTTGGTACCACTGGTAAATCAGCTGTCTCTGATGTCAACAAAATTTTATTGATGTTTTGATTTCTGTTTACTAATAATATGAATATAATTAGTTAGCAACCATTAGGATAAATTATAGTGAATAACATTATATCTTAAAGTTTTATAGTATTCGTGAAATATTGTAGTTTGCGTTCATTATCACAAATTTTGCTGAAAATGGTAAGAAATACAGTACATTATCATATATATGCCATTTTTTGTTTGACCCCCTTTGCAATAGATTTTGTTGGGATGAATTTTTACTGTCTTTAATTAAAGTAATGCTTTGCTTCAGTAGCTGGAATGTCATTACTAGATTGGAAATTGATTCATGCTAATGTTTAACACCTTGCCCCTAATTTATGCATACAGTAACGTGATGGTGCTCAGACGCGAACCCAGAAAAAAATTTCGGGGGGCCCTCTTCATAAGGCCAATGTTAAAAAAAAAATTGGAGTGGGGGAAATGCCTATCCATGTAAAATGGGGGGGGGGGGGGGACGGCTCCACCTTTGGATCCGTGCCTGGCGGTGCTCATTTCAACTTCCTAAACCACCCGCCGCCATGCATTAAATTGTGAGAATTAAAAGAGCAGCATAGTGTACAGTATGATATAATAGTATAATAGTGTGTATTATACAGTACGTATAATATATGCATATCATGTTAATCATGGCTGCTCCTTCTGTCAAAACTCAAGTCATTAAAACAGCCCCTGCACTGTAGGACAAAACGGTAATTTAGATTTTATCCACAGAGTACATCAGTGAAGAAAGATATTAAAGGTCTCCCGAGCAACATTCGTCGCAAGTCAGGTGGACCCAAGTTTGAACTTAGCGACGAGCAAAAGGCAGACATCAAAGCAGCCTTTGGCCTTTTCGACAAGGAAAATACTGGCTTCATTGCCACTAAAGAGTTGAAGGTACGTTTATGAAATTATGAATCAGGACATCAAAAATGCTAAATTTTCTGCAGGATGACTTTCAGCTAGAACGTTGAAATTTAGCACATACAAATGTGACGATGGTTGTAAGTTTCAGGGACATGTGCTGAATTTCTTTAAAAAAAAAAAAAAACTTCTTGCCAATTATTTAAGGAATGGATTTACGATTTGCATTTCTTTCTTATGGAATTTCCATGCTAAATTAAGTTTTTATAAATTTTTGGCTGATGTGCATCAAAATTTATTTCTAATGGTTTCAA
This sequence comes from Siphlonurus alternatus, assembly GCA_949825025.1. Classification (NCBI taxonomy): domain Eukaryota; kingdom Metazoa; phylum Arthropoda; class Insecta; order Ephemeroptera; family Siphlonuridae; genus Siphlonurus; species Siphlonurus alternatus. Next base: position 46,519,575 of record OX463781.1, read on the forward strand.
GGCACATTGCATCTAAAGTTGCTTTTTAAAATATGACGAAACCAATCCCTAATGAAATACTGACCCTTACTATGTACATCAAAAAGTGATGCTATTGTATTTTTTTTTTACCCTAGAAACAATCTTTATTATTATTATTTTTTTTTAATCAGAGCAATTTAGGGATTTAAATTTTAGCGGCTGGTGATTTGTTGGTCACCCTAAAACACTAGAGAGTATAGGCTCTGGTCTTTCCTGACTGCCCTCTCTGCCCCTGTATATAGGTTCTATATATACTTCTAAATAGACAGGTTAGACATACGGGAAATTAATTTTAAAAAATCTGACTGACGTTGCATTGCAGGTAGCTCTGCGAGCCCTTGGATTTGAGCCCAAGAAGGAGGACATTAAGAAGATGGTTGCTGAGGTGGACAAGGAGGGCAAAGGTAAGACAAAGCTGCGTACGAGGTTTCCATTCGAGGTCCAAAATCTGACGGGATAATATTTCTGTTTCGAGAGATATATTAAGCATACATTTCAATTGTACAAAAATAATTTTATCAGCATTTTTTTTTCCTTTTGCTCGTATTTTTTAAAACTGCATGTCAAAATACCAGAATTTATTGAAAATTCTACTTTGAAGTAACTCAAGAAATTACATATCATCTTACTCTCAATCAGTGCTAAATTTTAGCAGATCAAGATATAAAAAAAAAGTATTGTATCTAATATTTTACTGATTTGGGTAAAATACAACGTTCAGTACATTATTATTTTTGAAAAAGCAATGGACAACCTACATGAAAATTTTTTATTGCGGAAGTGAATAGAGGGTACCAAATTATGCTACTCTGAATTTCTTCAGATTTTTTTGAAACCCAGAACTATTTTTCAATAATTATTGAAAGTGCGGCCACGCCCTCTGGAGGCATCAATAGGCGTCTCGGTCCTATCCTTTTTATTAAGGATTCAGGGGTGCCAACTTAACTTACAGAACTTTCAATAATGGACAACATACATGAAAAAATTTTATTGCAGAAATGATTAGAGGGTACCAAATTATGCTACTCTGAATTTTTTCAGATTTTTTTTAGACCCAGAACTATTTTTAAATAATTATTGAAAGTGCGGCCACGCCCCCTGGAGGCGTCAATAGGCGTCCAGTCTCTATCCTTTTTATTAAGAGTTCAGGGGTGCCAACTGAAATCACAGGACTTTCAATAATTATTTAAAAATAGTTCCGAGTCTCAAAAAAATCTGAAAAAATTCAGAGTAGCTGATTTGGTACCCTCTATTCATTTCTGCAATAAATTTTTTTCATGTATGTTGGCCATTATTTAAAAAATAGTTCCGTGTCTCAAAAAAATCTGAAAAAATTCAGAGTAGCATACTTTGGTGCCCTCTATTCATTTCTGCAATAAAAAATTTTCATGTAGGTTGTCCATTGTATAACATTTAAAATAAAATACGTGTACTAATAAAACAAAACTTAAATTCAAATATGTTGCTATTTTGGATAATATGTAGTTAAGAAAACAAGTTAACAGTAACAACATCCTACACTTAAACATGCATTCTATTACTGTATGAGATGTGTACTAATTATAAAAGCTGAGACAACATGTGATTATATAATGTCAACACATATTCCTTATTTGTAGTGTGAAAACATTTTTTGGTACATCACCACTTTTTGATAAAGACCTTGTGCGGCCATACCCAAGATAGATAAATATTTAACTTAATTTTCATGTAGCAAATATTTCACCTTCTAGTTGGTTTGTTTCCCTGACACCGTCTCACCGTGTGTAGGCAAGCTGTCCTTGGAGGACTTCACACTGCTGATGGCCTCCAAGATGGCCGACAAAGACTCTCGCGAGGAGATCCTCAAGGCGTTCCGACTGTTTGACGACGAGAACTCTGGCCACATCACGTTCGACAACTTAAAGCGCGTCGCCAAGGAGCTGGGGGAGAACGTTACTGACGAGGAGTTGCAGGTGAGGGAAATTTAAACATAAAATAGAGGGCTTCAAGTCAGCTGATTTTGTGGTGTAAAAAAAAAAAAAAAATGCTTTTTTGGCATTAGAGAAATCTTTTAGAAAAAAATAAGTTATTAATTCATTATCAGAAGACTCCTACTCCTAAAGGGAGGATAGGAGATGGTTTCAAATTAATACATTTAGTAGTAACTGAGAAAAAAATTAAATTTTCTAATATGGTGGCTTGTGGAGAAAATTTTCCCGCCAGGGAGCATTTGAAGCCTCTACTAGACAAAGGGAGCTGGAGAAGGGGAGAAAGCCACTGACAGCCGTTGCAGGTCCCAAACAACAATGGTGTATTGGAGAGACTCTTCCTTGATGGCTTAATATGGTTCAAGACAGTTGAATTTTTTTTTTTTTTTTTTATGTATTTTTTTTATTAAAAGAAAAGGATAGGAATAACCAGCAAGGCCTTACCGATCGAAAGAGTCACAGCAGGTGGAAATTCTTGCGGTCACAGAGGTTCACTCGAAAGTTTTTACATTTCAAACATTACGTTTCAAAAATATAAAAACTTTCGAGTGAACCTCTGTGACCGCAAGAATTTCCACCTGCTGTGACTCTTTCGATCGGTAAGGCCTTGCTGGTTATTCCTATCCTTTTCTTTTAATAAGATTATCACAACCTAAATGGTTTATTTTCCTTAATTTGAGTATTTTTTTTTTAAAATAAGAATTTTAAACAAATTTTACTAAAAACTGTAAAAATATGTTTCATTGAGGTTTTGATACAAACAGTAAGACATTTATTTTGACTTTTTGTTTGTGCGTGCAAAAAATGACAAAATTATGCAACAAAATATATGGAAGAGTTAAAGAGAGGGGGAAAATGGAGGAGGAGGAACTCCCATACCAACATTTTGAGGGGCAGAAGTACCTAGAGGAATAGAATCATAAGTGTGAGGCTTTATCTGCCACAGGTATGGCCAGGCAGAGACCTGTTTTAATGGACTGAAGTGGACTAAGAGGTGTTATATCCAAGCTGTTCTCTGCTCCTTTGTGTGTAATGTTGAGACAATGGGGGCAACATTGTTGTTTTTTATACTAACTAACTTGCTGAATTTTAATTATTTTTTTTAGCAATCCTCATTTTCTGATTTACAGTTCTCTGAGAGGTTTCACAATTTTCTTTTAACATTAACCATTTAACCGTAACTAAAGTAATGGGTAAAAATTTATGACTGTTTGATACCTAATTAAATGTTTATTGATTTCTTGTGTGACTTTACTTCGCTCTCTGAGCAAGTTTAACCCTGGCAGTGTAATCACTAGTTAAAATAGTTATAAAGATGGTCTGATATTAATGGATTAACAAGGAGAGAATTGCCAGTTTATGTAGCAAAATGTTGAGCAACTCCCTGTAAATTACCCTGTAGGATTAAATTCATCTTGTACTTAATTTCCCTCAAGTGCAGTGATGCATTTGTGTGTGGTTCCCCAGGCTTTGTACATCACATTGGTCCATTCACAAAAAGTATAGGTTTCCCTCTTGATTGAGGTTTTCCACAGTTCCCTGTTACCTCAGCCTCACCTCAGCAAATGCTGGGATTTGTAACAAGCTGAGGCTATCGTCTTTTTCCTCCCTTATACCCATTACCCTGTGCCGAGCTTCAAATTCAGGGATGTATAAAAAAGAATAAAAAAAAAATATGTATAAATAAAAGTAAGTGAATTTGTCTCATAATACACGAGAAAATTGATGAGAAATAACCCTGCTACAAATACAACTACTAAATCAATTTACCTTTGAAAGCATGGTATATTTGCATTTCATTTACTCCCAAATTTAGAGTTGGGTTCATGAAGAGCTGGGAAGTTAAATTCAGTCGCATGTACAACAGGGTTCAGTTGAAGGAAAATAAAATAATTTAGAATTTTAGAGAAAAATAAACAAATAGCTTAAATATATTGCTTAAAAACCTGTTGCATATGATTATATAACTATGGAAAAACATGAGCTAATGAAGAGTTTAATTCATGTTGATTGAAAGTTATCCTGAGGCTGCTACTTTCATATCCTGAATGCAGTTAACATTATTAGATCACTTACATTGTTAGTAAAGAACTCTGATGATAATAATAATTTATTGAACTCAAAGATAGTGTATAATAACCAGGTTGGTCTGTAATCTAACTTGAGGTTTGTTGATGTCGCAGGAAATGATTGACGAAGCTGACGGGGACAAAGACGGCAAGGTCAGCCAGGACGAGTTCCTGCGTATCATGAAGAAGACGTGTCTCTACTAGATATTTCACGTCACAACAAGAAGAAACTAGTCGACGACCCGCGCAAAATTTTCAGGTTTATTATTTCCTCGCAATTTTATTTCACAAACTTCTGTTGTATTTTTTAATTTATGCCTATTGATATTGTGTTATGTATATTCACTGTCACACATTATTTTTAAATATTCACATTCAATTTTATTAATCTGATTAATTTTATCAATTTATGTAGAACCATGCAAATGAAGGTAAGATGTGGCTAAAAAATCTCCCTTGTTTGACAATTTTGCATCTGTTAATTTTTTCCCCTGCAACTCTTTTCTTAATTCCTATTGTGCATTGTGTATCTAGTATTGTCAATAAATCTTAACTTCCCGTCTTCATATTAGTAGAACAAAGTTTATTTTTGGAAATTTTGTGCCAAAATAAAAAAAAAATGTTAAGTAATGCTTCAAAATATGTTGCTTCTGGCAAAGTTTGTGGCACAGCTTTATCATTCATGTCGTAGCAGGTCTAAGTCTGCACACAGATTCTACTTTTATTTTGAGCCCCTTTGGTGTTATTGTAAATTATTGTTAAATTTCCCTTTTCCCCTTTTGTGTATGCAGAGTATTGTTTAATTTATTACACTGTATCATCATGCTACCAGTCAAATGTTTGACCAGGTGGAGAAATTCATATCACCTCAATGTCTCCCTGATCCTCCTTTTCCCAAAATCATCTCCTCTTCACGTGAAAGGCCCGTCAGCTTGGAGACCCCCCCCCCCCCCCCCCCCCTGTGATGAATTGCTTCTACATGCTGCTTCTTTCTGATGTTGTCTTGTGGAAAGCTAAGTTGTATTTGTTTTAGCACCAAAAGTAAATTAAAGCTGAAATAACGAGCTACATTAGATTTTCATATTATTATGTTCCATTATTTGTTTGTAGTTCCAACTGCCTTCCTATTTATTTGTTTATTGAATCCAATACATTTCCACAGTATTTCCATAAATTTGAATACATGATCTCCAGCATATAACATAGAATCTCTTGCAGTTCTGTCAAGAATTTCTCATCATTTCAAATATTGTTATCTTTCAAATAATGATGATGTTTATATTTTTGTGTGCATACCATATTTTTTATTGAACAACTTTTCAAGATTGTAATAAAGCCAATAATAGACAAGTTACCAATGAGCTTGTGAGTTTTATGTCTTATAACAATGGTGCCTATTGTTGGACAACCATTGTGTATAATGCAAGTGCCGTAAGCACCATCTATAATTTTTGCCATAATTAAAGACCATACCATATATGCATTCTAAGGCTGTGTGTCACTGTAATGAGCTCTGAATTTCCTATTCCCAATCATCCGACTGTGCCGTTGTGCTAAGTTGAAGTGTATAATTATACTTTTTGGTACCTGCTTTGGTAATACAATGAAAAATCATGGTAACAATAACATGATGCAATTTCTGTCTTTTGATCTCAGCTTTTTGGTTAGAAAATCTTGATAGCTTCTTTGTTCTGATTTTTATGTTTGATAAAATTCCTCAGTATTGTTAAAATATTGTCAATATATAACAATATTTACTCTTAACATTCATCAGAAATATCAATATGTTTTACCTTCACATTAATCAAAGCCCTGACAATTTAAAATATTTAAATGAATAACATTTGATTACATTCCATAAATATTTTCCTTTTTTATGCTATTAGAATTTAAATGATTATTATAAATGATGATGTCTTAAATATATTTTTTGATAACAAGAAATAGAAAAGAAATCTTTTTAAAACTATTTAACATATCTCTAGTCAATTTTTAAAATGTTAAAATTCTTCCCTGCTTTTATGTGTTTATAAATGTATAATTGAGTTGTACTTAATTGAAAACTTTAGACAAAGTTTTAATTATATGTTGCACGCTGTCAGTATCAAGTGTTTTGGTGATTGTAATTATAATTCTTAATCAATTAAAATGTATGTATATCTCAGCCAAGTTGTGTTATTTTGATGTACTGCTATTGATAAGCAAACTTCCCAAGCCCTACAGCTGACAAACTGGGAGGTGATAGGTGCCAATCAAATTGATATCAAGTTAATTTAATTTTAAAAAAATGTTTTTTTTTTTTTTTTTTTTTTTTTAAGATTACATAATATCTTTATAATAAAAATTTCCAATTATTTAAGGCTATCTTTTCATGTAAAATGTATTGATAGTTAAAATCTGAAGAAAGAAATGCTAAATCAGTGAATGGGAAGGGAGGGGGGGGGGGGGGCTGAAGGTAGGGGTAGATGTCTCCGCTGAGACCCTAAAAGATTCTCAAATATATTGAAAGTATTGCTCTTATTAGCTCCCTAAGCAACACCCCAAAAATAATAAAATAATGAATTAATATTCTGAATTGAGATTCAGAGCGGATTCTGCTAACTTATTCAACTTCTTTTTAAATTGCCGTAGAACAATAAATTGCTAATGATAGATTTTTTAAAAAGACTGTAGGGTCCTGATGGCCTACAAGGTGTATATTTGATATAAATATAATTGGTATCTGAGAGGAGTAACGAACGTTGATTATTGCTACTTGTGGTATTTAAAGTTCACGAAGTTGCTGCACCTGAAACATTTTAGATACAATAATGTAGAACTTTTAATCGTCTTGTTATTACCAGTCGATATCAGTGTATTGATTGAAGTGGCGTGTGTACTAAAATCTAAAATAATTAGAATTCAACATATAATATACAGAGATCTAGACAATATTGTGTACTGTACATAATATTAATTGGATCAAAGAACCTGTGCTAACGTAATACTGAACATATTTATTACAATCTACTTATTTTTTTTCAAATATTTTTATATTTTTTCTAACAGTAAAACATATATATTACCTGAATGTTTTTTTTTATGTGTTTGACCACCTTGCATTTATGCATAGCAAAAAGTCCTTGTTGTGTGCATAAATATACATAAATATTACATTATTATCTAATGTTATTACATAAATATTCATTAAATTGAAGAGAAAAATCTTCTAGTAAGAATAAGATTGTTCAAGAAATAAACTTTTTAAATTTGCAAATCTTGTGTAATATTTTATATAAGTATCTATTCAATATATTGCAGTTAAAATTTTGGTTGTTTATAATTTTTAAGTTTCAATTGAATTGATGAATTATAATATAAATTATGAAAATGCGATTAAATTATAATTGATTCCAATATTTTTAATATAATAAAAATATATTATAGGACCATACCAGACACAGACAATTTACAATAATATATTATAAACATTTCTTTCCACTGTCTAGATATAAGAAAAATTCCCCTTGTCAGAAAACTATTGCACATAACTCTGCATGTACATTTGATTATTGTAGAACAATTTACAACCAATTAAATGAAATACGCGAATAAAATATATATCACGAGATGAACGTTATATTTTAAATCAAAATACACATTTGCAAACTTATGCTCGAAATTAATTATTCACATCATTAAGTTTTAATTTCTTCTTTACATATTAAAAAAATATGTTTAATATTATTAAATTATGTTAATTATTATATTATAATTATATAAATTATTATGTCCTATTCTGAATATGGCTGTAGCTCCACCAGTTTGAATCCCGCCAGCTAAATAAGTGTTACTCTGGATCAGACGTACACATTCTAGGATCCAATAAACAATCCTATTATATAAAATTTAACTATTATAAGTATAAAAAATGGGTCTTGGTTCTTACGTATTAATTAGCTTATTTTATACGAGCTAAAACCTAAGAAAGTAACGTCCTTAAATTGTCTCGTCGTGTTGTTGAAATATCTGCAACAACAGTAAGGGACAGTGACGGACGGTGAGAACGCGCGGCTGTTCGCCCCCCCCCCCCCCCCTCTCGCCAAAGTAGTCGTAAACCACGAGGCGTCGTCATCGCGGCCACAACAATCGTCTGCAATCAACGGACCTAATGATCTTCGCCCCGCAAACTTCAGTCTTATTGATTTATCTCTCGTAAAAACAATAAACTCATGAATTACAAGAGAAAAAATTGAAATTAAAACTATCTGAACAATAAAGTGATCGAAATTAATTTGTTACAATAAGTTTTCTAAATAAATTGATTTGATATAGGTTATAAACAAAAGTCCGGAGCCTTATTAAATTATTTAAAGTTTATATTAATGTATTTTTTATAATTAAATAAAAAACTATTACATGACTAAATGTTGCATTGTATATAGTTTAATTTCATCTGTAGAGCCACTAATTCCCACACAAAAAAGCTATATGTATACAAACTCTATCACATTACAAGCTCTCTACCGTCATCCTAATACTTTTGGACAAACGCTACTAACTGTGTGGGAGCCTTCTCTACAGCGGGCAGTATTTCTTGGGGCCATCAGCAATCAACCAGCTGCGATCTTCCCACACATCCTTCAAGTCCCACGCTGAGCCAAATTTTCGCTCCTCGTCAGCAAAAAAAAAAAAAAAAAAAAAAACGAGGAGCGCTATCACTATCTCTCCGACTTGCGTGTTCCACATATTTTACCTCACAATATCGATGTTGCTTTTGTTATAAAAAATCATAAATTTCTGATATAATTATATATTTTTTATATAAATAATTGATTTATTACGAATTGATCCGTAAGCCCTACCATTTCTTCTCGTCATCCAGTCACCCTACTCCTCTAACGGGCACCCGAGGGTGTACGAGTTCCGACCTTTACTGGCCACCCTCCGTCCCTGTCTATGAATTCTACTACTTGAGGACACACGCAAAAACAAGTTCTCCTTAAAATTTTATGATATAGGCAACCCTTTCAGCAAGCATGCTCCACTGGTTGCATAATACCAGTGAGTTTTACGGGAATTCAGTGCCTTATTTTTGGTAGTGTAGTGTAGAGATGGGTGTGTATGGGTCTAGTTAATATTATGTCTCACGTATTGTGGGATGTAATTTCTTGCTGTGTAGGCGAGGTTTGCTGTGACCTCCCCCCCTCCCCCACCTTCTATGCATAATACTAAAGATAATATATTATATAGAATAAACCAACAAAATAATAATGTACGTGATGGAAGTTAGGCATGAAGATGCGAAGGCGTAAAATTTAGTTGTAAGCAAGTAAAGTAGCATCCGAAGTTGGTAATTGGAGAGTCGTGGCAGTGCCCTTGGCGGTGGTAAGGATGAAGAAGTAAGCTGTCGGAAAGAACGACGCTGCGACAAACTTGTTGCTTGCCGCTGGGATGAAGCGGCTTAAACGAGGAAATAAAATTTACAAGCAAAATAAGTGCCACACTAACAGCAAGTTGCCAACGAAATTAGTCGCTCTTGAGTGGCGTCAAACGAGGACAACATTTACTTATCTTTGTTAATATTTTAATCATAACTACTTGTTTTCCTAGACTTCTTATATTAAAATGTAATTATGTTTAATTTTATCATGTAAATTTACATGATAATAATTCAAGTTAAAATATCCATTATATTACACACCAAGTTCTATTTAAATAAATTCTATAAAATTCATTTTAATAGCTTTAAAAAAAAACGTGTATGTTTTAAATATGCATGCTAAATTCTATTTCGTATAAGAGATTTGGAATACTCAATAAAAAAAAAATATGCTATATATATATATACGTAAAGAAATAAAATTTATTGGTGATTTTTTTTCCTCTCTTTTTATTGCTACTTTTTATAATAATGTAATAACAATTTAAAGGAAAAGACGATATATAAAAAAGAAATTCGATGAAATTTATTGACAAATTTGTATATTTAAAATGTAAATATATTTATTAAGACTCGTTTTTAAACTACATTCAATAATGTAATAATAATATATCAACTTTTTATATAAATACACAAAGTTAGAAGAAGTTTATGTATTATTAAATTTCAATGAAATCTTTTCAGCTTTCTTTTTTTTTTATCACACACCAACGACAAAAAAAAATCTAAACTCGTATACAAAATCATCTCGTCTCGGCTTGGTTGCTTTTGGAATAATAATAAAGAAGTTGTGTGTGATTCAATCATTGAAGATTGCGTGAATGTCCTCTTGGTCAGCTTCATTTAAGATGCGAGCCACGGGTTGAAGGCTCAAACAGAGTTAGGCCGCCGCTGTCACCGGAGCTGCCCGTGCCTCGCAAGCAAAGACCGCTCTTATAAATTTTTGATTCCCGTTGACCAAAATCCCCCTCTCTGACGTCCACATTTAAATAAAACCTTGCCATCTCAAAGCTCTTCTATTATTGGAAAACGAAGGACTTTTTTTTGTGACGTCAAGGATCAAATAAAAATTTTGTAAAAAAATATGCCTTTGGAATTCAAAATTAAAATGATGTATAATGTTCAAAAATTTTTTTATCTTTTTTATCATTTTTATATTTTTTTTTGGGGGGGGGGGGGTTGGAATAGAGTGATTTATTGGAAAGTAAAGTTGATTTATAAAAAAATTATTTCATGAGAAAAATGGATCAATTTTGAAATGGCTCGTAGATTTGTAGTATAATGGTTTATTAATTCTTTATGGGGCGCATCTTTTAGGGATAAAAGCAAGGTAATAAAGTAGTTAAATAATGTTATTTCTAGATCATATAATGTCCAAATAATGTTATCTCAAATGGTATAGACAATATTTTAATTTGGAAAATTTTATAAATAAAATTTAAATATTTTATGTAACTTACGCAAGCATCTATTTATTTATTTAAACTCCATTTATCCACAAATTGATCTATTGTAATCAACAGTTCAAAGTTCAGTTGGAGGTTAGCCAAGAGGTGGCTGGAACCTATATCTTGAGGCAGTGACCAATGCAGTGAAGACGACGAGGAAGCGAAGAATAAAATGAACTTGTTGATTAAAATAATGTCAGTTGTAAAATCCCCTTCTTCCATTTCTAATAAGGTTCATATTCTAATGATAAGCAAGTGAACAAACAACCTTCTTGAAATGTTTAAAAGTGTTTTTTTGCAACTGACAGATATCAATGCATTTTACATTCATACATAATCGAAATTTGTAAGGAAGCGCAAGAAAATTAAATTATTGATCGATTAAAATTAAGACCTTTCAACCTAATCAACTCAATGTATATCTATATAAATAGTAAATGAATAATTTCTCCTACGAAGTATGTATTTTTGTAATGCTGTTGGACACATATGATATATTTTGCAAGTGTCAAGTTTTGTGATAAAAAAAGCACATTTTTTTTATTATTTATTTTATTTATTTATTTTTTATTTATTTTATTTTATTTATTTTTTTTATTCAATATTTTACTTCATATATCAACTTCTTTCCCAAATAAATTATACATAAACTTACGTACCAACATAATGAATAATAAAAGTTCATTTTATTACCGCCTTATAACAACCAATATAAGTGATAACAATGGCATAAATCATTATTCTTATTTGGCTTAAAAGATAAAAATAAGATTTTTTTATAATAATAAAGTCAAATCACGTAACGAAAGTGTCTGCAACTAAAATAAAACAATAAACTCATTGAAGTTGAAATTATTACAAGATTTATAAGAAAATATATAAGTTATATTCCCTCTTGAGAGCAAATAATATTATTAGGTGCTAAATTGGCAGTTGAAGAAGCTCGTTAGTGACTCGTAAAACTCGGAGAGGGGGGGGGGGACAATACGCGTCATTACCTCATCACTTCGTTACGTTCATTTGCATTTCCCACAAATATCTCAGCAAACTTGTGTATATAAACTTATGGAAACTCTAATGCAGATATCTATATGAACATTAACAATAGATTTTTGAAAGATATTAAAATATCGTCACTATGAATGCTTTTCTAAAACTTTTGGTGAACAATTTTATATACCATATCTTCTCTATATATATATAATACATACATATTCGTTCTCTTTACCATAGGACGTGCTGAATGAGCTTTAGCTAAACAAAGAGAGATGAGCCTGTGGGAGAATTTAGATTCTCTCTTCCTCCTACATTTTCCATCTCGGGGCTTTTTGCTATTGTTGCGGCTGTCTGTCGTGCGATCTTCCCGAGGCGGGCGAGAATCAAGCAAGCGGCGTCTCTCTCTCTCTCTCTCTCTCTCTCTCTCTCTCTCTCTCTCTCTCTCTCTCTCTCTCTCTCTCTCTCTCTCTCTCTCTCTCTCTCTCTCTCTCTCTCTCTCTCTCTCTCTCTCTCTCTCTCTCTCTCTCTCTCTCTCTCTCTCTCTCTCTCTCATATGCATGCTTTGCTATACACAGCAGTAACGTTTTCCACCATCACCAACTAACTTTTACCTTGCAGCGACAAACGATGAAAAAACTTTTTTCATTGTTATGTTATATTCTCAATTTACAACGTTGTTTTCTTTTATTTGAGTTACGAATTATAAAATGTTTTATTTTTACCCAAAAAATAAATTTTTTAAATCAATATAAATATATTCTGTAAAAAAAAGGGCTATATGCGCAGTAAGAATAATATGTAACAATAAAATCAGCATGTAAACAAATTTACAATATAATAATATTAATTGTATAGAAATTAAGTGTCTTGGAATTATAATTTTGTATTGATTCATATTTAAAATTAAAACGTTATGTGTTAGTTATAAAAATCATGGTAAAATAAGCTGATTTGCAGATATTGGAAAAATATTAATTTAAAACTTATCATATCGCCACAATTTGATTATTACTCAAGTATTCATGAAATTATGAAAAAATGATAAACAGATGCAAATATTGCAAAACAAAGCAATGCGAGTATTATTAAAAGGTATTGAATAAATTCCAGTTAATCTGATTAGGAGTTGCTTGCAAAAGATATACATATATAAAAATAGAGCTTGTGGAATTTATGCGATAATTTGCGCGAAATGTCACAACGAAACATTTTATCAGAAGTCAGATAGAATTTGCCATTAAAATAAGAAGTATTAGCATTATTTATAGTTTAGATCGTTACAGGCTGCTGCTGAGGTTCTTGAAAAGTGAAAACATTAATTTGGTATTTGTATTTTCAAAATTGTTTTCGTTAATATTATTAAGTGAATGGTACATATGCATGTAGGTTTTGCACTAGCTATATTTGCTAAATAAAACTATTCTCTCTCTCTCTCTCTATTATATATTATTATATATAATATAATAAACGTACTTAAGTATTGAAATTCTATCAGAATAGAGGAATATGTCATTGTTTATTTAATTTATTATTTGTCATCAAATTTTGGTATTACAATTAATAGTTCCATGCCACTTATTATACTGTGTCAATTTACTTACAAAATTTACAATTTAAATATATTCATATAGTTATCAAATATTGCTATACAAAATTTATGGTACGAGTACTTTGCGCATAAAGGTACTTACTATTGTAAATTGATTAATGAAAATACTTATGATATTATTTGCACGTGCCAATTATTATATTGACTTGGTTGTATCTGCATAGCTAGCTCGATCACTGCAGGTGTATTAGATGTGTTGTGTACTTTTCATTAAAATTTGCAAAGTGCTTCATCATCAGTGCGATAAGCCACTGAGATTATAACTTCTTTCACCACCATATTGACACAAGCAGCAGCAGGTTTTACGCTCTGCT